>JAUIMM010000705.1:7500-555000 GCA_031769625.1 Taudactylus pleione | reverse complement strand
GCAGCGTACGGCGCTAAGTTCTAAGGGCACCGTCAGGGCCGGCGAACCCACTCAGCACTGCAGGGAGGCACCAGACTGGAGAGGCGCTCTCCCCACAGCTACTGCTGAGACAATTGTTGCTGCCGGGTGTATAACAGGCAGCCGCATACTGCAGGGAAGCTCTTGCCCCTGTGTCTTGCCGACCATTCCGTTCCCCCTGGCCGGGTCCCCGCTTCCTCCCCACAGTGTTGCACCACTTGACCTGCCATATTGAATGATGGCCAGAGGCAGGGTCAGGCAGAGCGGCCGTCTGATGCACATGGCCCCGCCCCCAGTAGCGTGTCATCCTCATAAGAGAAGCTGCTGCTGGTCAGCGGCCCGTCCGCAGAGGAGCACTGAGCTAAGAGTTCCTGCCTCCACCAGTCCCAACAGACAGCTTTCATGCAGAGCAGTCAGCTCTGCATGAAAACAGACATCCGACTAGGATATTCTTCTGAGCGAAGCCTGAAGGTGCGGGGAGAGTGGTGCTTATGGCTCCACCCACAACACGCCCCCAGTATGGAAGCACTCAGATCTTTTCTCAGCTCAGCAGCACTGCAGTGCTGATCTTCTGCACCCTGCTACAGTGAGGTGAAGGGGGTGGGGATCTGAGTAAGGGGGGTGATCTGTGTGTGTGAAGGGAGCTCTGTTTAGGGGAGGAGCTTTGTGTGTGGGGATGGGTATGTATAAGGAGAGGAGATCTGTGTGTGTGTGAAGTGGGGGATCTGAGTAAGGGGGGAGAAAGCTGTGTTGGGGGAAATTTTAGTGAGTGAGGAAAGCTGTGTGTGTGAGGGGGTAGCTGAGTGAGGAAAGCTGTGTGTGTGTGTGTGAGGGGGTGGCTGAGTGAGGAAAGCTGTGTGTGAGGGGGTGGCTGAGTGAGGAAAGCTGTGTGTGTGTGGGGGTGGCTGAGTGTGAAAAGCTGTGTGTATGTGTGTGAGGGAGTAGCTGAGTGGGGAAGGGGAGAGCTGTGGGTGGGTCAGAGTGAGATCTGTGTATGTGTAAGAGGGGAGAGCAGTTTTAAGGGCAGATGAGCTGAGGGCAGGGCCCACTCATGTTTTTGGGCCCCCCTCATCACCTTCCAGTAAGTACAGTACATTCAGGTTGGCCACCCAGCCCCTGTGTCTCACAGCCAGGGGCGTGAGGGCGGTTCCGATGGAGCGCGAGCTCCAGGCGCCGATGGTGTCTAGAGGCGCCGCGCGCTGTGCCTGTCTGAAATCTCCAAGCAGCTGACATCATCGCGCTGGTGATGCGCCGCGGCCACATGCACTTGAAAGATTAGGGAGGGGCACATGGGGCGAGTATCCCCAGGGCCCACTCTCACTGGAGCTGCAGTGCGGGAATATTTTTGCTCATCTCCAGGCTCCGCTGCCCTGCGCTGCTGCCGGCTGGAGAGTGACTGGAAGAACTGGTCCCCTCCCCGTCCCCGGCCAGTGCAGTGGCTGACACCTGACCTTACTTTGCTCCTTGCTTCCTCCTCCGGCGGTTGGGTGAGGTGACGAACTGCGTCTGCACTACAGAAACTTAGGGGCGGGTGAGGGGGGATCATTAATGATCATTAATTATATAATGGCTGGAGGGTGAGGGGGGATCATTAATGATATAATGGCTGGGGGTTGATGGGTATCATTAATTATTTAATGGTTGGAGATGTGGGGTATCATTAATTATATAATGGTTGTGGGTGAGGGGGGATCATTAATTCTATAATGGCTGGGGAGTGAGTGGGGGATCACTAATTCTATAATGGCTGGGGAGTGAGGGCAGATCACTACTTATATAATGGCTGGGGATGAGGGGGGATCATTAATTCTATAATGGCTGGGGAGTGAGGGGGGATCATTAATTCTATAATGGCTCGGGAGTGAGGGGGGGGATCACTAATTCTATAATGGCTGGGGAGTGAGGGCAGATCACTACTTATATAATGGCTGGGGGTGAGGGGGGATTATTAATTATATAATGGCTGGAGGGTGAGGGGGGATCATTAATTATATAATGGCTGGGGGTGAGGGGATCATTAATTATATAATGGCTGGGGGTGAGAGGTATCATTAATTATATAATGGCTGGGGGGGGTGAGGAGGGATCATTAATTATATAATGGCTGGAGGGTGAGGGGGGATCATTAATTATATAATGGCTGGGGGTGAGGGGGATCATTTATTATATAATGGCTGGGGGTTGAGGGGTATCATTCATTATTTAATGGTTGGGGGTGAGGGGTATCATTAATTATATAATGGTTGTGGGTGAGGGGGGATCATTCATTCTATAATGGCTGGGGGTGAGGGGGATCATTAATTCTATAATGGCTGGGGAGTGAGGGGGGATCACTAATTATATAATGGCTGGGGGTGAGGGGGGGATCATTAATTATATAATGGCTGGGGGTGAGGGGGGATTATTAATTATATAATGGCTGGAGGGTGAGGGGATCATTATATATAATAGCTGGGGGTGAGAGGGATCATTAAATATGTAAGGGCTGGGGGTTAGGGGATGGATCATTAATTATATCAAGGCTGGGGGTGAGTGGGGAACATAACATTTATAATATCTGGTGGGTGAGGGGGATCATTAAATATGTAAGGGCTGGAGGTGAGGGGTATCATTAAATAGGTAAGGGCTGGGGGTGAGGGGATGGATAATTTCATATAAGACATTGGAGTGAGAAGACCATTAAATATATAAGAGGTGAGGAGGATCCATAAATATATTTTATAGGAGTGGAAGTGATGAGTTGTTGGGTGGGAAGTGGAAAGAGACCAAATCATACTAATATATATATATATATAAACAGCGGCACTAGGAGACTTGAAAAAGATTAAGTTTTAATGTGGCACAAAGTGTCACATCTCCAACGTTTCGGGGCTCACTGGCCCCTTTGTCAAGGATAAAGGGGCCAGTGAGCCCCGAAACGTTGGAGATGTGACACTTTGTGCCACATTAAAACTTAATCTTTTTCAAGTCTCCTAGTGCCGCTGTTTATTTATTTTATTTACATCAGTGCACGGAGGGCACAGGAGCACCAGTGTTGACAGTACAGCAGAGTGCCGGAGGAGAGCTATGTTAGGGGGGAGCGCTATGTGAGAATTTTTATACTGTATGTATTTAAATATACATTTGCTGTATTTTCATGGGGCCATGTGGAGTCACAGGCAATAACAAAGGGGGAAGAGGCAGTCCCCTCCCATCATTACCCCTAGGCCCGTTTAAGCCACCGGGAAGATTTCCTGTGGGCTGATATGCTCTTGGGGCCGTCACGTCTGTCGACAACTTTTTTTTATCATTTTGTCCCAGCCCCGCCCCCCCACAGACAGCCCATGTACCACCTGACTAAGTGCAGGGCTGTCTGTGGAAGAACAGGGAAACTCTTTTTTGTATGTCGGGCATTAGAATTCAGTGTTAGAGCCACGCTGAGAGCCCGCCTGGTGCTGTGTTGCATGTGTAATGACATGTGAGCGCTGTGCCCACCCTCTCCCTGTCATCCACTGCTGTTACCCTCAGTCGTCATTCTCTCCCTGTCATCCATTGCTATCACCCTCTCCCTGTTACCAACTGCTGTCGCTCTCACCCTCTCCCTGTCACCAATTGCTGTCATCCTCTTCCTTTAGTCAATCATTGCTGTCACCCTCACCCACTGCTGTCATCCTCTCCCTGTCACCCAGTGCTATCACCCTCTCCGTGTTACTCAGTGCTATCACCCTCTCCGTCATCACCTCTTTCCCCGAGACCCTCTCCCTGTCGTCACCCTCCGTCATCACCCCCTGATGTCACCCTCTCCCTGCTGTCACCCTTTCCCTGTCGTCACCCAGTGCCGTTACCATCTCCCTGAATATGTATCTTTGGGTATAACTGTATTTTAGCACCCAGGGTGGTCCTGCTGTATAAGGACTTCATACATATTCATGTGGGGGCCTATGTGTGTGTTTAATTATTTTCGTGTGGGCCTGTTTTTTTTTGCGAGCATAGAAACAATTATTTTCACGTGGGGGCTAATGTGTTTTATTTTAAATTTCTTTATGGGTAGCCTATGGGGGGGGTATTCAATTAGCCGCAGGTTCTCCCCCGTGACTAATCACCGTCAAAAAAGGGAAAGGCTGTTCAATTAAATATCCTTTTTCTCGCGCCGGAAAATCGGGATTATTTCAACAGGGGTGGCCGAAATCTATATCCGCTTACCAAAAAAATTAGGCTCGGGCCCGCCCTGCTTGCAGGGTAGGAAGGGTCAGGTAGGGTAGGAGGTGGGAGCGGGGACTGGGGAGGGTTGTGAACTCTGGAAGAGGCTGGTAAATGGAACCGCACACTCCACCTGCAGGGCAGAAGAACAAGCTGTACAGAGCAGGAGGAAGGGCCAGGACTTGGGAAAAGGATAGGTAGGGTAACTTCACACATCGCCTGCAGGGGGGAGAATTAGTCCAGGTTGGGCAGAGAAACATTATTTAAGCGGAGCAGTGCTGTAGACTCTACTCTGACCTCATGAGAAGGGGAGCCATAGCTGATGCTAGTCACAGTGACTGACACTAACAGTGGAGCCCGCAGAGCGCCATTGAGCCTGGCAGCAAACTGCTTTGTACTCACAGACATCTGCCTGTTGTTAAAGTTGTGTACTCACTGGGCGATATAGTGGCCGATCTATAGAGAGTACGTCGTTCACAGACATATCGCATCTGCTCTGCAGCACAGCAGATGGCCTATATATCTGAAGATTTATTGGCGTATCTGGCAGAGTGTACGGGTAGACAGCCAAATGCCCGCCTAGTTGTTATGTCAGGGAACATACATCGAGTGGCCAATGAATGTCTGTATAGCTTACCTGATCGGCCGCTGCGTCGCCAGATCCATTTGCACAGTGTGTACCCAGCTTATAAAGCAGTTCACTTCACAGGCAGTAACATCTACACTCTGTGGGCACCCCTCTAAGCCCGGGATCGGTACATTAGTACTGGCTGTACCCCATACATGCCTACTCTCCCGGGAATCGCGGGAGGCTCCCGATTTTTCGGGTAACCCCCCCGCGATCCCGGAAGAGTAGGCAGATCTCCCGCATCCCGCCCACTTCCTAGTGAAGTGGGCAGGATGGGGAGATTTTACCTGAGATTATCGGGTCCGTCGGGAAGGGGCGGGGCTAAATTAGGCAAATCGCGTCATTTAGCCCCGCCCCCTCCTCAGGGACCCGCGAATCACGGGGGTTTTATGTAAAGTGGGCGGGGCCTAATGCCGTCTATCGTCTGGCCCCGCCCCCGAAGAGGAGAGCAGCAGGTCCCCTCCTGCTGCTCCTGGAAAGCTGCCCAGCAAAGTAGGCAAGTATGCTGTACCCCCGATAGCAGCCCTGCTCATCTCTACTGTACTCCTGGCTTTGTATCACAGCATCCACTGCCAGCCGTTGCACAGACTCCAGAGCCCAGGGATCACAGGCCAAGCAGGGCAGGAGTCAATGTCTGGCTAGTAGTGAGCTTCTTGTCACTATGGTCTGATATCAACTACCATAATGGACAGGAACTGTCAGACACTTGGGGGTGTATTTACTAAGTGTAGGGTTGTAAAACCTGACACTTGTTTGTTTATGCCAGATATTTAAAAGGTCAGTGCTTTTACAAGCAAGACGGGGCTAGTAGTATAGGCGGTAGCACCATTTCGCCTATACTACAATCTACTATTGCAGGGGATGGGGCTCAGTGAGACACGGTATAGTGTCTCTCTATGGATCTATGCGGCTGCCACACTTCTGATCGTCATCACTATACGCACATTTGCACCAGACCCATCCTTTGTGCAAGAAATCAGTCTTAAATAAGACAGATAACTGAATACACTCTACTCTCAGTTGCCGCAATTCTGTCTACATTCTTTACTGCTGTCAAGTTACACCTGTTCAGATGCAAGCGATATCTGGCCGAGACGCGAACGAATCATTTGTAGATGCATGTACCCAACTCTGACACATACCCAGTTGCTAAAAATCACTAGATATGTCTGCAAAACCGACCTACATGTATCTTTGAATCATCCCCTTTATCTATAGCTGCATGTAATGTACAGTATATGTAACACTAATTCCAAAATTAAGTACTTTCCTCATGACTCGGCAAGTGTCACACTGGGTCTGACTCTGACCTTGGCGCTGCTCTCAACTATTGGCGGAGGGAAAAAACAGCTCTGTGACCATCTCCTCTCCTCTGATAAGCCTCAGATTGGCACCATTCTTTCTGCCTATAAGCATGTGCGGGGAAGGGCCAAACAGACTCCAGTATGAGAACACTGTAGGGTCATCACCACCAATTGTAAATAGAAGCTGGTCCAAATGCATTCTGAGTTCCAGCTCATACCTCCCCTGCCACAGGCAAAGCTCAGAGAGCAGTGCCCTGAGTGCAGTGCGATGCTGTTACTGTGTGACAGGGAAAGCCAGTTCTATTGGTGTCGGGGGCCTGGGACACTGGTGAGAGAGAAGTGTCTGGACCAGCGGGCTGTGCCCCATTCTGCCCATTTTGTTGTCTCCCCACCCCTCTGCCCTCAGTAAAGCTGCCAGCTACAGTATTTTTTTTAAAAGTTGCATAGGATGTTTTTATGTTCTGTAGCATACCACTCTGCTGGTATAGTGGTCTTATGTGAATGATTGTATAAAAATAATTATTCTACTACAGTAGTAGTGTAATTATTTTTATACAATCATTTACATAAGACCACTAAACAACCCAAAGCTTCAGCGTTTTTTTTTATATTCTTCAGACTCAGCTCAGCCCCAGGCAGCCTGCTCCGCGTCTTCTGCAAAGGAAGGAAAAGGAGTTAAGTCCAAAGAGAAGAGAAAGCAGGCCAGGAGGTGAGCACCCACAATAGTAAACAACAGCACACATCAGCGTTATGCCGCGGACAGCTCGTGCAGACGCGGAGACCTTGCACTGGTCAAAGTGTGGGGTGAGGTGACTCAGTGACAGTGGCGACTACGGCTGGTTAGGTCGATAGCCACCACTAGCTCATTTGAAAAAGGATCTCCGAGACATAATTCATTTTTTAGTTTCATTGACCCAACGCCACCCTCCACTGGCTGGCGTTCAAAGGCAGCTGCCTAATGGTGGTGCTGGCCTTGCCTAGAGCAGACACCCATTGTCCCTTCAACCCAAATCAGACCCAGATTGGATGCCCAAATGCCACCCTCAAATTAATAAAAGTAGACCCCAGATATGAAAATTCCCCCTACAAAAGTTAAAAAAAAGACCAGACACCAGATGGAAAAAAAAAAAAATCATAACTCCATCAATCATCATGCTGGCAGCCACTCACTGTTTGGCTGCAGGCTGGGAGGCAGGTAAAATGCACATGGAGTGCAATCAGAGCGGCTGGGCAGCATTATCTACCTGCTTCCCAAAAAGCTCGAGGCACCTGCCCAAAGAGGCAAATGCCCCCGCCCCTACTTTAAGGCCCTTAGAATCGTGAGACCTTGGGCAGCTGCCCAGTGTGCCCAAACATTAAGACTGTACTGGAGATGGAGAAATTTAAATATGCTTGAAGAAGTACTTGCAGCGTACTTGAAGACCGTCCCCACTTTGCATGCTGTTAAACTTTTGCACAGAGCTTAAGGACTAGGAGGCATATCTACTAATTATCAGGTACTAGACACGATAATTATACATTTCTTTTCAATGCAATTTTCAGCAATCAGAAATTAAGTACTGCTGGCATTTATCATACTTCACATGCAGGAATATTGGCTTTGATAGGTAGTCTATTTATGAAGTTGAGATAAGCCCTTTCTATTGCGAAAACGCTGGAGAAAGGGGTCTTCACCAATTCTCATGATTTACCTAGAAAACAATACTGATTTCTAATGTATTTTTGTGTGCCAGTTACCGCCTCCCTCTATGACAAGTTAACAGGTGTCAGAAAGCATAAATTAGCCATCACCATCTCAGGAATACCTTTCTTTGCACCACAGCAGTACCACCATCCTCTATGTGGACTGCAGCCTTATTCAATTAAGCAAGTGTTGAAAAGCATAGTACACCACTTGCTACTGTTATCACAAGATGGCTTTAATTATACCAGACAATGAGGACCAGTGAAGACGGTGAGGATTTACTGGATGCTAGCAGTGCATGCGCATATCCCCTTACCCTTCCCCTGCAGCGTTAGGCTGCCAGCAAGAAGAAAACCTTTGAGCAGGAGTAGGATTTACTTTACACTGTGGCTTGTTAAATTGCAGCAATACAACATTATGGGATCTATTTATTTTCTCAATTTCTACAAAAGTAGGTGAACAACATTGATCTCTCTTGCTTACCTTTGGCGTCTCGATCAGGCCCAGGTTCCCCATACAAAAGTATGGGGACCTAAATTAAGCAAGCTATATATACACAAAATTTTCAGAGCTTGACAGTGGGAATCTTTAGATTGCATTGGTCCCCAGACCGCTGCTCCTTTCTATGGGAAGGCGGCCCGGGTTGCGTAAAAGGGATCCTTACGGATCCCTCCACCTGTTTGACACGGAATCTTCATGCGCATGTGTGAACCGCAGTTCACGTCTGCGCACTAACACTACCGAGTCAGGCTCGGACGTAAGTTTCACTGTTACCATGGTAGCAGTGATATGTAACGTGGGGACAGCTGATCTTCAGTTCAGCTGCCTCCACACCGGAACAATGTTGATTTGCTCCAATGTTTTAGCAGAATACAGCCCTATATACCATAAGTAGTGATATATATTTGATACTGCAGGCGCTTGTTAAGTAGACCCCTTGGTATTAACTGGAGCTTGAAGATAG
Organism: Taudactylus pleione; assembly: GCA_031769625.1. Classification (NCBI taxonomy): domain Eukaryota; kingdom Metazoa; phylum Chordata; class Amphibia; order Anura; family Myobatrachidae; genus Taudactylus; species Taudactylus pleione. The sequence continues at coordinate 546,223 of JAUIMM010000705.1, read as the reverse complement.
TATTAATTGATAGTGTCAGTTGGATACATTATGAATGTACTAGCCCACATTGCATCACTAAAATGCCAGTCAATTAAATAATGAAAAAGTTGGTTGGGTGATTGGCAAGTCATTTTTGAAAGGGAAAAGAAAAAGTGGATGTCATATACACCAGCATTTAGTCCATAGACACTATTATTTTGAGCCCTATAAGATTGTAGCTCCCTGTTCACAGAAAGAATTTCTGGTAATACTTATTGCTTCCACCAACTCAAACAAGTCTCACCACAGCAGGACTACCACACAACAGACTAACGACTAAGTAGCCGCTTAATAAATGTTTTAAATGTACTAGGGGCTACATTTATGAAAGCTTGGAGAGAGATAAACTTTGTTATTGGGGAAATAATTGTTTATCTTTCGGCTGACAACCCCCAGTTCCCGGAGAATTAAGCTGGCCACACATCTAAAGATTATCTGTCCAACCAGCCAACTAGTTGATTGGTTGGAATTAAAATCCAACCAATCTAACATATGGGAGTAAATGTGATCAGCAATTTGTTCCTAAATGCCAGAAAACAGATGAAAATGGTCATCAGACAAGTTTGTAAAATGTTTGATCTAAAAATTTTGTTCAAACAGCAGTTTTTGTCCATTTTCCAGCATTTGGGAGCAAATTGTTGATTGTTATTTTATTTCATACCTTACCAGATTTTCATTCCAAACAATCAACTAGTTGGCTGGTTGGATGTAAGTTGGTCTAGTGTGTGGCCAGCTTTAGGCAAAGTTACTGATGTTACTGGTGCAACCTCTGGTGGTCGACTGCATGCAGTTCATGGTTTTGTTTACTTGCAACACATGCTCAATGTAAATACTAAACATCAATCACTTTCTAGTCAGGTATACCCAGCATTTTACATTTACTTAAAACAGAATAGGAGAGCAGACAGACCGACTGTAGAAACCATGACCATAGGACCATGTATAATTAGTTTAAATTATGATGGGATGGGTGCACCTGGACACTTTAGGTACACATCTAAAAATAAATGTATATATTACAGGTAGCAAACCAACTGCATTCTGTAATTACATAGCAATATGTTGTGTAGTGCTGTCCAGGGGATGGTTTAGAGATAAAATAAAAATAACTTAGCCTAGTGAGGCCACTTAGTGTTTGTTGAATCCACATGTCAATTGAATGGTTATTCTGAGCCTGTGTGTAAAAATTGGAAAGTGTATCTGCAAATCATTGTGTAGAAGCCACAGCAAGGACAGAGCAAATCAGGATTAACTGTGAAATCCTCCACTTTACAGAGCTTAATACGGACGTCTGATTCCTGTGTCAGGAGATCCTGGCAGCAAAGCTGTGGGATTAGAAGCAGTTGGTACCTGTCACATTGAATCAGGATGACCCTAGGGGACGGTACAGCAACTGTTTTGTTGGCAGGGTGTTGTGTGTGCGCCAGGGAGGTAAAAAATGGGCATTGTGATAGATGTTCTGTGTAGGTTAGTCAAAGAGATCTTTGAGTTGAGTATGTGCTGCTCCTCTATAAGTACATATTTCCTTTGGCATATGGTGTCACTCTCAATCTCTCACTAATTATAGCAGGATTGACTTTAAGTAGCATGGGATGATCCAATGGCCCAGCTATTCAACTAAGTCCCTGACCTTCCACCAGAACACTACATTGTTTAAGTTGTGATTCAACAACCAAATTATAGTTGTGCTCCAATGCAGGTCAATTCAGTACTCACTGTTTAGGGGAGGATTGGACACAGTTTAATAATCTGAAGACAATTCTCAAGAGACCTATTTTCAAACTCCCTACTTTAAGATCAAAGGCTTCACCCTCCCCCGTGCATTTATCTTTAAGCTAATAGCCTCTAATTGGATTTCTTAGGTCAGGTGATGACTGGAAATCTTTCAGCACATGAACTTCATCTAACAGTGTTCAGAAAAAGACAGAGAAGAGAAAGAGGAGCAAGAAGCGAGCGAAGGACTGAAAGCTCAGGAAGACCCAAAGGAGAGCAAAGAACAACTCTTCTTAACAGAGAGTAATAAGAATCCCAAAAAAGAATGGAGAGAAGACAGTGAGAGAGAAAAAAAAAACCGTCCAAGGGTTGTATACGGTTTATAATATTGTGGTAGACCCCAAATCTGGACAATTGGAAGTAACAAGTAAAAATATTAATGCAGAACCACCACATGTGAGATACCCCATTACAATCTGCAAAGAACATAGGGTACACAAGCCCACCAGGTACAGGAAACTGATTGTAGGACATCTCTCACAAGGTGGAGGGCACAGAGATACAAGACGGGAGGACGCAGATACCTGTATCACAGGCGCTGGAGGAGTCTGGGACGCTTGACATAGAAGGTGAGGATACAGAGATGGGAAGTGGAGCAAGTGCAGAAGACAAGGAGTTGGCAAAAAGATCACGGGAGCTGGAGAAAAAACTGCAGGAGGATGCAGCGAAGGATGCCAAGACGGTGAAACTATTGCTGCTTGGTAAGAAATTCATTTATTGATTTTATTCCACAACAAACATGTAAAACAGTTTATTTAGTGCAAACTAGGACAAGATCATTCAGTGCATTCAATAAATCATGTTACTAATCATGTGAGAACACTACAAATCATTTTCTGTTGGGCAACTTTAAAGTAACACACATCATCATTTCTATAGCATCAGCTTACTTCACACCCATTATTGTAAATGGGCACAACTACTGCGACGTGGATATATTGGAAATCACAGCATTAATCACAGATAAATATGCAAATAATATAAAACTTTATGTAGTTGAGCACTAACAAACGATTAGTGCGGATAGTCACACGTACGCCTGCACTTTGTACTCTACTATTGATGACCCTAATCCCATACTATAACAAGAACAGCATCTGACTGTCATTAGCTTGATGACTTCTGAGCACGATTAGTGTAGGATCAATGCCCGCAAATCATTACAAGCATATCAAATGGATCATTCATTTATCCAGTGAGCACTTAATTGTTTAAACACCAAATACCAGGTTTAACAGAATATAAACTAATATTGTGAATATATTGCTGCCAACAATACTTTGCTCTTTGTTAACTGAAAAAATATATTTAAAACTGAGCCCTCATATCTATTATTCCATCCCGTTTTTCAAGACTTTTCATAATATCTTGAAGTTCCTTTGAATCCCTTACATACTGTATAGGACTAAGCTCACAGTCAGCGTAATCGAATGATTATTTTCTGAGCTACCACACTTTCCCTGGTGCCATGCCCATTCCAGCAAAGGGGCAGAACTGAATTGCTGCTTGATTGGGAGAATATTCATCTTTAACAAATCATGGCAATAGCCAACTATAGATTTTATCCAGACTTTCTTAATAATTAGACATAAATTTATACATATTTTAAAAACTTGGTTTAATGACCATCATTCGAAGCTGTAATTATATGCATGTAAACCACATCAAAAACACTTGGAAAATGCAATTGGGAATGAGCAATTTAGGGGCTCCAAAGTTGTGAATCTACTATTTAGTCGGTTCAGACATGGGTTGTTCTGAAAACATAATCCTGTAGCTCAATTTTCTGGAGTGAATTGAATATTAAAACAATGATACTGGACATTATATACACAGGAACAATATATATACAGTGATGGGACAAAGCTTTCTAAAACCCAGGGCAAAGGATTTAGACTGTGACCACCCATCTCTGTCTATCCATACCAAGACATAACTGCATGGGTCCCTGCATAGAAATGGTGTAGAGAAGTGCTTCTCAAATTCAGTCTGCTAGACACACTAACAGTTCAGGTCTTAAAGAAATTCATGCTTGAGCATAGGTTGTTAAATCAAAATGAATGTAGTACTAATTAAGTCACCTATGCAAAAGCATAGCTATCCTTAAACCTGGACTGTTTATCTTGAGGACAGAGTTTGAGAAACATTGGTATAGGAGCTTCATTTACAGATTTGGGGTGTGTTGTGAAGGCCTTAAAGCTAATTTATCCATAAATGTAATGTGATTTTGGGGCAGTGGACCAAGTCAGTCCTGCAAACATACAGTACATACTTGTGTCTTTTTGTCTGTTACCACCCCAACTCAGAACCTACTATTTCACTAAAGGACCCCACGATCTACATAGAGGCGGACGTACTTCCCCCTTGAGCCCCACAATTACACATTAGACATTGCTCAACTACATCTCACAGATGGAGGAGCAGAGACTGGCATTAAATAGGAGAGTGTGCATTAACTGCAGCATCTGATTGAATAGATTCAATGCCTATCCAGCCAAATGCTACATTCACTACATACACACCCTTCCTAAGAGCTTCAGCTTACTTAAGTTGAAAACACATCTAAAGTTTATATTTCCAAATAGTTGGCACGAAAATCTGGTAATGTATGAGAGCAAATGATAAATCGCCCATTAGCTCCCAAACACTGGAAACCGGCAAAAACGATCAGACAAGTTGGTTAAATTAATTTGATTTAACCAATTTGTCTGATTGATCGTTTTTGTTTCTTTTTCATCATTTGGGAGCAAATGGCCGATTGTCATTTGCTACCAATTGCTACAATTCAGGTCTATACTCATTTAAAATGTCTGTTCCTAATTAATTGCGTTTTTTAATATGAGTCAGTGGAGTGGTCATAATAAGAATAATGCATGAAATAGCCTGAGTTAGTATGAGGATAAGAAATGAAGCTGTTTGCCCCAAGACTCATACAGGGCCTTTAGACCATTGGTTCTATACTAAATTCCATCTTGATAGAACTGCATTAAAATTGGTAATAAAATGTTGTATGTTTGACATGTCAATTACACTGAATGTTGTGGTACATTTCAAATAGCTATGGGCCCTGTCAGTACAGGTTGAGTCTCCCATATCCAAATATTTCGAAATACGGAATTTTTTTGGCTTGACTGAAATAATGAAACCTTTGATTTTTGATGGTTCAATGTACACAAACTTTGTCTTAGGCACAAATTATAAAAAATATTGTATAAAATTACCTTCAGGCTCTGTGTATAAGATGTATATGAAACATAACTGAATTTTATGTATGTACACAAACTTTGTTTGAGCCACAAAATTATTGAAAATATTGTATAAAATTACCTGCAGGCTGTGTGTAAGGTGTATATAATACATAAATGCATTGTGTGTATATTTGGGTCCCATTCCCAAGATATTTCATTATGATATGCAAATATTCCAAACTACGGATTATTGCGTTATCCAAAATACCCCTGGTCCCAAGCATTTTGGATATCGGAGACTCAACCTGTATGTATATTTACTACATATGATATAGAAATACTTGTCTCTCTGCAGGTGCTGGAGAGTCTGGAAAGAGCACAATTGTCAAGCAGATGAAGTAAGTAATACTAAGGAAAAAAAAATAGAATAGTTATTATTATCCTTTATTTATATGGCACCACAAGTGTTCTGCAGCGCCTTACATAGTACATAAAACTAATAAGTGAACAAAAAAAACCCCCAAAATAAACAAGTAACTTACAGTACAGTGAAGGACATTATATACATTTCTGCAATAGTGATTAAAACACTCACAATAAGCAGCAGGGAGTTGGCAGAGACGTGTTAGGTGCCCTTAGGAGGAGTAAGGAGTAGAAGAAAGTGTAAGGAGAAGCACATGAGGGAAGAGGTCCCTGCTCATGAGAGCTTACATTCTAAAGGGGAAAAATAGTTTATATTTTTATCTAAATACAACCTATCAATTGTTTATTGCAGTACCTATGTTTGGTTTCTCCTTTGCTAAAACCCATAAACTGCTTTATCTTCATGTTAAGTGTCACTTGCCTAATAATATTTATGAGAATTCATCACTGAAATTATAGACTGAACTTACATAGGGATAATATGTGTTTTCCTTGGGACAGTTACCTATTTATTCCCTATCCAAATGTTTAATGCTCATTTCAACACAATTTAGACTGATGATGCGCCTCAGTAAACAGAATAATTCACACCAAGGTACTGAAATTCTCCTTAATTTGAGACCTCAAAACACAAATTACTGGGGTATTTTGGGTCCAAATTTCAAGTAACATGGGTGTTCTGTTATTTCATTACAAATGGGTCCTACATATTTGGTTTAGCCTACACTTTAATCCATAAAGTTTTCCTGTTGCCTATTTCTGTTTTATTATTCAAGGATTATACATCAAAATGGATACTCAGAGGAGGAATGCATGGAGTTTAAGGCCATCATCTATGGCAATGTGCTACAGTCTATCCTGTCCATTATTCGTGCAATGGCCACTCTTGGTATTGACTATGGCGAGCCAAGCAAAGCGGTTAGTATGAAATATATTAATCCATTGGTACTTACAACACATCAACATCATGAAAATGGGTTTATTTGGTGCTTTAAAATACCTAATACACATTCATTGTACTATATAAAACAAACTTAATTTAGGAGCCTAATTCCAGTAAATGAAGGATCTAACTCAAGGTTTTCAACTCCAGTAACCTCAACAAGTCCTGTTTTTCAAATTTACCACTGGTCTAAAGTATTACATTAGAACATCAATCATATTAGTGGATAATGATATTTTAATCCTACCTAGGGGTTATTTACTAAGTGTCAGGTTGTAAAACTATCACTTACGTTTGTGTTTATGCCTGATATTTAAAAGGGCAGTGCTTTAACTAGCAATATACAGTAGTAAATGCACTGCCCTTTTAAATAACGGGTATTCCACGAACAGAAGTGTCGGCTTTTACAACCCAACACTTAGTTAATAACCCCTTGGTGTTTGTACTTGATATCCAGGTTACCATTATTGCTGTATAAAGTGCTGGGTCATTCCATGTCAAGTGGACCAATTTTGGAGATCGTCACCACCTGCTGACTGTGCACTGCACAGTCGGTGACAGTTGAACCCCCCTCCCCCAGATGGAGAGCCATAGTTTTGCACATTGTGAACTAAAATGTTCCCTAAGTTAGCCTGACATATATTCGCACCTTAATGTAAAATTTAATGAAAATAAGAGATGGTCAGATGGGGACCCCTGCTCCATTTTACATGGATTAAGCACATTGATTGTAAACACATAGGAAACAATCATAACTACATATTTGCATCACTATTAATTGTATTGAAAATATGTTGATAAAGATACAGTATACATAAAATGACATATTAGACACTGCTGGTGACCATTACACCACCTCATGGTAATTAAGTGTTGCCTTCAGACATATTTAATCTGTATGGGACATATTGGAGGTTGTCCTAGGTCCAGCTGCTCAATCATATAGGAGCAGATATTTATTCACCTTATTCTATTGTGAACTTTTATTTTGTTCATCCTGAGATCTCTACATTTATGCTTTTTAAATAAACCATTGTGTTTTTTTATTACACCGTCCATCTTATTCAGCGCTGGTTTCTGTATGCATTTGTATATTAGACACTCTGTACAACAAATAAAGGGTGATCAGACATTGACATATAAATATCAGGACCTGCAGTGAAGAGAGCCCAGCTCATCAAGTCTTACACACTGAAGCCAAAAGGAAAAACGAGATACGAGGTGTGGGATCAAGGGTGGTAATTAGTTTACTAAGAGTCATATGTGCTATGTTTCTACAAATACATAATAGGACACTTCTTCAATTTCTGTTTTAATCATATCTGGCCTTCACGCAGAGTATTGGGTAGATGCCAAATGTATTTAAGAAAGCCTTTGAACTACCAAATAATATTCCACAAGGCCTGAATTTAGTACAGAAATGTATCAAAGAAAGTGACACACCCTGCTGGCTAAAAGTTAGAACTACAAGTATTCACATTATTGCTACTGTAGCTAGGACGACAAGGTGCAAAGATATTTATGACTGAACTTCCTTCATACACTTGTCATATGTTCTCACAGGATGATGGCCGTCTACTTTCCCACCTGGCAGATTCCATTGAGGAAGGCACAATGCCTCAAGAACTTGTGGATGTTATCAAGAGACTCTGGAAAGATGATGGGGTGCAGGCATCCTTTGAGAGAGCAGCAGAATACCAACTCAATGACTCTGCTTCATAGTGAGACTCACCATATCCGACATTAGAGGCAGGGTGTACAACGTGCATATACAGCTGTGGAAGTAGATTTGTGTTCCTTAATACTGAAGGTTTCCCTCTGTAAACCTTGCCATCCAATTCTAAAAGCTCTTGATGAAGACCCCAGTACTCGGTACCAACTTATTACATATTCTTACAAAACTAATCTCTTTAGGGTATTGTAGAAAATTGAAGAGTACCAACTACCCCTTGATTCATATAATGATGTGGTTAGTTAAATATATGCTAAAAACACCATGATACAATGTCATACACACAAAATCTTGCTCAACCCATTTAGCATTTTAATTAAATGTGAATAAACTCAATAACTCATCGGCATTCTAACTTATGCCAAATATCACACTATGAACTGATTTTAGAGGCACACAGTAATGTTAAAAAGACACTAGTTTATCAAGTCCAACTTTTCATAAACTTTAAGATGGTGGATGGGGGTACTCGATTATCAGCGATAGATGCACGATGCTGGTATTCCAACCCTATAGAGCTGCACAGGGAAATCTGCAATGTTGGCCTACCATAATTATTGGCGACGTGTGACCTTGCACTGGAGGTACCACCATAATGTTTGGCAGCAAACACCACAGGAGATTACAGTAACATTGCTCATTTGACTGTGCACCCCTATGAGGAAAAATTGGCAATGTTACTGGCCACTAAGTTCTTTCACCTGATCAATCCAGAGGCTCTTCACAGCCAACGTTAACAAATTACCAAACCATCCCATGTGCTGTTCTGACCAATTCCTATTAACATACTATAGCAGAATGACCATGGTCTAGGCCTGAAAATCATTGTAAGCTCTAAGGTTTTCTGGGGTTGCTTTGGATTTTGTACCAAATCTGTTATTTGCATGCAACGTTTCCAATACTCTTCTTCTTATCACAGTTATCTTAACGAGCTGGACAGGATCACAGCACCCACTTACCTCCCAAATGAGCAAGATGTCCTTCGGTCCCGTGTGAAAACCACAGGAATCATAGAGTCACAGTTCTCTTTTAAAGATCTTCACTTCAGGTTTGTTTTGTTTTCCTGTACTGAAATAATACACTACAGAAAGATAAAAGTGACATGCAGCACAAAAAATAGAACACAAACTAGTCAAAACAACTTATGGCACACAACAGAGCCACCGCAATGTCTGCCAAAGAAATGCATGCAGATGGGAGTAGAGTGGAATATATCGTAATTTTCAGTGTAAGTGCGTCTAACTACAGCATTCTTGCTGAATTTTGAATGACTTGTTTATTGAACTTTATAATGTAATTTTTTATTTTACATATTTAAATACTTATCTGTGATTATGACCTTACAATGTCCACAGTATACAAACAAGTGAAAATGGATTGTGTAGTAAATCAATAGACAGATGAAACCTGGAATAGTCCATGATATTGTCCTATTGGCTGATGATGGACATGTGTGCTCTAAACACAAAGCCTCTAAAAAGATGCACATATACAGTAAATAGGGTATTTACACCTATATGCCGCATTAGATGCATCTCAAGATGATACACCAGTAGGATATGCACAAGGTTTAAGTCGGTTTGGAATCACTTACACCCAAACAAATTAAGAACGGTTTAATGTTTTAAGACTTGTTTTGTTAAGTGAAAAATAATACAGCAAATGCTTTCACTAATACACCTAAAGGGAGACGGTAGCAAAAACATCATTGTCAATATAGCCACAAAGTCATCAATGCAGAAAGCAACAGAGGTCAATCCTCAATCAGCCAATTAGAAGAGACTAGCAAGTACTGGCAACCATCACCATAATCATTGTGTATTTATACCAAATCTCAGGCACCCACAAGTAATACAGTTACGGTCAGGAGCATCTATGTTTTTTGTGGGCAGTCAAAGTACAAATTGACATTTTGCGCTAAATAAGCGAGCATAAAGTCCAACTCTGCATGAGCCCCAGAATGTGCTATGTAGGTATCATCACAATATAAGCCTTGGCAAATGAATCAGATGTTACATCAGGATTTGTTCAAATGAATAAATGGTCTAAAAGTCCAACTATAATATTTGGTGTTATGTGGCTTAAAAACTCTTACAGGATGTTTGACGTGGGAGGACAGAGGTCAGAGCGTAAGAAATGGATTCATTGTTTTGAAGGGGTCACCTGTATTATATTCTGTGGAGCACTAAGTGCATACGACATGGTTCTGGTGGAAGATGAAGAAGTGGTATGTGAGAATTGTGATGTCTAAGACTGGAAAACTTCTTGTTGCAATATACACACAATACATAAAAATAACCTTGTATAAACCAATGTTTTTTCATTGCAAGCGAGATTGCAGATAGCTTTACAGAGCATTGCTAGTATACCAAACAGGACTGATTTTTGTTTTCATGTATTTTAAAATCAGACTGTGGTCTATTTCACTAAGTTGTAGGCATATAGATCAATTTAACACGCCGCATGGCCCAGATTAATGACCTCTTCATCCGTGTTTCATATTTGCCTTCATATATATCAGATTGTCTGCACTTAGCCACGGCACCTAGAAATTTGCTGTACAGTACTAGGTAAAACGGGTATTCAACATGCGGCCCTCCAGCTGTTGTGGACTCATCCCAGCGTGCCCTGCCACAGTTTTGCTATTAGGGCATGCTAATACTGTGGAAGGGCATACTGGCATGTGTAGTTCCACAATAGCTGGAGGGCCGCATGTTGAATACCTTTGAAAAGATCGGTAATTTATAAATAGTGGATAATAACAACAATAATGTACTCAAGTACACACCTGTGAAAACAAAGTACATGCTCCTTTGTACAGAACAGCTACTAGTCAAAATATTAAAAAATCACAGCATGTGGCCTTCTTCAAAAAATGTCTTTATACACAGATAAACAAATAAGAGGCAGTATGTACTGTTCTTTTCAGAATCGGATGCACGAATCTCTCCATCTCTTCAACAGCATTTGCAATCATAAGTTCTTTGCAGCAACATCATTAATCCTTTTTCTGAACAAAAAAGATCTTTTTGAACATAAAATCAAGAAAGTTCATCTAAGTATCTGTTTCCCAGACTATGATGGTGAGTGAGATATTTGCCCAGTTATATTTTGGCCTTTTAAAAATATATAATAAAAGAAAAATTATAACTTTTCAACAGGCCCCAACACGTATGAAGATGCTGGAAATTATATCAAGCTACAGTTCCTTGATTTAAATATGAGAAAAGAATCCAAGGAGATCTATGGTCACATGACTTGCGCCACAGACACGCAGAATGTTAAGTTTGTGTTCGATGCTGTGACGGATATCATCATCAAGGAGACACTGAAAGATTGTGGACTCTTTTGAATCTCACAATAGGGTTTTTTTTTTTTTTTAAAAGATGACTCCCAAATAATTGCTGAGAAACAGTCAATTTCTGACCTAGGATCCTAACCCCAAAGGTCTGGCACATTAGGGGTGCAAAGAATGGCGAACAGGAGAAGAAAATATCAATCCAAGGTGGTACATTTTGTATAAGCATTTATATATTAAATATATCTTGTAGCTGAGAGTGTGTGAAGAAAACAGTAAGTAGACAGTGTTACCCGCAGTAATCCCACAAAGGCTACATTTATTATATGCATACCATTACTTGCTGCAACGCAAAGGCAGCTACTTTTTCTGAAAGCACTGGGCACACAAGTGGCATCTCTGTGACGAAGTACATAAGGCACTATGGAATATTTTCCTGCAGTCATGCCCTTCCAGCATCATGTGGGCACACAACCTAATTTGCAATCCGATTATATGGAGGAAAGTAAAAAGGGAACATGGCACAAAGGCAGACAGAGAAACAGGAACTGGTAGCGCTTCAACAAACAAATACTGTAGGAGAGTGACTATAAATAAAAAACACAATGTGCATGTCTCACCATTTTAATACTGTATACAAATAAAATAAATGTTGTGGAGTGCAGACAAATGAGCAGAAGTATGTGTGCATGTAATGCAAAACATGAACAGCAGTAAAAAAGAAAATGTGTAATGTGTTGCATACACCAGACACTGACAATTTGGTCTATAACAAAGAAATGTTAAAGGCTTTGGAAACTTAAAATAAAAATAAAATGAAAAAAAAAAAAACCTGTGACCCCTGGGATTTGGCAGCAGACATAGAAAGGCAATTACCAGTGCAGGAGGTGGCATTACAAGTCAAAGGTCCCAACTAGAATGGCAGATGGGTGCAGCAGCAGAATTGGCACCAAATACTACAGTACATAGAATTAGTGACAAAGACACAGACCAGGGAAAGAACCCTGAAAGTAAAGTAATATTTTGGAACTGGCGTACAGTGGTTTATGGAGTAGCATGAGCTAAAGGATTGGAGAGGATGTGATAGAGGCATCTCTAAAACTAGTCACCAAGTGAAAGTCACTGTTCGAGTGCTGGGAGTGGTTCAGTATAAAATACAATGGCACAATAAGCGAAGGGTTAAGCAATCATGGTGAGAGCAAGAAAAGGTCATATTGTCCTCTATCCACAATGAAGATATAACTTTTCAACGCAAAGGTGTGTCTCACTCAGGAATAGCTTTCTGCAACACTAGGAATGGCAAATGGCACTATGTCAAAATGGCTGTGGTACACATTAAAAACAAGGAACAATTACATAGATATAAAAAAAATAAGTTGTTGTGCCATAACACTGCTGTTTCTTCATATTCTCTAATCAGAAGACTAGGACAGATAGTCTTGGCAGGGACAGAATGGATCAGTAACAGTCCAGTTGTTCAATATATGTATAGAATAGTTGAAATATTGAGATAGTGGTAAAATCAGGAAAGGGAGAGCAGCTCACAGGTCTCGGCCAACTTCAGGATAGCTGCATATGTAAGATGGGAAGGTAAGATCTCTGGACAAGATCAGGAATGGCTTGTGCATAGAACGATGTCACTGCCCTCAGGTAGCAGGGCCCCTCAAACAGCTATTAGATTCCCATTGCATCATCTGCAGGATAAACACAGCAAAAACAATTCTCAATACCCGTTTTTATTCAAATCAGTAACCCAGCCGCTACAGTTCTGCTGTATCATATAGAACTATTCATACATCTATATGACGCACACAAAACAGCCAATAATTCAGCATAGTAAGTACAAACCAATTTTGCAAAGATAAATAAAACCTGGCGCAATCAATTGTTTTCAGAGGTCACGTGTTGATTGTTGGATACTTGTATACAATTAGGGAGAATTCAATGAGCCCCGATAATTTTTTGCATTTTTTGCACGTGAAAATGGGAGTTTTTTGCTTTTTTTACATTTTATCACAGCTTTTCTCTCACACAATTAAATTATATCCTGTTTTTAGCGTGCAAAATATCCGTATTCCCACGAAAACACGTAGAGTTCACGGACCTATGTATTATAGCTTGAAATAGCGAAAACCGGCTATTTATCGTGGATTTTCCTCGAAAGCTGCCAAGGTCCCGAAAAAAACATCCGCGATAATAGCTGCCGGCAGCCTTTTTTGGGCTAAGTGAATAGCCCAGGGGGGGAACAATTATCTCATGGTAATTCACTTTGGGTAATTAAATTACCCCTTAGTATTTCAACACATTTCAAAATAAAAATACTTGTTAGTAAGCTGTCCGAGGTCTTTCATCATAATAATCAAAGAACAAAACCAGAGCAAAGGTTTTTGAAAAGCACTGATCATAGGAGGAATATAAAAAGACTTCAAATTAGTAATAAATCCACGGCCAGGTCAAGCCTATCTTTATAAAACAAAGTTCGTATGACAATTCCGGCACTGTCCTTTGTCTTTCTTTCATATAATTCATCCGATGCATCGATGTACACACGCTCCCATACAAGATATGAGGTGTCGTATATTAAATGATATTCTGGGTTTTCCATCAAGAAATATTCCAATGTGCATCCAAATTCTCATAAAACGTTAAATAAAAAGAGGACGACCATAGTGTAATAGGTCAATAAAACAAATACATATTTATTCATGAACAAAAATTAATCTATTTTTATAAAAGAAAGTGGCAAAACTGAATTTGTGTAGAACATGTAGTTCTCTAAAACAAGCTCATAAAAGAAATGCACTTACAAGGGTGGCCTATATTCAAGGAATAGATGGGAAAAAATGGCCCATTGCACAACAAGTCTAGATACTTCACCATTGAAGAAAATTAATGAAATCTTGTCTAGGGTCTGGCAGAAAGCATGTGGAAAATTCTTAATGCCTGATAAAATTAATAAGTAATGCTAGTTACACGTACAAATCGAACCAAAACGATCCTGATATATCAGATGGACCAATTCAATTGTTGCTCCATTTGGACGCCCAAAAGCTGCTAGGGGAACCACATTCCTCCTCTCAGCCAGCTGAGGTACAAGTAGTAATGTGTATAATTTTTCGTTTTTTGGGCACCCTAACCAGTTCTTTAGATAGGGCTGGCCAATGTGCGCGGCTAAACCCGATGCTTGTGGGCGTGATAACTACTAATGGGTGCCCGAATGGAGAAACAATTGAATTGCTCCGTCGGGAGCCTATTAGTATAAATGCCCAGCAAGGGGCATGTAGAACAATTAAAATGCGCCCAAATGTCGAGCGAACACTACACAATAATTGCTTTGTTTAAAACGATCACCTGGACTTCAAATTGTTGGTTACATCTTTTATATGCAGGATTGGGCTGATCTCAGTACACACCAGAAATTCCAAACGATGCTTTTCCAATGGCACAGACATATTGTGTGCAGCAAATGCTATATCATAAGCCGTTCTGACGGGTTTTAGACCGACCGTCAGACACACTACACAATCAGCTCTAGTTGACAGATATAGCCATGTGTGGCCAGGAACCGCATAGCGCAGAGGTTCCCAAACTCCGCCAGTCGAGTCCAGGTGTTAATGATATCCATGTTTGAGTTCAGGTGTTCAAATCAAATTGACTGAGGTTCTAATTAAGTCATCTGTGCTTAGGCATGAATATCCTTAAAACATGGATGGACTAACAGCCGACTAGCATTGAACTACTAGCATAGTGTGTACCCAGCTTAACTTGTTGGCCTCACTGCAAGCTATTAAACTTGTCACAACAATAGGGGCAAAAATGAATGGACTTGGATATAGACAAATCTTGAGAGGAAGCCCACTGCAGTTTGCAAGAGACAACAAGAGATATGGTAAGAACTTACCTTTGTTATCTCTGTTTCTACGAAGTCCATAGGGTCCACAGGGTTGACCTTGGGGTATAGCTGGATCTGGATCCACGGGCACCACGCAGTTAAAGCTTTTGCTGCTCCCAGGATGCACTTGGGTCCATCCTCCACTATACCCCGCCCCCGATCCACAGGCACCTCAGTTGGTAAGCAGCCAAGGCCGGAGGAGGAGACTAAAACAGAGAGAAGGAAGACTGGAACACACAAGAAACCATACTCACAGAAATGGGAGACTGAAAACCGGTGACCAGCCATACAGCCCATATGGAGCCAGGTGCGTCAGGGCAGGTGCCCTGTGGACCCTATGGACTTCGTAGAAACAGAGATAACAAAGGTAACTTCTTACCATCTCTCTTGTTTTCTACTTCAGTGTCCATAGGGGGTCCACAGGGTTGACCTTGGGGATGTCCCAAAGCAGTTCAACTAAGGGCGGGGACGCTCCTGTGCAGAAAGGAGAATCCGGCGCCCGAAGGATGCATCCAGAGAGGCAAAGGTGTCAAACGCATAGAACCTCAAAAATGTCTGAATGGAAGACCAGGTGGCCGCCTTACATAGCTGAACAGCAGAGGCGCCACGTCTAGCAGCCAAAGAAGGACCCACAGAACGAGTGGAATGAGCCTTAACAGAGGCTGGAACAGGTAAACCCTCCTGTGCTTAAGCCTCAGAAATAACAGAACAAAGCCAACGGGCTAACGTTTGTTTGTTGGCAGGCCAACCCCTCCTGTGAAAACCAAAGAGGACAAACAAAGAATTAGACTTCCTAACGGAAGCAGTCCGGTCCACATAAATTCTGAGAGCACGGACTACATCTAAGGAAGCCTCACCAGCTGAAAGATCAGGTGACTGAAAAGCTGGCACAACAAGTTCCTGATTGATGTAGAACTTCGAAACCACTTTAGGCAAAAACTCAGGACGAGTGAAAAATCAGAAAAGGGGGATGACAGGAAAGCGCCCCCAATTCTGACACCCTACTGGCAGAAGCAATTGCCAGGAGAAAAACGTTAACCACTTGAGTTCCACCACCTTAAAAGGAGGACCCTGCAGGACCCAAAGAACCACTGCCAAATCCCAAAGAGCCACAGGAGGCACGAAGGGAGGCTGTATTCGGAGAGCACCTTGGAAAAAAATGTGAACATCTGGCAGTGTAGCGATCCTTTCGTTGGAACCACACAGACAGAACAGGACACATGAACCTTCAGGGAGGCAAACCTAGGTCCAAGCCTGATTGCAGAAATTCCAAGATCCTAGAAACCCGGAACACCTGAGGATTGTAGTTTCTAGGACTCCCACCACTGAAAGTGCGCCACACCCTGTGGTAAATCCATGCGGAAGCAGGCTTGCGTGCCCTGAGCATGGTACTAATAACCGAACCCGAGAAGCCCCAAGACCTTAAGACGGCTGTCTCAAGAGCCACGCCATCACAGCCGACCCAGATCCGGGTAAAGGCAGGGCCCTTGAGACAATAGGTCCTGACGCTTAGGAAGAAGGTACGGAGCGTCGATGGAGAGGCTCCTCAGATCGGAGTACCAAAGACATCTTGGCCACGCTGGAGCCACCAGCACGAGCATGCCGCCATCCTGCTTGAATTTCCGCAGGACCCGAAGCAGCAGGGATATCGGAGGAAATAGGTAAACCAGTTGAACCATCCATTTCACCAACGGCGCGTTCACCAGACTTGCGCCTGCGTCTCTTGTCCTTGACCCGTACTAGGGCAACTTGTGATTGTGACGGGAGGCCAACAAGTCCAGCTCCGGCAGCCCCCATCTGTCCACGAGCAGCTGAAACACCTCTGGGTGAAGCAACCATTCCCTGGGATGTACATCGTGACGGCTGAGGAAGTCCTCCTCCCAATTGAGGACTCCTGGGATGAAGACCACCGAGATTGCTGGAATGTGGCACTCCGCCCAAGCAAGGATGCGAGACACGTCCGACATCGCAGCCCGACTGCGAGTTCCCCCCTGGTGGTTGATGTACGCCACCGTGATGGCGTTGTCGGATTGAACTTGAACCGCCCTTCCTTGAAGAGCGACTGCAGGGCCCTGTACACAGCCCGCAGTTCCAGGATGTTGATGGGGAGAAGTGCTTCTTCCGCAGTCCAACGTCCCTGAAGTGACAACGAGCCTGTCACTGCCCCCCCAACCCCGGAGACTGGCATCTGTTGTGAGCAGGACCCAGTCCAGGATCCCTCGACAAGATGAGCTGTCTGAAGCCACCATGCCAAAGACTGCCGAACCTCCGGGGACAACACCAGCACCTGAGATGTGAGGTAACCCGTTCCATTCCGATAGAATCAGTCACTGCAGGGGCCTGGAATGGAGCTGGGCAAATTCCACCATGTCGAATGCCGACACCATGGTCCCCAGAACTCTCATTGCCGAATGGACCGAAAGGCGGCAACTGCTTAGGCAACTGTGTATCCGGAGCTGTAGGGAGGAGACCTTCTCCAGAGTAAAGAAGATCCTTTGCGGACTACAATCTAGCAGGGCTCCCAAATGAACCATCCACTGTGATGGAATCAGGCAGGACTTTCTCCAATTTATCAACCACCCGTGCGCTTGCAGACAAGCGATCGTCAGGTGGAGATGTTGAAGCAGTACCTCCGGAGAGCTCGCCAGCAAAAGGAGGCCGTCCAAGTACGGCAGCAATTAGTTAAACTTGGGGGCGTGTCCAGCACTTATGGAGGTGTTGGGCTTCCACCCAAGCTCTTCTCTCATGGTGAAAAGATACAGTGTGCATGCGCACGCCATCTATTCACCCAGCGGAGAACGGTCACTGCAACTTTTTCCATCTTTGGGACACTGCGGCACGCGGGTGGGGAAGGCTGTTTTAGTGGGCCCAGCGGGAACACACACATACATACATATGTATAAAAAAAAAAATTTAACTACACACCCAACAGCCACAACATTAAAACCACTGGCAACTAAAGTTAATAACATTGATTATCTTGTTACAATGGCACCTGTCAAAGGGTGGGATACATTAGATCAGTAAGTGAACATTCAGCTCATGGAGATGTGTTGGAAGAAGGAAAAATAGGCAAGGATAAGGATATGGGCTACTCAGCACCAATTGTAGACACAAAATTCTAATGTATGGATATCCACCATAATTATTCCATGACTATTTCGCCCTGTAACAGCACGGGAGCTAGTAACTAATTCACAGTTCGATACTGTTAAGGACAAAAAAAAAAAGTGTGAATTAGACACGAGAGGGAATTCAATTGGCCACTATGTGCCATTCCGAAACGGCACATCATGTCCTCTAGCTTTGCAACTTGCGAAGACAGCACTATCACAACTGATCGATATGTGCACAGCCAGGCTTCGCTGCAATGTCCGGCATCTCATCACATACAGTTGAATTTCCCCACATAAAGACATACAGGAATTATGCTAAAAAGCTAGATGTATGAATTTAGTTTAATATACATGTGCATAAGTACAATTTTTCCACATCAGGAGCCTCATATTGATACTCCGAAGGGTTATCCTGCTTGTTCCAACAAATGCTGTGTAGCACTTGGTAAAATCATGTTACACTGCAGAGGACCAAATTTTAAATAAATAGATTTAGAGGTGGGAAGTGTGTGTTGTAGCTCAATTCTAAATTTCAGTGTAAAAACAAAGCTGCCCAGCATTTGTGCATTACCTGCAAAAGCAACTTGTATTTACTCTGCATGCAAAAAAATAAATGCATTTTCAACCCTAGTACTGCAACAATCAGAGTTATAGTAGACTAACCTTGATCTTTTTCTTCGAGGTCCATAGGGTCCACAGGGATACCATGGGGGTAATGTGGTTGGAGTGATCCAGGCACCAAACAGTTAAAGCTTTCAGCTCCCAGGATGCCCTGGGTCCTCCTCCATATATACCCCACGCCTAGCCACAGACCTTCAGTTGCATAACCAAGCCTAAGGCAGAAAAAGGAAAGAGGAGAACAATCGTACACCAGAAAGATGAGGGAATCCACGCCAGAAAGAAAAATAACCCAATGATGCCAGGTGCGCAAGGGTGGGTGCCCTGTGGACCATATGGACCTTGAAGAAAAAGAGTCAGGGTCCATAGGGATCCACAGAGATACCATGGGGATGTCCTAAAGCAGTTCCCCTAGCATGGGGGACGCTCCTGAGCAGAAAGGAGAACTCGTCGCCCAAAGGAAGCATCCTGAGAGGCAAAAGTATCAAAGGCATAAAACCTAAGAAAAGTGTGGCAGAAGACCACGTGGCTGCCATGCACAATTGTTCAGCAGAGGCACCACAACAAAATGCCCACGAGGGCCCTACAGACGGAGTAGAATGTGCTGTAACCGTGCTTGGGACAGGGTGATCAGCCTGTGTGTACACCTGAGAGATTGTTATACGTAACCATCAAGCCAGGGTCTTGCTTGTTAGCTGGCCATCCTCGTTTGTGAAAACCATATAATACAAAAAGATCATCTGATTTTCTACGCTCCACATAGATACGGAGAGCACGAACTACATCAGGGAGGGAATTTCTTCATTCACATGAAACCGGGACACTTCATTGCTGCTTGATAATTGAGATAGGCTACTGTAGTCGCGTTGTCGGACTGGATCTGGACCGGCCTTTCCTGGAGCAGGCACTGTGCCATGATCAGTGCTCTGTATACTGCTCACAGTTTCAAAATGTTTATTGGTAGATGACTTTCCTGATTTGTCCATCTTCCCTGAAAGGTGTGATGACCTATCACTGTCCCTCATCCGCGAAGGCTGGCGACAGCGTCGAGAAGCACCCAATTTGGAATCCAGAATGGACGCCGTTTTTTCAGATGGTCCTGTTTCAGCCACCACAGGAAGGAGAGGCGAACCTCCGGAGTGAGAAGGATCCTCTGGGACCTTGTTAGATGATACTGTCCGTTCTGCCTGGAGATAATCAATCTTATCAGAGGCTTGGAATGGAACCGAGCATACCGCACCATGTTGAAGGTGGATACCATTGATCCCAGGACCTGCACTGCTGATAGAATGTATATCCTTCGCTTGCATAATAGCTTGCGTATCCGCAATGATAGGGCTGCAATCTTGTCCTCTGACAGAAACACCCTTTGTGCCTGAGAATCCAGAAATGCTGCCAGATGTACCATCTGCTGTGTTGGAAGAAGAGATGATTTTTTCCAATTGATGATCCAGCCATGCCTTTGTAGACAGGCTATTGTCAATTTAAGATGGTGTTGCAAAACAACTGGAGTCTGTGCCAATATCAGAAGGTCGTCCAGATATGGAAGTATTCTGATACCCAGACGCCTTAGGTAAGCAGTCATGATTGCCATAATTTTGGTGAAGACCAGAGGGGCCGTCGACAGACCAAAAGGCAGTGCATGGAATTGGTAAAAACTTATGGGGAGGATGCCTACTGAAAGTGAGGGCATACCCGAGAGATCACTTCTCGGACCAAGGCATCTGTTGTTTGATGCCAATAATCTGCAAATTGAAGAAGTCGGCCTCCCACCCTGGGATTCCCCAGGAGGCCGAAGATTTGTCGCCCTGTTTAGAAACTGGACGTTTTGTTGGCCCCGTCCTTCTACTTTGTCGCCTTTGTCTTGAGAAAACTAGCTGATTTGGGGAAAGAGTATTCCTTTGCTCTTCCCCGAGGTCGAAAAGGCTGAAAGAAAAACTCCTTAGGTTTTACTGTTAGCGTAGATGGCAATCCTGCTGATTTTGAAGCTGCGAGAGTAGAAATGATCTTGGCTAACTCTGCTCCAAAAAGTGTCCTTCCCTGGAAAGGTAAAATTTCCAGAGCCTTCTTTGATCCTGAATCAGCCTTCCAGGATCTTAACCAAATGGCCCTGCGTGCTACTACTGAAGCTGCTGATGCTTTAGAAGCTAAAATTACAGCATCCACTGCAGCTCTTCCCAAATAGGAAGCTGCTTCCCGTATATGGGAGGTAAACACCATCTGTTCTCTGGTAGCCTCTGGTAGAGAATCTTCCAATGCCCCTGTCCATTCTTCAACAGCTCTAGCTACTCAAGTTCTTGCCATAGCTGGTCGGTTAACTTCTCCAGAAGCTGAAAATATTGTCTTAAGACAGGCTTCAATCTTTCTGTCTGTAGCGTCCTTCAGAGAGGATGCCGATGGAATAGGCAATGTAGCATTTTTAACAAAGTGCGACACATGAGCATCCACACTAGGAGGTACCTCCCACTTAGGACATGCAGAGGCTGAGAAAGGATACAACGATGTTAATCTTTTATTGACACAAAACAATTTATCCGGGATACCCCATGCCTCCTCGGTAAGCTCAGTGAGCTGCTCAGATATAGGAAACTTCATTTTGACCCCATTTCGGTGGTGATTAAACAATGGAACCTTCTTATTAGGGGCTGGTTCATCATCCTGAATACTTAGGACTGATTTAACCGCCTTCCCCAAAAAAGGAAAATCCACTGTGGACGGATGGTCCTCCTCCCCCCCGAGCTAGACTCTGGAGAAGAACCCTGCGCATCATCCGATTCCTCGGATGATGCGTCTGCATCCATAAACTGAGCAGATCGTCTGCGTTTAGGTGCCTTAGTAATATAACCTTCTTGTTTTCAACATTTGACGGTCCCATACTCTGACTAGAGTGGCCTTAAACATTCCCCCAAGAAGGTTGCAATGGAGGTATAAACATAGCATGCTGTGAACCCCCTCTGAAACCCCATACAAGAAGGCATTGTGGGAGTAGCCATGCAATCCACAAACTGCTTCATTACCTGAGACAAAGATGATACCGAAAATGGCTCTTGTATATTTTACTGATGTGGCTCTTTATAACAGGCAATACACAAACCATCCTTAACAATGTCCTGAGAGGACACACTCGTTATACTGGATTTACATGAAATCAGCACAGGAGCCACTACGTCCTGTTTACTTTATCTTTTGACATTTTTCAAAGTAAAGGAAACAATACAAATGCAATGTGACAGCCTTCACAAATTCAATTTAAATGCAAAGTACCCAGAGGAAAAAAAAACCCACCCAGAGGGATGGAGAGAAAACAGTGATATCTATAATTGATAGTCAGAAATAAAGGACAGTATCAATACAGCAGCTAGCAAACAGTCACATACAATGCATATGTAAATAATCACAATATACTCTAAATCAACTACTCAAACACAAGGCATGGTAGATATAGAGCACCGTATACCTTAACCATGGGAGAGGTATACATGGAGACTGACCCAAACCTTCCTGAGACAAACAGTAGCGTACCGATAGCGGGCTGTGAGCGTCTCATATACACATGGAGGGTAGGCAGAGCAACCCAGACGTGCAAAACCTTATTGAAGGACTGAGTCTGGGTCAGAGCTGCCAGGGGAGTGCTTACCTCCCCTAAGCTGCATCAACCAGCCAAGTACGCTGGCCTCACGGCAGCAGATTTGAGTCTGCTGCAGATCCCCGGAGTCAGACTATAAGGCCCCCGTGGTCAAGTGAGGACGCGGACAATCCCACGCTCTGACTGCAGCGGCTTCTGTGCGTCTCTGACACCAGAAGCAAGGACTTCTGCGTGCGATTCCCCGTAAACGAGGAATCACCGTACCTGTCATCTCCGGGGATCCGGTTGCAGTCCAGGTCCCAGAGTCACTGCTAGCTAGCTAAGTCGAGACCTGCCGAAATCACCAGCACAATTACTGATGTTTTGGGGAGGTGGAGGTAGAAGGGAGTCGCATTATCTGCGTCTTAATACAGACGCTGAGTACTGCTGGCTCAAACATAATAAAAAAAATAAATAAAAGCTAAGGACTGCACGAGCAGTCCAGTTACAAAAAGGTGCGTCTTGATACTGCAGCACCAAACGAACAACTGAAGGCCTGTGCCTATGGGTGTGGTATATATGGAGGATCCAGTGCATCCTGGGAGCTGAAAGCTTTAACGGTTTGGTGCCTGGATCTCTCCAACCACATTACCCCGATGCTATCCCTGTGGATCCCTGCGGACCCTGAAGAAGAGATTACTCCTTTGTATGCTTTGCTCCTAAATATGCATCAGTCACTCTGTGACAACTGGAGAGAGCAACTTGATGTTTTAGCAAACAAAGTGAGGTCCATCAAATAAAAGGTTTGCAGAGTTTGGTGTGGTAGAAGTTAACAGGCCTGCCCCTGTTAACCCCTGACGTTAACCGCATCAAACACTTTTAGGATTAATTGGAACAAGGACTGGGAGCCAGGCCTCATCACCCAATACCGGCGCCCGACCTCACTAGTGCTCTTGTGGATGAATTAATGCAGATACCCACAGCAATGTTCCAATACTGTATCTAGTTTAATACATTCTGAAAAGAGTGGAGGCTGTTATTGCAGCAAGGGAGACTTAACTCTGTATTAACGCCATATCAATATACTGGTTACTCGATCATGGTTTATAGATGAAGTGGGGTAAAAAAACATTTTATGGTGAAACTAGCTGAAATTATATGTGTATGTTTACTTAAGGCACTTGAGAACGTCTAAAGAATTTTGCATAGGCATACAGTAGATAATTAAATACATGCCTCCCAAATGTCCTGATTTCAACAAGAAAGTCCCGATTTCAGTGCTCTGTTCCACTTTCCCAATCGGAACTGCATGGTCTCGATCGGGCTAACAGCTGACGAGGAGTCTGATTCACCGTGGCAGTGAATAGGAACGGAATGAGACAGGAATTAGTCCAGCAAGTCAGTAGTGCTGGCCACACCTTCATATCGAAAATGCCACCCGCAAGGTTGACATTTTTAGAGGTATGTTGAATATCAATTTGAATCCAAACAATAAGAAAAAATGAATTATGTAACTTATTTTCTTTTAGGTAACCACAGTGATTTGTGGTAAAGAAAGACACACAAGTTTGTACATGTGATTGCAGCTTCAAAATATTGCGCCATATGTATACAGTGCATCCGGAAAGTATTCACAACGCTTGACTTTTTCCACATTTTGTTAAGTTACAGCCTTATTCCAAAATGGAATAAAATTCATTTTTGTCCTGCCATTCACGCCAAAGAGTTCAATCTTTGTGTCATCAGACCACAGAGTCCTTCAGGTGCATTTTGGCAAACTCCAGGTTGGGCTGCCATGTGCTTTTTACTAAGGAGTGACCATCGGGTTCTTGGTCACCTCCCTGACTAGGGCCCTTCTCCCCCGATCGCTCAGTTTAGACGGCCAGCCAACTCTAGGAAGAGTCCTGGTGGTTCCAAACTTCTTCCATTTATGGATGATGGAGGCCACTGTGCTCATTGGGACCTTCAAAGCAGCAGATATTTTTCTGTACCTTTCCCCAGATTTGTGCCTCGAGACAACCCTGTCTCGGAGGTTTACAGACAATTCCTTGGACTTCATGCTTGGTTTGTGCTCTGACCTGCACTGTCAAGTGTGGGACCTTTTATAGACAGGTGTATGCCCTTCAAAATCATGTCCAATCAACTGAATTTACCACAGGTGGACTCCAATTAAGCTGTAGGAACATCTCAAGGATGATCAGTGGAAACAGGATGCACCGGAGCTCAATTCTGAGCTTAATGGCAAAGGCTATGAATACTTATGTACATGTGATTTCTTAGTGGGTTTTTTTGTATTAAAATTTGCAAAAATCTCAAAAAAAATGTTACACGTCATTATGGGGTATTGTTTGTAGAATTTTGAGGACAAGAATGAATTTATGCCATTTTGGAATAAGGCGCTGTAACAAACAAAATGTGGAAAAAGTGAAGCGTTGTGAATACTTTCCAGATGCACTGTATGTAAAATAAATTGCTGCTTTATAAGATGATTAACCAGGAGTGCATCATGTAGAAGCGTAGCTTTTAAATATTATACACTCTTACCTCCCAGCTAATAGAGACCACACTCCACAAGGTTGCTCTTTATGATAACATCTGTCACTGCGTCAAACACAAACTGCACGTTCTTTGTGTCCGTTGCACATGTGAAATGTGTGTAGATCTCTTTTGTGTCTTTTCTTCGGTTTAGATCCTCAAACTGACACTGGATATAAGCGGCAGCCTCTTCATAAGTATTGGAACCTAGAGCAAGGAAGGTACAAAAATTGCAATTTGTTGGTTTACGATTTAGTGTAAGGGATATATTTACTAATGGTTAATTTAAATAGATTTTGATAGAGTTGAAATCGATATAAATGGATCAACATCAATGTTGTACTGTATTTCTGGGGCTAAATCACACAGACAATTATTGATTTGGTTTTTAAATATTAGTAAATGTGTGATTTAGCCCCAGTAAAAACATCGATGTTGATCGATTGTAAAATGATTAAATTCGACCTTTAGTAAATATACCCCTAAGTATCATGATTAGGGTCTAATCATGAGTTAATATATGTAAATATAAAACTGTTTACTCCGCAAAAGAGCAGCACCTGCGAAGTCTCTATGTGCAGCTATATCCAGGGTTAAGAATGTAAGAAATGTGTTGTGTGTAATATAAATTTGTTACTGTACATCTCGCCTGTCCATTTGAGATGTTGATTATATCCTGTTCTAGCATAGGGCATTTAGCCAGCAGAGAGCCTCTCAAAGATCCCAGGCTAGACAGAAGTTTATAATGGCTCATGTGCCTTCATAGAGCACGCGTTTTAAAAATAGCCGTATAAGAAAGCCTAAATCATTAAATGACATGCTTCTATGACTCACTATGATCACTATAAAACAGATACATAATTGGAATGATTGACTAATATTAAACTATGAAAATAGTTATACCATATGAAGGGATCAGTTGGTTATTGAGGTTCTGTCCAACTTTCTGCTTCCTTGGCACCAGAATTATATGAACACATGTGAGTGTTATGTTGTTTAAAGGGGGGGGGGTTGGGCTGCACATCCTAATTTAAACATAATATGAGGTGCTACCATGCTGAGACCTGTAGTTCTGATGCAGAAAAAAAGGGGGGATGCAGATGCACCCTCTAAGCACTAAGGATACTAAATATCAAATTATATAATAATCTATCTAATAACATGGTTTTCTATTGAGGTTCTTAGTACATGTTTGCCCACCTACCACGTCACGAAGACCTCATCAGGTGGGTCCCTAACATCCCTAATACTGACACATTATATACATTTATCTAGGACTTACCTGGAATAGTGCCCATTACATGTGTGTACTGCAATGCACAGGACCCATACTAACAAAAATCACCTGGGGCAGGTAGGAGTGCTAGCTAAAATGGGTCCCACATTAGGATATGCAGCCCCCCCCTTTTTTCCTATGTATTTGTGTATTTTAGGTACACTTGAAGGTGTGAGACCCCTTCTCCTGGGCTAGCACTCCTCCTACCTGCCCCAGGTGATTTTAATTAGTACGGGTCCTGTACATTGCAGTACACACATGTAATGGGTAGGGATGTGTAGGCTCGGATTAGTTCGGATTTTCCCACCAAAAATCGGGTTTCAGAAAGAGGCAAAACGTCATCTTTCATGGACTTTTGTCCATGAATGATGATGTTTGTCCATGAAAGATGATGTTTTGCCTCTTTCTAAGACCCTATTGTTGGTGGGGAAAATCCGAACTTGGCGGGAAAATCTGAACTAATCCGAGCCTGCACATCCCTAGTAATGGCCACTATTATAGGTAAGTCATAGATAAATTTATATAATGCCTCGGTATTAGGGATGTTAGGGACCCATCTGATAAGGTTCACCGTGACGTGGTAGGTGGGCAAACA
Source organism: Taudactylus pleione (assembly GCA_031769625.1). Taxonomy (NCBI): domain Eukaryota; kingdom Metazoa; phylum Chordata; class Amphibia; order Anura; family Myobatrachidae; genus Taudactylus; species Taudactylus pleione. The sequence goes on along the minus strand of JAUIMM010000705.1, from coordinate 519,248 downwards.
TCTTTTGCCAAACATGTACTAAGAACCTAAATAGAAAACCATGTTAATTGATAGTTTATTATATATACAGTGCATCCGGAAAGAATTCACAGCGCTTCATTTTCCACATTTTGTTATGTTACAGCCTTATTCCAAAATGGAATAAATTCATTTTTGTCCTCAAAATTCTACACACAATACCCCATATAATGACAACGTGTAAAAAAAGTTTTTTTAAGATTTTTGCAAATTTAATAATAAAAAAAAAAAACCCTAAGAAATCACTTGTACACAAGTATTCACAGCCTTTGCTCAATACTTTGTTGATGCACCTTTAGCAGCAATTACACCTTCAAGTCTTTTTGAATATGATGCTACAAGCTTGGAACACCTATCTTTGGGCAGTTTCGCCCATTCCTCTTTGCAGCACCTCTTAAGCTCCATCAGGTTGGATGGGATGCATTGATGCAATAATTTTCAGATCTCTCCAGAGATATTCAATTGGATTCAGGTCTGGGCTCTGGCTGGGCCACTCAAGGACATTCACAGAGTTGTCCTGAAACCACTCCTTTGATATATTGGCTGTGTGCTTAGGGTCATTGTCCTGCTGAAAGATGAACCGTCGCCCCAGTCTGAGGTCAAGATCGCTCTGGAACAGGTTTTCATCCAGGATGTCTCTGTACATTGCTGCATTCATCTTTCCCTCTATCCTAACTAGTCTCCTGCCACTGAAAAACATCCCCACAGCATGATGCTGCCACCACCATGCTTCACTGTAGGGATGGTATTGGCCTGGTGATGAGTGGTGCCTAGTTTCCTCCAAACATAATGCCTGGCATTCATGCCAAAGAGTTCAATCTTTGGACCTGATTCAGACCTGCTCGATAGGAAGCGATCGCTCGTAGCTGGCCGATATTTGCATTCTGCGCATGCATCACAATGCGCATGCGCGAACCACTGCGACAGATCGGGAAGCGCTCGCTCGCCCAGCATAGACAGCCCAGTTGAATGAGTGACAGAAGAGGCCGTTTGTGGGTGGTAACAGGGGCAGGCCACTAGAAACGGGGGAATGGAGGTACGAAAGCAGGCGTGCCTGTGTTTCAACGCCGTTTCCTAGGCGTGCATAATTAACAGGAAGTGTCATTGTACACGTCACCTGGTTATATTTCAGACTGAAGTGATCGCAGTGCTTGCGGCTAGGTATACTCAACCTCAAGCGCTGCGAGCACATCCGATGGTGCTCGATGTACCAATGTTTTCATGCACTTCCAGGAGATTAAGTGCGCAAGTGGGCGTCTTATGAATAGCTGGTGGGCGTCTACATACACAAAGTGATCTCTCGCCAAAACATAGTGGGTGTGCTAATGCCTTGCTGGGCGTGCGCTGAATTTGCATACGCTGGGAGCGAGCGATCGATCGCATCTAGCGAGCCGGTGTGAATCAGGTCCTTTGTCTCATCAGACCAGAGAATTTTGTTTCTCATGGTCTGAGTCCTTCAGGTGCATTTTAGCAAGCTCCAGGGGGGCTGCCATGTGCTTTTTACTAAGGAGTGGCTTCCTTCTGGCCACTCTACCATACAGGCCTGATTGGTGGATTGCTGCAGAGATGGTTGTCCTTCTGGAAGGTTCCCCTCTCTCCACAGAAGAATGCTGTAGCTCTGACAGAGTGGCCATTGGGTTCTCCTCCCTGACTCATTGGGTCACCTCCCTGACTAGGGCCCTTCTCCCCCGATCGCTCAGTTTAGACGGCCGGCCAACTCTAGGAAGAGTCCTGGTGGTCCGAAATTCTTCCATTTACGGATGATGGAGGCCACTGTGCTCATTGGGACCTTCAAAAGCAGCAGATATTTTTCTGTACCCTTCCCCAGATTTGTGCCTCGGGACAATCCTGTCTCGGAGGTCTACAGACAATTCCTTGGACTTCATGCTTGGTTTGTGCTCTGACCTGCACTGTCAACTGTGGGACCTTATATTGACAGGTGTATGCCTTTCAAAATCATGTCCATTCAACTGAATATACCACAGGTAGACTCCAATTAAGCTGTAGGAACATCTCAAGGATGATCAGTGGAAACAGGATGCACCTGAGCTCAATTTTGAGCTTCATGGCAAAGGCTGTGAATACTTATGTACATGTGATTTCTTAGTGTGTTTTTTTTATTAAATTTGCAAAAATCTCAAAAAAAACTTTTTACACGTTGTCATTATGGGGTATTGTGTGTAGAATTTTGAGGACAAAAATGAATTTATTCCATTTTGGAATAAGGCTGCTACATAACAAAATGTGGAAAAAGTGAAGCGCTGCGAATACTTTCCGGATGCACTGTATATTGATATTTAGTATTCTTATTGCTTAGAGTGTGCATCTGCATCCCACCTTTTTTTCTGCATTAGTGTTATGTTGGTAAGAATCCTGTTGGTATTTCAGTACTTAAGTTAGTATCTGTTTTTTATACCTAGCAAATGTAACAATTTTGGCATAGTGAATGCTCTTAAATAATGGGCCTGATTCAGAGATGTATGCTATAGCACAGCCTCTGCGTACAAGCAGCGGCAGTGCTAAAATATGCAAAAGTCACAGGAGGCGTCTTAAGTAAAAATAGATGCCCACTACAGTCTTCTCTAATCCACTGTTGTGTCACAATACGTAGCCATTGGTTCAACTGCATGACATCGGACATCCCTCAGGTTACTCAGGATGTCCAGCAAAATCACGCAGCCAGGGCCAGTGAAGCTACGTCCAAGAATACAGCCCCTGGCTTCAACATCAGAGAAAACAAGGCCGATACTTTCTGGAGCGCTGCACTTTGCCGACTCCAAGTGCCAGCAGCGTGTCAACCATGATGCGGCTTTTGGGGCACTGCTAGCAACATCCCATGAGCTGATATGCAGATGTGCAGCGCAGCTCCTGCGATATATCTTTAATCACCGGGGATTTATGTGAACACCGGAGTTTAACAAATCTCTGAATTAGGCCCAATATTCTTAGTGGTCTTCATGGATTAATTTGCTAAGTAGTTATCAAATGTGAATTGCAGAGAATTATTTGGCTTATTATAATTCTGGTTAATTTAACATTGATTGCAGTGATTTAAGGCAAAAATCCCACAAAGTGTTCGCTTTAAAAGAAATCTTAGTAATGGCAGGGTGCGCTATAATAAAAAATGGATATTAATACATTTTAGACAAACTACTTTATTTTTTTTCATGATTATTCCTGTCACACAGACGTCACATAGGCTCGGCTGATGTGTGTGATAGAAAGTACTGTGTACGTTTGTGGCAAACGCTCATGCCTATAAAAATATACAGGGTGGGCTACAGTCACTAGATACCTGTGTATTGTGGGTAGCAGATTGTCAGCGAGCTCCTGCTGATCTTTTCCTCAAATAGGTCCTTCTTGTTAAGGAAAAGGATTATGGACGTGTCAATAAACCACTTGTTGTTGCAAATACTGTCAAACAGTTTCATGCTCTCGTGCATACGATTCTGTTGAAGGAAACAATAGAAACTATAAGCTAGTGGTTCCCAAACTCAATCCACAAGGCACTCTAACAGTCAAGATTTTAAAGAAATCCATGCTTGAGCACAGGTGACCTAATTAGTGCCTCATGCATTTTGTTGTAACCATCTGTGATCAGCAATTGGTATACTTAAAACCTGGACTATTAGGGTGCTTTGAGGACGGCGTTTGGGATTCACTGATCTAGAGAATACCAACTAAAGAAAATAACAAACACACACAGGGGCGTCTTACGAGAGGAGGGGGCCCGGGCGCATTCCAAGTCAAGGGCCCCCTCTCACCCCAGCGTCCGGTAGCCGATTGACGCGTCTGGCCGGCCACCGCATCATCAGTAGACTCTGGGCAAGTTTGGGCAGCACAGATGGTGTAATGGTTAGCATTACTGCCTCACAGCACTGAGGTCATGGGTTCAATTCCCACCACGGTCCTACCTGTGTGGAGTTTGTATATTCTCCCTGTGCTTGCGTGGGTTTCCTCGGGTTTCCTCCGGGCACTCCGGTTTCCTCCCACATGCCAAAAATATACTGGTAGGTTATTTGGCTCCCAACAAAAAAATTGACCATAGTATGTATGTGCATATCATAGGGAATATAGATTGTAAGCTCCACTGGGGCAGGGATTGATGTGAGTGGCCAAATATTCTCTGTAAAGCGCTGCGGAATGTGTGTGCGCTATATAAAATATGAGATATGGTAAGAACTTACCTTTGTTATCTCTATTTCTACAAAGTCCATAGGGTTCCACAGGATACCTTGGGGTATAGGTGATGACGTCAGGCATCGGGGCACCATAGAGTTAAGTTTTCAGTCCTCCCAGGATGCACTAGGGTCCCCCTCCTATACCCCACCCCCGAGCCAAGGCATCTCAGTTAGTTACCAAGCCATAGGCCGGAGGAGGAGAAGGAAGAGAGAGAAAAAAGATCTGGACACACACAAGAATCACATTCTCACCAGAGGGAGACGGAAAAACCGGTGACCAGAGTAAAGCCCATCTGCAGCACAGGTGCGACAGGGCGGGAGTCCTGTGGAACCCTATGGACTTCGTAGAAATAGAGATAACAAAGGTAAGTTCTTACCATATCTCATATTTTCTACTTCAGGGTCCATAGGGTATCCACAGGATACCTTGGGGATGTCCCAAAGCAGTATCCTTCAAGGGTGGGGACGCTCCTGTGCTGAAAGGAGAATCCTCCGCCCGAAGGAAGCATCCTGAGAGGCGAAGGAGTCAAACCTGTAATACCTCACGAAGGTATGGACAGAGGACCACGTAGCAGCCTTGCAGATCTGGACTGCAGAGGCACCACGTCGAGCTGCTCACGAAGGACCCACAGACCTAGTGGAATGAGCCATCACAGAAGGAGGAACCGGCAGGCCTTCAAGAAGATAAGCTTCAGAAATTGCCATACGGATCCAGGCTGCCAAAGTTTGCTTTGAAGCAGGCCAACCCTTTTTACGGAAGCCATAGAGGACAAACAAGGCGTCCGACTTCCTAAACGAAGAAGTGCGGTCAACATAAGTCCTTAAGGCCCGCACAACATCCAAAGTGGCCTCACCCACTGAAAGACCAGGAGAGTTAAAAGCCAAAACAACTATTTCCTCGTTAACATGAAACTGGGAAACAACTTTGGGAAGAAATTCAGGACGAGTGCGTAGCACTGCCCTGTTCCCATGAAAAATCAAGAAAGGGGGTCTACAAGAGAGAGCCCCTAAATCAGAAACACGTCTGGCCGAAGCTATGGCCAGAAGGAAAACAGTCTTAGCTGTTAGCCATTTAAGATCCACTGAGCCCAGTGGTTCAAACGGCGGTCCTTGAAGAGCCCTCAGGACCACAGCCAAGTCCCATGGCGCCACAGGTGGAACAAAAGGCGCTGAATACGCAGAACGCCCTGCATAAAGGTGCGTACATCGGGGATTGTAGCAATCCAACGGTGAAACCAGACAGACAGGGCAGAAACCTGCACCTTCAAAGAAGCAAGGCGAAGCCCATGGTCCAGTCCCGCCTGTAGGAAGGCGAGTACCCGAGACAGACGAAACTCCTGCGGTGCATAACCTCTCGGTCGACACCACTGGAAGAACGTATGCCACACGCGATGGTATATTCTCGCGGAAGACGGTTTCCGAGCTCTTAGCATGGTCCGCACTACAGAGCTGGAAAACCCCTGGACCTTAACATGGCCGTCTCAACAGCCACGCAGTCAAAGACAGCCGAGTCAGGTCCGGGTGAAGACAAGGACCCTGTGACAGAAGGTCCGGTCGTAGCGGCAACCGTAGAGGACTGTCCACGGACAGAACCTGAAGGCCTGAGAACCAGTGCCGTCTGGGCCATGCGGGAGCTATCAACAGGAGCGTCCCTCCTTCCTGTTTAAATTTCCGGATTACCCGTGGAAGAAGGGAAACCGGGGGAAAGAGATAAGCAAACCGGAACGTCCACCGGACGGACAGAGCATACACCAGAGACGCCTCTTCGTCTCTTGTGCGAGACCCGTACACCGGCAACTTGTTGTTGTGCCGGGACGCCATGAGATCGATCTCTGGAAGACCCCACCTGTCCACCAGCAGTTGAAAAACGTCCGGGTGCAGGGACCACTCCCCCGGATGAACGTCCTGGCGACTGAGAAAGTCCGCCTCCCAGTTTAGCACTCCCGGGATGAAGACCGCTGATATGGCCAGGATCCGAGACACCTCTACGAGAGCCACCCAACTTCGGGTTCCTCATTGCCGGTTTATGTAGGCCACGGTGGTAGCGTTGTCCAACTGGACCTGCACTGGGCGACCCTGGAGAACCCGATGTGCCTGCTGGAGAGCATTGAAAACCGCTCGGAGTTCCAAGATGTTTATTGGAAGCATTGCTTCCGCCGGAGTCCACCTGCCCTGGAACAAGTGTGGACCCGAAACTGCTCCCCAGCCCCGAAGACTGGCGTCCGTTGTCAACAGGACCCAATTCGCCATCCAGAACGGACGACCCCTGTTGAGATGGGTCGTCTGCAACCACCAGGCAAGGGACAGGCGAACCCCCGGAGTGAGCACTATCGACTGGGATTTCAGAGACTGAGGCAGTCCATTCCATTTGGATAGGATCAGGTGCTGCAGAGGTCTGGAGTGAAACTGGGCATATTCCACCATGTCGAATACCGACACCATGGAGCCCAGTAACCTCATCGCCGAGTGCAGAGACATAGTGCTCCCTCTAGCTCCGGCAGGAGGCAGGGCGCCGGAGCTAGAGAGGGCATGCCCGTGCACGCGCCTTCGGCGCACGCGCGACCGAGAAGGGGGCATGGTCATCGGAAAAGGGGGCGTGTCTATAAGACGCGTCCCCTTTTCGTCACTCTTGGGGGCGTGCCCGGCACTTACGGACACGCCGGGCAGCCCCCAAGCCCTGCAGACAGGGAGAATAGATGCCGGGCGCATGCGCCCGGCGTCTATCCTCCGGCGGTGACCGGGTCACCGCATGTTTCTCCACCCGCGGGACACTGCGTCCCGTGGGTGAGAACGGCTCCCGCAGGCTGTGAGGGCAGGGCGCTTTTTGCCCTCCTCCTGGAGGGCAGGGTGCTTTTTGCCCTCCAGAAGGAGGGCAGGGCACTGCGCCCCGCTAAAACAGCCTAGCGGGAACGCTAGAGACACCCGGCGGCTCTGCAGACAACTGCGCACCCTCGACTGTAAGGCAGCGATCTTTTCCCCCGTCACAAAGATCCTTTGCTGTCCAGAGTCCAATAAGGCTCCGAGGTGCAGAATCCGCTGAGACGGGATCAGGGTGGACTTCTGCCAGTTTATCAACCAGCCGTGCCGTTGCAGTAGTGCAATGGCCAGGTCCAAGTGGCGGAGAAGGAGCTCCGGAGATCCTGCCACTAAGAGAAGGTCGTCCAAGTACGGCAACATGCGGACCCCCTGCAGCCGCAGGGAAGCCGCCATGACTGCCATCACCTTGGTGAAAACACGTGGTGCTGTCGCCAGGCCAAAAGGTAACGCCCGGAACTGAAAGTGGTTGCTGCGGATTGCAAACCTGAGGAACTGCTGATGGCGCAAAAGAATAGGGACATGCAGGTAAGCATCCTGTATGTCCAATGACACCATGTAGACCCCAGGTTCCAGCGCCAGAATGATGGACCGTAGGATCTCCATCCGAAACTTCGGCACCCGCAAAGATTTGTTGAGAGCTTTGAGGTTGAGAATCGGACGAAACAACCCATTGGGTTTCTGCACCAAAAAGAGATTGGAATAGAAACCCTGGCCCCTCTGGGAGAATGGAACAGGCACTATAACTCCAGCCTGGAGCATAGTGTGCAAAACCTTCCGCAGCTCCGTGGCTTTGTTCCGGTCTGATGGTAGACCCGTGGTGAAGAATCGAGCCGGGGGTCTGTGCCGGAAGGAGAGGGCATACCCGTGTGAGACCACCTCGAGAACCCAAGTGTCTGTCGTGGTGACCGACCAACACCGGGCGAACTGCAGCAGGCGGCCTCCCACTTTGGGATCCCCCATAGAGAGGCCCGAACCGTCAGGCCGCAGGCTTATCATCTGGCTTAGGGGAAGGACGTCTGGTACTCCAGGCCTGTTTCCGGGGCTTGGCCGATTTCTTGGGGCAAGCCGCTCGGGGAAAGGACTGTGTCTTAGGCCTACCCTGGGCCCTATAAGACCGAAAGGACGGAGTACCTGAACGAGAAGGAACAGCAGCCGACGGGAGACATGCCGATTTAGCTGCCGCCAGCGTGGCTACAATCTTGTCCAGGTCCGGACCGAAGAGAACTTCTCCGTTAAAAGGCAACAACTCCAAACCCTTTTTGGAATCAGCGTCCGCCTTCCAGGATCGCAACCACAAGGTGCGACGAGCAGCCACAGCTGCCGAAGAAATTCGTGACGCCAGGGTACTAATATCCAAGGCCGCTTCGTTGATATAAGTGGCCGAATCCCGGAGATTGCCAATCAACAGTCGGAATCGAAGGACGCCTCCAACGCATCAGCCCAGCGCTCCATAGCTCGGGCAACCCAGCAAATGGCCATAGCCGGCCGCGCTGCCCCCCCCGCAAGGGAATAGACGGACTTCAGGCAGATCTCCACCTTGCAGTCCGTAGCATCCTTAAGGGAGGACATGGATGGCATGGGTAATGTGGCACTACGGACAAGGCGTGTCACATGAGAATCCACCTGAGGCGGGGATTCCCATTTGGCAAAATAATTGTCCGCAAATGGATACGCCACTGTTAAACGCCTTTGAGGCCGATATCGTTTGCCTGGCTGTTTCCATGCTTCCTCCAGGTGGTCAACTAATTGCCCCGAAAGAGGAAACACTGTGGTATCTCCTTTAACATCCTTGAAAAAGGCGTACTTGGACTTTGATACCGGAGGCTCCTCATCCTCAATAACTAAAGCAGTACGGACTGCACGAATAAGGCCAGGTATATACACCTTAGACTTAGCGTCCGACTCTTTAGGACGGGAAGGTTCCTGGTCAGAAAGATCCAGAATCTCCCCATCATCGGACGTCCCGTCGTCATACTCATAAGGAGCAGACAGACGCCACCGGCCGCTTGTGAGGCTGCATCACAGACTCCCCTTGCAACACTTCTGACAACTGCTGTACAGAGCTTGTCAATGAATTAACCCACACAGGCTCATGAGAGACCTGAGGAGGGGAAATAGGGAGACTGTGGGGTACCATCAATTGTCTTGGGAAACCCTGCATGGGTGACGACACCACTGACTGCTGGGACAAACCCATCTGAGTGAGGGCAGGCTGCGGAGCTAACTGGCCCACAAGGGTTGTAAGCGCTTTGGCAAAACAAGCCCAGGGCGGCTCCTGTACCGGAGCCGTGACCGTGATCGGTCGCGTCAACGAATAACACCGTCGACATAGTCCCTCCGCACTACCGTCCCACTCCGCTATAGGTACCTTGCATGTAGTACATAAAAGCTGGAGAGGAAAATCACTTTCAGACATAATGGTAAGTATGTGACCCCTCTCACTGATACTCGTTAGTATAGTGTGAGACCACCCTGCAAGCACTGCACCGCAAGGGCTTTAGCAGAAAGAACAGGGACAGTTAAATGCTGACAGATAGAAAATGAAAGTACAGGCAGCAGACGCTAGCATAGATCACATACAATGCAAAGAAATCAATTCCTGCACTATCAGCGCTGATCCTCAACTACACAGACTCAGAGCCTGGTAGGACACAGCGCTGCATACACAGACCTTATCCAACGGAGGAGACGTATGCAGGGGAACCCAGACCACGATGCCACCGTTCTTCAGCGTCCAGCAGCGCTCACCATGCTTCTTCCAAAGATGGCCACCGAGGAGCAGAGAGGCGGCCGGCCTGGGGGAGGAGCGCTGACACAGGACAAGTCAGCGTGTGCAGAGAGGGCTGTGTGCAGCGGGGGAGGCGCCGGCTGTGAGACAGGGAAGGCGCGCTCCCCTGGCATGCATTTAACCACTGGGACGCCGCAGCGCTACCGCTCTGCCGCGGTCCAGCTATCCCAGGGGGGTAGTGGAAGCGCAGGTTAGAACCTGGCTCCACGCTGCAGCCAGTCTCCAGGGAGCCCCCTGCCTGGGGACTCTGGACCATGTAACAGCGGGGACCCACCGCGGGACCCCGCTGCTTACCTTGCTGTCCCCCTTGATTCTAGCCATGGTCCAGAACATCTGGGGTCACCGCTAGCTGTGACCCCAGATGCCTACCAGCATCCCCGGATCAGTACCGGCGTTCTGGTATCGGCGGGGGTGTAGGGAAGACAGCATGGACGTCAGGACTGACTGTCCATGCTGTACTTCCAGATGTGCAGCCACAGCTGCTTGAAGAAAACTTCAGGGGCTCTTCTTAGCCCCCACTCCAACAGGTGCATCAGACTCCGGCCAGGCACCAAACTAAACTGAGATGCCTTGGCTCGGGGCGGGGTATAGGAGGGGGACCCTAGTGCATCCTGGGAGGACTGAAAACTTAACTCTATGGTGCCCGATGCCTGACGTCATCACCTGTATCCTGTGGATACCCTATGGACCCTGAAGTAGAAATAACTGGTAATAAATAAAATAAATAATATGGGTGCAGGGTGCGTGTGACCACCATGCCAAGGAGAATAGTACAACGATCTCAAAGCAGCAACACGTGCTGCTGCCATGTCTAGAATGATTTTCCAAACAATTTGAAGTCCTTCATTGTATAGTGAGAAAGATGTTTCTAGGAGAGGGTGTACAAGCAAATGCGTACACCCAAAGAGCACACCAAATAGTGCTCAGAGAAATCACAAACCTAAAAAGCTGATAATGGGGACCTAAAAACATCTGTTAATATGTTAGAACTATTCATGTTTTTTGGTGGTGGTTCAGTGTTTTATTTACACCCACATACAGTCATTTAATTCACCACAAACTTGTCTTCATACTAGGGTGAGGCCATCTGTCCAAAAGCTGAACCTCTGCTGGAATCGGATCATACAACTGGATAAAGAACCTAAGCAATGGGTGACTGAAACACAAAAGAATCTGTGTCTTGGAAAAGCCAAGCCAAGGCCCAAACACCTCCCTGAGATGTTGCAGGGGGACCTTAAAAAAAAAAAAAAAAGAGTTGTAGGATGAAAGCAAACGATAATCTCATACAGAAAACCCTGTTAAAATTGTCTCGGCAAACTACCAAATTTTTATATCTTTTCATTTTTACACCTGGCTTCTTCTTGTTGGTTGGCGTGATTGATGATAACATTGCAGATTTGAAGGAGTGTACACTTCCTTTGTTATACCCCTTTTACACCAAAGTCCCGGGTCTGACCCAGGATTTGGAACAAGTTTCCAACCCAAATCAGACTCGGGACAGACCCTTTTTACACTGCGGCGCCAACTCAGGGTATGCCTGGGTTGCCACCGTTCACATCGAAGCCAGGATCTGCAGTGACTCTCCAAGCGCCTCTGAAGCCGGCCAATCAGGTAGCATATGGCACGACCAGGCTCGGACCGTTTACACTGCAGGGTGACACGGGAACGAGTTGGATCCCCGTGTTACTGGACCAGAGTGGATCCATTTACACAGACTAAAATCCCGGGTCGATGTGCGTTAACGTGCAAAAACCCCAAATTTTAATGTCTGTGTAAAAGGGGTATTACAGTAATGTGTGTACTTTTTTTTTATATAAATATACACACATACTAATTATATATATATATATATATATATATATACATACATATACAAGATGGCAAGCTGGGTTCAGACATAGAAATGTATACTAAAATGGAGGATTATATACCTGGTAGGCAGGGGTTACAATTAGGCTACCTAAGTTTTAAATAGCATATAACTGGGATAAATGTAGATGGAAAAACTAGCTGAAAAAAATAGATTAGTAGAGCACAGTGCTAGGCAGTGACAGCAAAGGTCAGAGTCAAATATAATGTGGGGTACACATGAACTATTCTCCAACAGACCAATTGGTAAGTATGCGCCTGACCATACACACTTATCAATCGGCCGACAAATTTGTCTGGCCAGAGGAACCAGCGTCGACGTCATTGTCAGCGGTTCCTGCGGCCTGCATATGGGTCGGTAGGTCGTCTGTGCACACAGGCAGATGCGCACGATATATCAAACCGCTCTATCGCATCTGCCGTGCAATACAACCAACACGATATATCTGTAAGCAATGTCATTCACAGATATATTGTGTATACACACCTGAAGATGCACTAAACAATATATTGTCTATCGGCTGTATGAACAATATATCGTACAGTCTGTATCCAGCAATAGTCACTAGGACAGTGTCCTGAGCAGATATTTAAATTTAAGCACAACACTATAAGAGGAGGTAAAGAGACAACCAGACAATATCTACTAGTGGAAAAAAAAAAGGGGGGGGGTTTGGGCTGCACATCCTAATTTAAACACAATAAGATGTGCTACCTTGCTGAGATCTGGTTCTACAGCAGAAATAGAAGGTGGGGGGGAAAGCAGATGCACACTCTAAGCAGTAAGATGTTAGGGACCCACCTGATGAGGTTCACCTTGATGTGGTAGGTGGGCAAACATCTTTGGCCAAATATGTACTAAGTATGAAGCTCAATTTAAAACCATGTTTATTGATAGTTTATTATATATATTGTGATACTCAGTGTTCTTAGTGCTTAGTGTGCGCAGCTGCTTTCCCCCCCCTTCAATATCTACTAGTGGGCCACATAATTTGAAAGAGCGGACTCCTCTCTTTCAAATATCGGTGCCCACAAAGTCGGCATATACGAAAAACATATGTTTTCAGTAGCACATCGTACCATTGTCCGGTGATCATCAGACAATAAGTACTAAGAAGACATCATTTGATTGAGAAAACCACCATTTTTCTAAAATGGGTGCCTCTGATTTTACAAATGCCAGGTTGTGGGGAGGCCTTCTCCCATCCCTGGACTCCATGATTTTTCTGTAGTGCAGGGGATTATTGCCTGGTGATGAAACTGTTCAATAGATAATAATCTCTATGGGAGCAAACAGTTTAAAAGGAGGGGTTATCCCTCTTTTAAACAAGGGTACCCCCATTTCTCTAGGTGCCAGGGCTAATGGGATAGAGGGAATTAAAGTCCCTCCCCCATCTTTACTAATATTTAATAGTTTAAAGAAAAACAAAACCTGATCCTCGGAACTCTCCACTGGTGATTAGTGACGGTGGGGAGTAGGTAAGTAACGCGAGGGCACTTTGCAGCAGACGACAAGTGGGACTTGTCATTTGCAGTTTCAAAGTAAGCGTCACTCCTCCTCCACAGTGTAGGGCAGCGATTTTCAACCACTGTGCCGCAGCACACAAGTGCGTCGCGAGCGGTTCCCAAGTGTGCAGCCGGGAGATGCCCCCACAGCTTACCTGTATCTATTTATTTCCCTAACTTTGTGCCGGGGCAACGCTTAGCTCTTTCACGTGGCTCAGCCGCTGCCCGGGCCATACCAATGGAGATGCGGTGGAGTGACATCATAGGTCACGTACGCCGCGACGCTGCCCCGCCTGCACAGTACTGCACACTGCTGATGAGCAGTGAATGTGACTGCTGCAAGCCTGCACCACCCGGCGCTGAGAGACTTAAGGATCTGCCCAGTAACGCTATCGAGGGGCAGGGAGCTCCAGGTATGGGGGCTATATGTATTATGTTGCTGTCTGTGGGGGCCAGTGTAAATATGTTTTTTTTATGTGGGGACAATGAGTATTATGTTGCTATCTGTGGGGGCCAGTGTAAATATGTTTTTTTTATGTGGGGACAATGAGTATTATGTTGCTATCTGTGGGGGCCAGTGTAAATATGTTTTTTTTATGTGGAGGCAATGTGTATTTATGTTGCTGTCTGTGGGGGCCAGTGTAAATGTGTTCAGTTTTTTTTAATTTGGGGGCAATGTGTATTATTTTGCTGTCCGTGGGGGTACAGTGTAAATGTGTTTTTTTTATGTGGGGGCAATTTATATTATTTTGCTTTCTGGATAGTGTGATTTTTTATTTTTTTTTATTTGTGGGCCAGTTTGTTTAATTTTGCTTTCTGGAGGTACCAGTGTAATTGTGTTTTTATGTGGGGACCATGTGTATTATTTTGCCTTGTGTGGGGGCAAGTGTCATTGTCTTTATAAATGGGGGCCAATGTGTTTTATTTTTGTTTTATGTGGAATCCAATGTGCTTAGTTGGTTTCTGTGGAGGCCAATAAATGTGCTTTATTTACCCCCGTGGAGACCAATGTGAGTGTTTTTTCTTCATGGGGGACAGATGGTGTGCCTTGGTCCTTTTAAAAATTTGTTCGGTGTGCCGCGAGTTCAAAAAGGTTGAAAATCTCTGGTGTAGGGGTAAAAAAAATAAAAACAAATCACAAACCATATATTGGCCAAGTAATCCTAATGAACATTAAAAAACGAAAAAACAAACAAACATAAATGATTTTGCAAAACTAGTTATGGTGTGCACCAGCAGCATCCACCAATAAATGTTTAAATCTAGACCAAAACAAGATTTCCTCCTACTTCCATCATCATATTCTGATTTTCTGGGAAACAGTTTGTTGATAAAAAAAAAAAAAAAACTTAACATTATATGAAAAAGTAAGAGTTAGCATTGCTAAATATAGATTTATGACGACTGCTGGTAGACAGACTTTAAACACATCAATTTCATGCAATGGCTATTTTAAAAAATTATATTACTTAACGGACAAGGTAAGAAACTTACGGCCTGGTTTCTATGGCAAAGAAGCTAGCATCCTTCTCATAGAAGGTAGAGACCGTTTTACCGTTCATATTAAGACAACATTTTAATAATTACTACTAGGACTACAAAGCAGGGCAAATTGTATCATATTCACATGGATGACTAATGGTAAAAGGTTCAGAAAGATCCCTGCCAAGAACACCACATGCAAAAGAGAGCAGTTGTCCCATTTACCATATATTTTAAGCACACATGGGCTAGATAATATGATTTCAGAAAGCAATGCAATACAGTATTAATATTAAACATGGTAACTGGATCTATATTAGCTTTAGAGAGAGAGTGTGAGCATTTGGCCTGGGGGACGCTTCAGCAGAGATTTTTTTTTTCTTCTTAAAAACCAAATATGACAAGGGAGTGTCCAAGCCACCTTGGGGTCTGTGGTTGCTATGGTAATTAATGAGTCCGGGAGTTAGCTTCAATACTCCTAGGAAATAATACACCTGTGCAACATTGGGTCTCCCTAGATCATAGAAGGCTGTTCTATGGTTTTGTCTGCTTGTAGTTGGTTATTTTTACCCTAGGTGAAATCAAAATACAAAAAAATCATAAACACACTCCCCCTTTTTATATAATCTAGGCTTCAGAGTATGCAGAACAAAAAACAATCTGGAATTGATGGTTTCATAATCACTATGGCAAACTTAAGGTTGGTCAGAGCTCGGCTGCTAATAGAGATACAGAAAAATAAAGCTCTTTCACACACGCATGTCTACATACCACAACAAGACCAGATGTCACAAAAAGTGCAGGGACTCTTCTTAGCGACCTAGGCGACAGTAGTATCGAGGAAACAAATAGGATACTCTAAAAGGTGGCAAATACCCAACCTCTCCAGGAATCCTGTTGCAAGGCCAAAAGGTCCACAAGTACCTTCCCAAAATCAGTCACCATCCCATAGTGTACTCAATGCTGGGTGGATTGCTTTTGGGAGATGAGAGCATAAAGAGAGTGTGGCTCTCTCTATAAATTACAAACAACCTAAAGCACTGGGACTCTCCTATGCAGTCTGGTGCCAGTGATGGGCATAGATCTATGATGAATCCCTAGGAGGTAGCAATTATGCTCCTCTCTCTACAGTTAATTTTTAGTGGCAAACGGGTCCATAAGGCCTTTGTCCTTTACACAAATACACACACCCACAAAAAATTCTATTTTCCCTTGCAGCAAGGCTGGGGACACTGGACCATGGGACATTCAAAAGCTGCCACCAAGGTAGGGAACGCTCAGGCTGCCTGACCGGAGAACTGTATACTCAAAGTGGGTGCCGCCGGGGGCAAAAACTAGAAACGTGACAATGAGCAAAAGTGTGAACAAGGGACCAGATAGCCACACTACGGACTGGTGCTGCTGAAGTCCCGCATTGCACTGCCCAGAAGATCGCTGCTGCCCTAGCGGAAAGCGGTGACACCCGGTCTGGTGGCGGACGCCACCCACCAGAATAGGCTTGATTGGTGACCGAACGGAACCAGGTCACAAGGATCTGCTGAGTAGCTGGCCAACCATGTTCATGCGAGTCAGAAAGAATCCGCAGGGAACACGTAGTAGACATATCCGAGGAAATCTGCAGAGCTAAGGAAACCTAGCAAAGCCAGATCATCCCAGTCCCGGGAAGATCCCGGTAAGGGAGGAAGGACAATATCCTGTGTAAGTACAAGGCGGAAACAAGTGTCGGTTGAAACATAAACCCTGTACGGTGTAACCGCACAATCGTCACGGAAGACAAGAAAAGGCGGCTTGCCAACCCTAAACACAGAACAGTGCAGAGGGAAGGCAAAAGCCCTAAGGAAGACCAGCTTCCAACCAACTGAAGATCCATAGGATGCAACAACACCAATGGAACCTGGGTGAAAGCCCATAAGACTAGATTACGATTCCACTGTTCCACCTGTGGACGAAATGGTGGTTACATATGCAGCACACCTTGTAAAAATGGTATGGATTAGGGATGTGCAGGCTCGGATAGGTTCGAATTTTCCCGCCAAAAATCAGGTCTCAGAAAGAGGCAAAACGTCATCTTTCATGGACAAACATCATTCCTGCACAGAAGTCCATGGAAAATGTTTGTCCATGAAAGATGACGTTTTGCCTCTAAGACCCATATTCTGGCGGGAAAATCTGAACTTGGCGGGAAAATTCGAACCTATCTGAGCCTGCACATCCCTAGTTTGGACCCTCGGAAGAAGAGCCAAACGCCACGGAGAAAAAATTGAAAGGGCTAAAGCCTGTATCGTCACAAAACAAAGTCGTCAAACGGCCTCCAAACCCTCCAGAAGGAAAGCCAAGGAACACGAGAGGAAAAAACTTTTAAACGTACCCCACAAGACGTAGCGCTTCCAAACCCGGTCGTAAGCATGAGATGGAAACGGAGTCTGTGCTCACAGCATAGTATGGACCATGAGATAGAAAAACCTGCAGCTTTCTCAGTCACAGAAGTCCGGTCATGAAAACCAACCTAGGAAAGTGCCCTTGTAGAACGTGCCTAGTCGCCGCAGGTCTGTATAAAGTGGAAGGCGCCACCCAGGACCTACCGATCTTGTCAGAACGGCTGCATACCCATGACCACCGTAACCAGCCTGCAGCCACTATGATTACACTCACTCTGGAAACCTCAATGTCCCTGGTGACCTGAGGGAACAGTGGGGACAGCGGACACAGAAGCTCTGGACAAAAAAATTCCACAGAAGCGTCAAGTCAGCCACTTGCTGAAGCCAATGCATACCAAGCTGTGGAGCCTCATAAACATGCAGAGAGGCCATGAGATCCCCACGACATAGCAGGAAGACCCCTGGAAGGAGAGGCCACTGTCCTGGGAGAAAACGTGGTTCTGCTGAGGAAATCCACTGTCCAATTTACCACTATCAGTACGACCATCACTGAAAGTATCCGCCCTGGAAGACTTCAGCATCACCGCAGTGTTCTTGCACATCCTGGAAGATGTACATGCCACAACCGGATCAGTGTCCGACCGACTGGCAGTGAGGACAGAGAGCCCCCAATAGAGCTAGAACGATGGCTTGAAGCTTGAGCTCACCGAACAGCCGAGCCACTGGGGACGGTGACCCAAGGCCCCGGAGCCGAAAAACAATTTCACAGCAGCTTAGCCCAGGAGACTCATGGCCATGGTGATCCAATCCGGAAGGACCAAGCACTGGACCTGGAGGAGAAGAACGGAAACCCTCCACCAATGGAGAGTGACGGGTGCTGTCAGACAGAAGGGGAATGGAGACGAGAGGGATGCCGAGCAACCCTGTCCAGTTTGGAGAATTACCCACTGGGACTTCCGTGAGTAGAACCTGGTCACTGAATGGTCCCTAAGTGGAGACCAACACGCTTAACAACAGAATGATCCAAAAGGTTGACGGACGAGGGACCAACCAAACCTTCGACCAAGGTCAGTAGGGCTCCTTCACTGTCCGCCACAAGAAAAACTCCCTGGAGAGGTGTCAGAGGCTACTCCCGGAACTGAGGGTCTCATCCAGACCCGCTTGCGAGTGCAGGACGCTCGCAAGCGGGTCGATGGTACCCAAATGCGCATGCGCACGACGGAGGCTGCTCCGTAGTGCGCATGCGCGAGACCCGGCGAGCGACGGGGAAGCCGTCGCCCGGGGTCTCGCACCAAAGGGGGCGTGCTGTCGATGGTGAGTGACAGCACGCCCCCTTTATTGGGCGTGCCGGGGCGTGGATGCCCAGACGAAGGCGTTCCCATGGGAACGCCTACCGTCTGGGTCCGGCCCCACTGACATCACTAGTGATGTCAGTGGGAGTGATTTTGGCTCTGATAGAGCCAACATCACTCCAGGGCTTGCGGCAGCGAGACCCTACCGCAGGGTCTCGTCGCAAGCTCGATGGTCGTGACCATCGCGACCATCATCATGGACGCTCGCATAAGCTGTGGGTGGTAACCCACAGCTATGCTAGCGTCCAGGAGGATGCACCAAAAAAAAAATAAAAACGCCCTGATTCGGAACGGGCACTCATTCAGAGCGTCTGGCTCTGAATCAGGCCCTGAAAGCGCAGACAGGGAACAAGGGAGACACAGCAAAGTCAGGATACAGCACTGATCCGAAAGTACTTAAAACAAACAACCTTGGAAGGTCCGTAATTGTGAAGCCAAGGTATCCTGCAGAAGCCGAACCACTGAAGAGGGCTGAATTATGGCACATTCCGTGTGCACAATGTGCGGCAGCACCGACAGTATTGTATTGCAAACACATGGAACCTGAGCTCCAACGAACGGTAGGGCCCAGAATAGACAGGGGACCGAGTAGAGTACCCACTGCAGAGACATAACGACCTGCCCAAAACGGAACCTAACGACAAGCGTTCCAGACGTCTAGCGAGGATTTGTTGGCCTCCGAGCTGTGGATCCCTGATTGGAGGAAGTTCATGTGAACTGAACTACCAGGTACAAAGAAACAAGAACGGCCTGAATGAGGAAGGAAGGAAATAGAATCCCAGTTTCCGTACTTTTGCAGAACTGGAGCAAAATCGTGCCAGCTAAGAGGAGTGCAATGATAGCACAACCCACTGTCACCGCGCTCACGGCTTCCTGGGGAAAAGCGATGAGAAAAACAAACAACTCCCTGGTAGTGGACATCCGAAGTCCCAGATGGCACCATGGCAAAAGATGCCAAGCACTCAGCCGTCTGAAGACATCACTCAACGGTCACCGAACTGGAGCAACCAATCTACCACTTACGAGCGATCTGGGTAGCGAGAGAGAAATCCCATTAGGCACTAGTCTTTCCTGGAGCAGTGTCCCCAAACCGGCGAATGGCACTAGACAAATTACCCCTGGAAATCAAACCCCTGCCAGGGAAAATCGCCTTGTGGTAGACTGACTTTTTCAAGGACGTACCAACCCGAAAAGAGTGAAAACTTGGAAGTGCGGACCCCACCAGGAGGGACAGCCAGTGGAAGAAAAGTATGTTCTCAACCGGTGGTGAAAATGTTATCCAGGTCTGGCTAAATGAGAAAAGTTCTTAAAAAACAAAAGATACTGGAAGTAACAACTTGGTTATGAGTGTGCATGAGAAGTGGAGAGCCAAAGGGCCGTTTGGGGCGAAACCGGCCGTAGCGTAAGCTACCTGTGCCCCATCTGGCATGGCCTCCCACACAGAGCCCGCCACAAACCTGCCCCGCCAATCCAGCAGAGAATCCCAGGGCGAATCTCTGTAAACCCTGCGACGAATCAGTCAGAAGAATTGGCACACGCTTCCCCCATGTCTAGTCTAACCAAGGCCAGATAATGACCCTAGAACCCATTGAAATAGGACGGAGACAACATCCAAGTTTTAGGACGCTGACCCCTGAACAGAAAGGGGTGTGTGCTGTCCCCTTGGGACAGCGCAAAACTTCAACGGTTCCTTCACATGCAAAACGTCTAACAGGGCCTTGGAAGGAGTAAGACACTTCCAAGACCACTCTACACCTGTACTTCACACAGCAAAGGATTCCTGAAAAGGTAGTTCAAAACAGAGGAACCTGACGTATATTGTGACGCCCCACAAAGCAAAGCTCACAGCCAGAGCGAGACAAACCTTGGCCGGAACCAACCCTATAGAGGGAAAGAAGCCTGCACCAGAAATGAGGGAATACCCAAGCCTGAACTTGGCTCCCTGTGAAGCGCCGCCAGCTTCACTAGGCACACACCGACCTGTTGAGAACCCCAGAACACGCAGGTCCCACCCTGGTGGACGCAGCAGCCCAGATGCCTTGGAAACACCGGGGACCTATCCACACAAGGCCCCCCAGGGCAACTGCCCAGTATCCTGTGCATGGGAGAAAACATCGGCCAAAATAAAGCAAAATCCCTGCATACAAACGCCACAAAGTTAGGGCTGTAGCGGGAATTGAATCAACAATCGCAATGCGGCGAGGCAACAAAGCTAACCATTACACAGTCTGCGTCATCAGAGCCACCACTCCCGTGACTGGAGTAGTCCGTCATAGTCCTCACTGATGTGCCAGAGCCGTAACAAAATTAATCCTAGGAAGAAAAACCTGTGTCTGTCACAAGCAACATCTGTAGAACATGTGCACTATCCCTTTGAGCCACCTAATCCACTTTAGTACACAGAACCAATGTCCCGCCCCTTGCAAATAATAACACAGATAACAATAGAAAAGAAAATATACTCAACCTTCCTTCCAACCGCTGGAGAGGAGCTGAGAACCGCAGCAGCCGATTATCCCAGCCTGCAGGGCCAAAGTACTCCGAAGTTCAGCAGCCATCTTTGTTTGGAAAGATCACAGCAGCCGCCAAGACGGTCACTGTTCTCCTGCTGCTGTAATGTGTAGGGGAGGCCGGCAGCTACAGGTTCCGCCCCCCTATGTTGTGGCTGTATTCCCTCTCTCACAAGTGCTACTCCTCTTCCTGGGGAAAGCACTTTGTATGCTCCAGTGAAGCTGCCTGTGAGGCGCGCGCTCCAGCAATGGAGCAGCCCTCATCATACCTGGCAAGATGGCGCCGCCATCCGAGACAGCGCTGCCGCCCAGAATCCTCTAAAAAGGTACGAGAGCACACTGTCCCCAGGTCCAGGTGGTCTCTCATAGAGACCAGAGTGCTCTGTGGGGGGTTCCATCGGTGCGCACCCGCACCCCCCGCGCTGCAGCTGCATAACAGCAAGCTGTAACACAGCTCCCGCACTTACACTGTGCGCTGCTACAAGCAACGCACAGCTCCTAAGTTAGAAGTAAAATAAACTATTACAAATAAATATAAAAAACTGCATAGCAGCCCATCCAAACTTGCCCTACTCCTCAGGCACTTAAAGCTGACTGGAATTGTGGGAGGAGTTTAGGATTTAAAGTAGGGGTGTGCACCGGCCACTTTTCGTGTTTTGTGTTTTGGTTTTGGATCTGGATCTTTCTTCGTGTTTTGGATCTGGATTGGTTTTGCCAAAACCACCCTTCCGTGTTTTGGGTTCTGGGTTTTGTGTTTTGGATCTGTATTTTTTTGAAAAAAAGCATAAAAACAGCTAAAATCACAGAATTTGTAGGTTTTTCTGCTCCTATGCTATTATTAACCTCAATAACCTTAATTTCCACTCATTTCCAGTCTATTCTGAACACCTCACACCTCACAATAGTGTTTTTATGTCCAAAAGGTTGCACCGAGGTAGCTGGATGACTATGCTAAGCGACACGAGTGGGCGGCACAAACACGTGACCCATCTAGGAGTGACACTGCAGTGGCAGACAGGATGGCAGTTAGAAAAACTAGGCCCCAAACTGTACATAATGCAAAGAAAAAAAGAGGTGCAAGATGGAATTGTCCTTGGGCCCTCCCACCCACCCTTATGTTGTATAAACAGGACATGCACACTTTAACAAATCAATAATTTCAGCGCCAGGGTCTGCCACACAACTGTGGCTGAAATGATTGGTTCGTTTGGGCCCCCACAAAACAAGCTGGCAATTAATGTGTCCCTGCACAAACTGGCTCTACGGAGGCAAGATGTCATCCTCATCCTCCTCATCCACCGATTCCTCACCCTCTTCAGTGTGTACATCCTCATCCTCACAAAGTATTAACTCGTCCCCACTTGAATCCACCACCACAGGTCCCTCTGTACGTTCTGGAGGCTGGTCTCCCTGGAAGAGCTGATAATTCATTTTGATGAACATCATCTTCTCCACATTCTGTGGAAGCAACCTCCTACGCCTTTCGCTGACAAGGTTCCCGGCTGCACTAAACACTCTTTCGGAGTACACACTGGAGGGGGGGCAACTCAGGTAAAATAGAGCCAGTTTGTACAGGGGCCTCCAAATTGCCTCTTTTTCCTGCCAGTACAGGTATGGACTGTCTGACATGCCTACTTGGATGCTGTCACCGATGTAATCCTCCACCATTCTGTCAATGGTGACAGTATCATATGCAGTGACAGTAGACATGTCAGAAATTGTTGCCAGGTCCTTCAGTCCGGACCAGATGTCCAAACTTGGTCCTGCCTGCCCTGCATCACCGCCAGCGGGTTGCTTAGGATACCTAAGTTTTTTCCTGGCAGCCCCAGTTGCGGGAGAAAATGAAGAAGGAGCCGTTGACGTGTCACGTTCCGCTTCAGCTGACAGTGTGTTCACCAGCAGGTCTTTGCACCTCTGCAGGCTTGTGTCGGCCGGAAAGAGAGACACCACACAGGCTTTAAACCTAGGATCGAGCACGATGGCCAAAATGTAGTGGTCTGATTTCAACAGATTGACCACCCTGGAATCCTGGCAAAGCGAATGAAGGGCTTCATCCACAAGTCCCACATGCCGAGCGGAATCGCTCCGTCTTAGCTCCTCCTTCACTTTCTCCAGCTGCTTCTGCAAAAGCCTGATGAGGGGAATGACCTGACTCAAGCTGGCAGTGTCTGAACTGACTTCACGTGTGGCAAGTTCGAAGGGCTGAAGAACCTTGCACAACACGGAAATCATTCTCCACTGCGCTTGAGTCAGGTGCATACCCCCTCCTTTGCCTATGTCATAGGTGGATGTATAGGCTTGTATGGCCTTTTGCTGCTCCTCCATCCTCTGAAGCATATAGAGGGTTGAGTTCCACCGCGTCACAACCTCTTGCTTCAGGTGATGGCGGGGCAGGTTCAAGAGTGTTTGCTGGCGCTCCAGTCTTCGGCACGCAGTCGCTGAATGGCGAAAGTGGCCAGAAATTTTTCGGGCCACCCAAAGCGTCTCCTGCACGCCCCTGTCGCTTTTCAGAAAATTCTGCACCACCAAGTTTATTGTGTGAGCAAAACATGGGACGTGCTGGAATTTGCCCAGATGTAATGCCCGCACAATATTGGTGGCGTTGTCAGATATCACAAATCCCCAGGAGAGTCTAAGTGGGGTAAGCCACTGGGCGATGATTTCCCTCAGTTTCTCTAAGAGGTTGTCGGCGGTGTGCCTCTTACTGAAACCGGTGATACACAGCGTAGCCTGCCTTGTAACGAGCTGGCGTTTCTGAGATGCTGCTACTGGTGATGCTGCTGCTGTTGCTGCGTAAGGTGATACATCTACCCAGTGGGCTGTCACAGTCATATAGTCCTTAGTCTGCCCTGTTCCACTTGTCCACATGTCCGTGGTTAAGTGGACATTGTGTACAACGGCATTTTTCAGGACACTGAGGACACTTTTTCTGACGTTTCTGTACAGTCTCGGTATCGCCTGCCTAGTGAAGTGGAATCTAGACGGGATTTGGAACCGGGGACACACTACCTCCATCAATTGTCTAAATCCCACTGCACTAATGGCGGATACCGGACGCACGTCTAACACCAACATAGCAGTCAAGGCCTCAGTTATACGTTTTGCTTCAGGATGACTGCTGTCGTACTTCATCCTCCTCGCTAAGGACTGTTGGAGGGTCAATTGTTTAGTAAAAGTAGTGGTGTTCCTACTTCCTCTCTGGGATGATGAACGACTCCCAGCAGCAGCAGCAACAGCAGCAGCGGCAGCAGTAGGCGTAGCAATGCAGGATCCTCCGGAGGAATCCCGGATAGGAGAGTCAGTCATGCCAGTGATATGGCCTGCAGGACTACTTCCGATCCTGACTAAGGAGGAAATTGACGAGGAGGGAGTTGACGGTGTGGTTTGCAGGCGCTTGGATACAACAGGACAACGGGATTTAGGTGTCCCTGGACTGCTTACGGTCTGAGCCAAAGTTTCTGAACTTGACAGTAACTTTTTATGAACGCGCTGCAGGTGCCGTATAAGGGAGGATGTTCCTAGGTGGTTGACGTCCCTACCCCTACTTATTTCACCTTTACATATGGTACATATGGCAAGACAGTTGTTGTCCGGATTTGGATAGAAATATTGCCAGACCAAAGAGGTGGAATGTTTGGTCTTCTGCCCAGGCATGACCGTGATGGGCTTTTTCATCCCACGGACAACAACTGTCTCCCCCGGAGCCTGATTTAAACAAACCACATCACCATCAGAATCCTCCTCGCCAACTTCCTCCTCAGCGCCAGCTACACCAGTATCCTCATCCTGTTGTACTTCAACAGTGACATCTTCAATTTGCATATCAGCAAGTGGACTGTGGGTGCTCCTTTCAGCACTTGCAGGGGGCGTGCAAATGGTGGAAAGAGCCACCTCTTCCCGTCCAGTGCTGGGAAGGTCAGGCATCGCAACCACCACCACACTTGGACTCTCCTTGGGGATTTGTGATATCTTCTTAGAAAGCACAGTTCTTCGCTGTGCTTTTGCCAGCTTAACTCTTTTGATTTTTTTAGTGGGAGGAGTGCTTCCATCGTCATGTGAAGCTGAACCACTAGTCATGAACATACTAGGGATCGACCTTAGCCGTTCCTTGCCACTCCGTGTCGTAAATGGCATATTGGCAAGTTTACGTTTCTCTTCAGCTGATTTAAATGTCTTTTTCAAGGTCATTTTCCTGAACTTTGCCATTTGGGATTGTATGTGCCCTCTACTATGACATTGGGCATCGGCCTTGGCAGACGACGTTGATGGCATGTTATCGTCTATGTCATGACTAGTGGCAGCAGCTTCAGCACTAGGAGGAAGTGGTTCTTGATCTTTCTCTATTTTATTTTTATCGGAGAAAGTTTGGTCCTCCATTTATGTTATATCGATTTGATATATACGTGCGGCTAAACACAGAAAATAATTTTTTTTTTGGTTTGGACTGGAGTGTACTTTGTGGGTTACAGCACCCTTTAACGGTCAAGCCAGCCGGCCCTTTACTTATGACACAGGCGCACTCTTGGCACTACTTTGTTGATGCACGTGCGGCTACTGCGCACACAATTCACAAACACAGAAAATAATTTTTTTTTGGTTTGGACTGGAGTGTACTTTGGGGGTTACAGCACCCTTTAACGGTCAAGCCAGCCGGCCCTTTACTTATGACACAGGCGCACGCTTGGCACTACTTTGTTGATGCACGTGCGGCTACTGCGCACACAATTCACAAACACAGAAAATAATTTTTTTTTGGTTTGGACTGGAGTGTACTTTCGGGGGTTACAGCACCCTTTAACGGTCAAGCCAGCCGGCCCTTTACTTATGACACAGGCGCACGCTTGGCACTACTTTGTTGATGCACGTGCGGCTACTGCGCACACAATTCACAAACACAGAAAATAATTTTTTTTTGGTTTGGACTGGAGTGTACTTTCGGGGGTTACAGCACCCTTTAACGGTCAAGCCAGCCGGCCCTTTACTTATGACACAGGCGCACGCTTGGCACTACTTTGTTGATGCACGTGCGGCTACTGCGCACACAATTCACAAACACAGAAAATAATTTTTTTTTAGGTTTGGACTGGAGTGTACTTTCGGGGGTTACAGCACCCTTAACGGTCAAGCCAGCCGGCCCTTTACTTATGACACAGGCGCACGCTTGGCACTACTTTGTTGATGCACGTGCGGCTACTGCGCACACAATTCACAAACACAGAAAATAATTTTTTTTTAGGTTTGGACTGGAGTGTACTTTCGGGGGTTACAGCACCCTTAACGGTCAAGCCAGCCGGCCCTTTACTTATGACACAGGCGCACGCTTGGCACTACTTTGTTGATGCACGTGCGGCTACTGCGCACACAATTCACAAACACAGAAAAAAATTTTTTTTTGGTTTGGACTGGAGTGTACTTTCGGAGGTTACAGCACCCTTTAACGGTCAAGCCAGCCGGCCCTTTACTTATGACACAGGCGCACGCTTGGCACTACTTTGTTGATGCACGTGCGGCTACTGCGCACACAATTCACAAACACAGAAAATAATTTTTTTTTAGGTTTGGACTGGAGTGTACTTTCGGGGGTTACAGCACCCTTAACGGTCAAGCCAGCCGGCCCTTTACTTATGACACAGGCGCACGCTTGGCACTACTTTGTTGATGCACGTGCGGCTACTGCGCACACAATTCACAAACACAGAAAATAATTTTTTTTTTGGTTTGGACTGGAGTGTACTTTCGGGGGTTACAGCACCCTTAACGGTCAAGCCAGCCGGCCCTTTACTTATGACACAGGCGCACGCTTGGCACTACTTTGTTGATGCACGTGCGGCTACTGCGCACACAATTCACAAACACAGAAAATAATTTTTTTTTTGGTTTGGACTGGAGTGTACTTTCGGGGGTTACAGCACCCTTAACGGTCAAGCCAGCCGGCCCTTTACTTATGACACAGGCGCACGTTTGGCACTACTTTGTTGATGCACGTGCGGCTACTGCGCACACAATTCACAAACACAGAAAATATATTATTTTTTTAGCACTTGGGGGGAGCACCGCTGATGGACAGAGCACCCCCTGGACAACACTACAGCACCCCTTTAGGACTGGGACACTGCACAGGACTTTGGAGTGGACACAGCCCCTATGGAGAACTGACTGCACAACACAGTCCAGCCAGCCCCTATGGACTTTGAAGTAGTGGACACAGCCCCTATTAACAACAGCAGCACAGCACAACACAGCCAGCCCCTATGGACTTTGAAGTAGTGGACAACAGCAGCACTACACTACACAGCACTAACTCCCACCCTCCCTCTTCACTGTCCACAGCCGAGTGAGAAAATGGCGCCGACGCGGGTACCTTATATAGGATCCAAAACCCGCGAGACTCGGAAGGCGGGATGATGACGTTTTGCCTCGATGTCAGATCCGAGTCAGGCGGGAAAAGTCGAGCATGACTCGGATCGGACTCGGATCGGGGGGGCTCGGGGGGGTTCGGATTTCAGAAATCCGAACCCGCTCACCCCTAATTTAAAGCTACAGTTTTATTAAGTGCCAGCGCAGCCCCAACCTACAATCCCATGGTCCAGTGTTCCCAGCCTTGCTGCAAGAAAAATGACTTCAATGTGACGTATATAGAACTAAATTATCTGAATCTGTAAAAGGCCCAAACAAAAGCACCTAGCACAGCACAAATGCTTGAACAATGCAACATTATAAACCTTAACTTATTTAAATATAAAAGGATGTACTTGTAACACACACACACACATATATATATATATATATACACACACACAAAGTATTTGACCATTAGGTCATTTAATGCAAACGTTTCAATCCCACTCAAGGGGATTTTTCTCAAAGCTCAACCTTGAGCGGGATTGAAACGTTGGCATTAAATGACCTAATGGTCAAATACTTTTGTTGATATTTCATAAGTCCTACGAGTGCCACCCATCTGCTTCTATACTATTTAGGGTCCTACCCTGGGAACAAGGCAAGCTATTTTATACTCTTGTGGGGTGCTGGTTCTTTGTTAATGAGAATTATCGCTGGGTCACTATTGATGTACAATCATTATATACGTCAATTAAGGTATAGAATCATGTAGGGAATTCTTATTGGAAGATCCAGATTGAATCGCATAAACATTTTATTTGCATTTTAATCGATTTTATATTGAAACAATTATTTTAAATTTTTAAACGATTTTTACCTTCAGATATGTGGGACAGCAATGGTAACAACTTTTGCACACAGTTTTGCCAATCTGCATATGGGAAGCTGGGAGAATATGTTTATTTATGGGGAGAATATCTTTAGGACCCATATCATCCTATATCAACGTTATATTGATGATATTTTAATTGTATGGAGGGGTCCTAAGTCGACATTTGAAGACTTTATGAAGTATATTGGTGAGAATATGTATAACTTTCTTTCACATATAAATTTGATGATCACCAGGTGGAATATCTGGATTTAGTTCTAACCAGCACTAGTAATGGTGTCAACAGTCTTGATAAAACTTTTAGTTTGAATAACAATTCTTATGTTCATTTCAAAAGTGGTCATGCATCCAAATGGAAAACGAATATACCTTTTTCTCAATTTTGTAGGGTTAAGCGGAATTGTAGTGAACAAGAGAAATGTGATGAGCAAATACAACTCTATTCTGACAGATTCAAAGAAAGGGGATACCCTAATGATCTGTTGAGCGAGTCTATCACTAGAACAAAGAATATTAATAGATCAGACTTGTTAAAATATAAAGAAAAAATTGATAATAAAGAAAATGAGGTTATTTTCATTACTACCTACAATAGAGATGAAAAAAAGGATACGTAAAACCCTGACCAAGCACTGCGACATTTTAAAAATGGATGGCATATTAAATACCGTCCTACCTGATAGACCCAAAGTTGTTTTTAAAAAAGCCAAAACTTTGAAAACTATACTTGCTCCAAGCCAGTTAAATGTCATAACAAATAGAAATGTGAACCCTTGGGAGAACCAGAGAAAAGGTTTTTTCAAGTGTGGACATTGTATTATCTGCAAATACACCCACCCTAACAACAAGTGTTTTATGAATTTTGATGACTCAAAAGATTTTCCGATTTATGAGTTTATAAATTGCTTAACAACATGGGTGATTTACATGTTGGAATGCCCATGTGGGTTGAAGTATGTTGGCAAAACAAAACGACCATTGAAAATGCGGATTCAGGAACATGTACGGAGTATAAAAAATAAACTAGATAATCATAATGTCCCCAGGCATTTTAAACTATTCCATAATTCTGAATTGAATGGTTTTAAATTTAAGGCCGTAGAGCATGTTGCCACTGGGGAACGAGGAGGTAATTTAGATAAACTACCTAGACGTGAGATGTATTGGATATATTCATTGAATACTAAGGTCCCCAATGGTCTTAATGAGAATTATGAAATTGCTCCATTTTTAGACTAAAATACTGGCTTTAATTTTTGATATTATTATTACTGTTATATATTCTTTTAGGCTTTTTTATGGTTTGTTTTAGGTTCTAAATTACATTTAAATATTGACCTTTTAACAACATGGTGTTTTAATATACAGTTTTAATATATAGTTTTTACATGTTTTATTATATTATTCTCCATTGCTGCTATTATATTAATTTTTATGTCCGGTCCTATCATTATTATATTCATATGTATATTTTCCTATATTTTCATTATTAATCTCCTGAATTACTTACCGTTGTTATTTATGGGAAGTTTTATGATCCTTAATATTTAAATATATTGGTTTATGTATAATTATTCCCCTTAGTATATACTAAAATGCCTCTGGTAATGGATATTATAGGTTGCACCCTTCTTATTATGTATGTTTGTGCGGACTATGGCAAAATGGCGATTGCCAAACGCTAGAGGGATTGCTAGAGGTTGATCTACAACAAAATGGCCGCCGTCATTCACGAGCGGAGTCCGCCAGAGTTACACGCGGAGCTGAGGGCACTGTGACCTATTCAGCTTATCCAGCATGCCAGTGAGCTCTGAGCGGGCGAAGCGCTCGTGATAGGGGACATTTATTAATACTACTATGAGTCCTAAAACGGACTTTTAGAGAAACCACTTCCAGGTCTGTGGAATGCATTTCCGGCCCATTTCTGGGTTATTGGAACGCATTTCCAGTTATAGAATGGCGGTACTCACGCCCATTAATTAAGGGATGTTTTAGGGTATATAAGGAGCATGGTTACGATTGTTTGTTATCCTCCTGATGAAGTCATGTATATGAATTTTGGACGAAACGCGTTGAGGTTATCTATGCTTGGTGATATCTTCTGCTCAGGGATCCTGCTAAGCAAATACTGACATTTCAGATAAGCTAATTGAATTGTTTTATTATATACGGGCATTTTTACTTTACCTTATGTGTGCATTAAAATTTTAATGTGTTATTGGATTACACTATGGTCCTTTCTCTTTTTATACTATTTATTGCATGTCATTACGGACGGTAATTTTATGAAATTGAGCAACCCTGCTCTGAATAAGAAAGTGAAGTGCTGACTACACCGGTGTGTTTTATGCGGATTGATTTGTGGTTAAATTTCACCGCTGAAGGTACACCTCCATCACATAGGTACCCTTCACCAGTAAAAATCACCTAAGTCCTTATGAGATTGCACTAGGAGTCGCTCCCTTTCAATTTTGTGCTTTTTATATATACATACATACACACACGCGATACGTTTAATATCCTGACAGCGGGGTTTCCGACAGTCACAATGCTGACACCGGAATCCAGAAGGTAAGGAGTGGGGGACGGGGTTAGGCACCGGGGAGGGAGGGTTAGGGTTTAAGTTAAACCTAGAGCCGTCGGGATGCTAACCGCCAGCATCTCGTACCCAACCCATATATACACAGACACACATAACTGTACCTTGACTGCTTTAGATTTTGACAATTTTGTAATTCATTTCCACAGCTTATATTCATTAACGCATTACTACAGGGCATTGGTTAACATATTTTGATTTTATTACTCTAAGTAAAAGAAGATGAGTGGTGTGGGCTCCATCATGCCCAAGCATCCTCTCTGGCCAAAAGTTTGACTTCCAGTGCTGAACACGCATGATGCACAGTGATGTTCTCTTTACATGTAGCAGAAGGAAATCTAAACACACAGCTGAGTGAGGCCTAAGTAATTGACACAAAGTAGATAAAGACTTGCCAAACCCTCACTTACCATTTCTTCATCTTCAGCCAATAGCAAATCATAGTCGCTGAGTGCTACACAAAAGATAATAGCCGTGACACCCTCAAAGCAGTGAATCCATTTCTTTCTTTCCGACCTCTGTCCTCCCACATCAAACATTCTGTGACAAAGCAAACAGGACAATGATATATATCTGCTGATCATTGACAGATGTTTTTAGGACACTATTCTGTATGAGATATGAAAAAATTCCAGCCATAAAATGATGCAGATTGATCTTTTTAGTTACGAATTTATCCCATATAATACACACATATATAAATGTCTTTACAAAGTGTTAATAAACCCTGATAAAAATCAGTTCATCTCAAAAAATCTTGTGACAGCAGAATGTAACATTAGACCCTTTACATTTGGTCACTGACTCAGGCTGCCAATACAACATTAGACATCCCACTACTGCTACTTAGGCATAAATTAAGCTGTGGTACGAGTATGCGATGGCTGACATTGTGCATGCTACAGCAAGCTTAGCACATTTCCTTCTCCTTTGTAGTGGCTCAATTGTATAATGGCCCCCCTGTACAGAGCAATGGGGGTCCAGGTGATAGAGCACTACACAAATTGTATAACTGTACATGCTATGTGTAAATACAATGGGTTGCCATTTGGTTTGTGAAGCCTCTATAGTGCCCCAAATGATTGATTTAATTGGGGTGTATGTTAACCTGTCTCCTATTATCCAAGGAAGAGGTAGTTGAAATCCAGACAGCCGGGATGCAGGCGCTCACAATGCCGGCACTGGAATCCTGACACCAGTCAATAACTCGGTGCCGGCATCCCGACGGTGAGTAATGGGGTTAGGGGGAGGCACTAGGGGGGGGGGGGGGGGGGAAGAGTAAGGTTTAGGCACTAGGGGGGAGGTTAGATTTAGGGAGCGAGGAGGAAAGGTTAGGATACTTACCGACAGGTATCGGTATCCTAACCCTGTGGAGATGCCGGCGTCGAGATTCTGACTGCCTGGATCGCCGAGCGCTGGCATCCCATACCCAACCCATCCGAAAATATTCTATTGTGAGACGATAACACACATTAAGAAAATAGAGAAGGAGATTATGGGATACAGTCAAACAATGGATTCTCTAGTCAAGAATTATACCCCTTTTCCACCAAACAAATAATCCGGGTCGACATTTGGTGTAATAAAGGATCTAAGAAAAATAACCGGGTCAAGTTACCCACGAACAAGACCCTGGTAGCTACTCAGGTCGAACCCGGGAAAGACCCTGGTAATAGTGTGGTGTAAACGGCGCAGACTCAGGTTATTCGACACGGGTCACGCAAAAAAGTCACTGGATAAAGCTTCAGTGACCAGTCACCACACAGTTTTTATGATCTCTTCTTTGTGAGCCTGAAAAAATATGAGATATGGTAAGAACTGACCCTTGTTATCTCTATTTCTACGAAGTCCATAGGGTTCCACAGGATACCTTGGGGTATAGGTGATGACGTCAGGCATCGGGCACCATAGAGTTAAGTTTTCAGCCTCCCAGGATGCACTAGGGTCCCCCTCCTATACCCCGGCCCAGAGCCAAGGCATCTCAGTTTTGTACCAAGCCATAGGCCGGAGGAGGAGAAGGAAGAGAGAGAAAAAAGATCTGGACACACACAAGAATCACATTCTCACCAGAGGGAGACGGAAAAACCGGTGACCAGAGCAAAGCCAATCTGCAGCACAGGTGCGACAGGGCGGGAGTCCTGTGGAACCCTATGGACTTCGTAGAAATAGAGATAACAAGGGTAAGTTCTTACCATCTCTCATATTTTCTACTTCAGGGCCCATAGGGTATCCACAGGATACCTTGGGGATGTCCCAAAGCAGTATCCTTTAAGGGTGGGGACGCTCCTGTGCTGAAAGGAGAATCGGCCGCCTGAAGGAAGCATCCTGAGAGGCGAAGGTGTCAAACGCGTAATACCTCACAAAAGGTATGGACAGAGGACCACGTAGCCGCCTTGCAGATCTTGACTGCAGAGGCACCACGTCGAGCTGCCCACGAAGGACCCACAGACCTAGTGGAATGAGCCTTCACAGAAGGAGGAACCGGTAGGCCTTCATGAAGATAAGCTTCTGAAATCGCCATACGGATCCAGGCTGCCAAAGTTTGCTTTGAAGCAGGCCAACCCTTTTTACGGAAGCCATAGAGGACAAACAAGGCATCAGACTTCCTAAACGAAGAAGTGCGGTCAACATAAGTCCGTAAGGCCCGCACAACATCCAAAGTGGCCTCACCCACTGAAAGTCCTGGTGAGTTAAAAGCCA
The DNA here is from genome assembly GCA_031769625.1 of Taudactylus pleione. Classification (NCBI taxonomy): domain Eukaryota; kingdom Metazoa; phylum Chordata; class Amphibia; order Anura; family Myobatrachidae; genus Taudactylus; species Taudactylus pleione. The sequence continues at coordinate 485,814 of JAUIMM010000705.1, read as the reverse complement.
GTACAACTATTTCCTCGTTAACATGAAACTGGGAAACAACTTTGGAAAGAAATTCAGGACGAGTGCGTAGCACTGCCCTGTTACATTGAAAAATCAAGAAAGGGGGTCTACAAGAGAGAGCCCCTAAATCAGAAACACGTCTGGCCGAAGCTATGGCCAGAAGGAAAACAGTCTTAGCTGTTAGCCATTTAAGATCCACTGAGCCCAGTGGTTCAAACGGCGGTCCTTGGAGAGCCCTCAGGAACACAGCCAAGTCCCAAGGCGCCACAGGTGGAACAAAAGGCGGCTGAATTCGCAGAAAACCTTGCATAAAGGTGCGCACATCAGGGATTGTAGCAATCCTATGATGAAACCAGACCGACAGAGCAGAAACCTGCACCTTCAAAGAAGCAAGGCGAAGCCCATGGTCTAGTCCCGGTTGTAGGAAGGCTAGCACTCTAGACAGACGAAACTCCCGCGGTGCGTAACCTCTCGGTCGACACCACTGGAAGAACGAATGCCACACACGATGGTATATTCTCGCGGAAGACGGCTTCCGAGCTCTTGCATGGTTCGCACTACAGAGCTGGAAAACCCCTGGACCTCAACATGGCCGTCTCAACAGCCACGCCGTCAAAGACAGCCGAGTCAGGTCCAGGTGAAGACAAGGACCCTGTGACAGAAGGTCCGGTCGTAGCAGTAACCGCAGAGGACTGTCCACGGACAGACCCTGCAGGTCTGAGAACCAGTGCTATCTGGGCCAGGCGGGAGCTATCAACAGGAGCGTCCCTCCTTCCTGTTTGAATTTCCGGATCACTAGCGGAAGAAGGGAAACCGGAGGAAACAGATAAGCAAACCGGAACGTCCACCGGACGGACAGAGCATCCACCAGAGACGCCTTTTCGTCTCTTGTGCGAGACCCGTACACCGGCAACTTGTTGTGCCGTGACGCAATGAGGTCGATCTCTGGAAGACCCCACCTGTCCACCAGTAGTTGAAACACGTCCGGGTGCAGAGACCATTCCCCAGGATGAACGTCCTGGTGACTGTGAAAGTGCGCCTCCCAGTTTAGCACTCGCGGGATGAAGACCGCTGATATGGCTGGAAGATTGCGCTCCGCCCATACCAGGATTCGGGACACCTCTACGAGAGCCCCCCGACTTCGGATTCCTCCTTGCCGATTTATGTAGGCCACGGTGGTAGCGTTGTATAACTGGACCTGCACTGGGTGACCTTGGAGAACCCGGTGCGCCTGCTGGAGAGCATTGAAAACCGCGCGGAGTTCCAAGATGTTTATTGGAAGCTCTGTTTCTGCCGGAGTCCACCTGCCCTGGAACAAGTGTGGACCAGAGACTGCTCCCCAGCCCCGAAGACTGGCGTCCGTTGTTATCAGGACCCAATTCGCCACCCAGAACGGACAACCGTTGTTGAGATGGGTCGTCTGCAACCACCAGGCAAGAGACAGGCGAACCTCCGGAGTGAGCACCATCGTCTGGGACTTTAGACTCTGAGGCAGTCCATTCCATTTGGACAGGATCAGGTGCTGCAGAGGTCTGGAGTGAAACTGGGCATATTCCACCATGTCGAAAACCGACACCATGGAACCCAGTAACCTCATCGCCGAGTGTAGAGACACCCGGCGGCTCTGCAGACAACTGCGTACCCGCAACTGCAAGGCAGAGATCTTTTCCCCCGTCACGAAGATCCTTTGCTGTCCGGAGTCCAATAAGGCTCCGAGGTGCAGAATCCGCTGAGATGGGATCAGGGTGGATTTCTACCAGTTTATTAACCAGCCGTGCCGTTGCAGTACCGCAATGGTAAGGTCCAAGTGGCGTAGAAGGAGCTCCGGAGACCCTGCCACTAAGAGAAGGTCGTCCAAGTACGGCAACATGAGGACTCCCTGCAGCCGCAGGGAAGCCGCCATGACCGCCACAACCTTGGTGAAAACCCGTGGTGCTGTCGCCAGGCCAAAAGGTAACGCCCGGAACTGAAAGTGGTCGCTGCGGATTGCAAACCTGAGGAACTGCTGATGGCGCAAAAGAATAGGGATATGCAGGTAAGCATCCTGTATGTCCAATGACACCATGTAGTCCCCAGGTTCCAGCGCCAGAATGATGGACCGTAGGGTCTCCATCCGAAACTTCGGCACCTGCAAAGACTTGTTGAGAGCTTTGAGGTTGAGTATCGAACGATACGACCCATCGGGTTTCTGCACCAAAACGAGATTGGAATAGAAACCCTGGCCCCTCTGGGAGAATGGAACAGGCACTATAACTCCAGCCTGGAGCATAGTGTGAAAGACCTTCCGCAGCTCCGCGGTTTTGTTCCGGTCTGATGGCAGACCCGTGGTGAAGAATCGAGATGGGGGTCTGTGCCGGAAGGAGAGGGCATACCCGTGTGAGACCACCTCGAGAACCCAAGTGTCCGTCGTGGTGACCGACCAACACCGGGCGAACTGCAGCAGGCGGCCTCCCACCTTGGGATCCCCCAAAGGGAGGCCCGGACCGTCAGGCCGCAGGCTTGTCATCTGGCTTAGGGGCCGGACGTCTGGTACTCCAGGCCTGTTTCCGGGACTTGGCCGATTTTTTGGGGCCAGCCTGTCGGGGAAAGGACTGTGCTTTAGGCCTACCCTGGGCCCTATAAGGCCGAAAGGATGACGTACCTGAACCGGAAGGAACTGCAGCAGACGGGAGACATGCCGATTTGGCTGCCGCCAGCGTGGCTACAATTTTGTCCAGGTCCGGACCAAAGAGAACTTCTCCGTTAAAAGGCAACGCTTCCAAACCCTTTTTGGAATCAGCGTCCGCCTTCCAGGATCTTAACCACAATGTGCGACGAGCAGCTACAGCTGCCGAAGAAATTCGAGACGCCAGTGTACTAATATCCAAGGCCGCTTCGTTGATATAAGTGGCCGAATCCCAGAGATTGCCGATCAACTCCGTCTGTTCAGCCGAACAGTCGGAGTCAAAGGACGCCTCCAATGTATCCGCCCAGCGCTCCATAGCTCTGGCAACCCAGCAAATGGCCATAGCTGGCCGCGCTGCCCCCCCGCAAGGGAATAAATGGACTTTAGGCAGATCTCCACCTTGCGGTCCGTAGCACCTGTGGAGGGGATTCCCACTTGGAAAAATAATTATCCGCGAACGGATAAGCCACCGCAAAACGCTTCTGCGGCTGGTATCGTTTGCCAGGCTGTTTCCACGCCTCCTCTAAATGGTCCACCAACTGACCCGAAAGAGGAAAAACTGTGGCGTCATCCTTAAAAAAGGCATATTTGGATTTAGAGGCCGGAGGAACTTCGTCCTCAATTACCAAAGCGGTGCGGACTGCCCGAATAAGTCCAGGAATATATACCTTGGACCTAGCGTCCGCCTCCTTAGTACGGAAAGGTTCCTGGTCGGAAAGATCCAGAATCTCCCCATCATCAGACATCACTTCGTCATCCTCATAAGGAGCAGACAGAGACGCCACCGGCCTCTTATGTGGCCGCAACACAGACTCCCCTTGTAACAAATCCGACAAGTGCTGTACAGAACTAGTCAGGGAATTAACCCACGCCGGCTCCTGAGAGACCGGGAGAGGGGAAATAGGGAGACTGCGGGGTACCATCAATTGCCTCGGGAAACCCTGCATGGGTGACGACACCACCGATTGCTGGGACAATCCCATCTGTGAGAACGCGGGCTGCGGAGCTAACTGGCCCACCAAGGTTGTAAGCGCCTAAGCGAAACAAGCCCAGGGCGGCTCCTGTACCGATGCTGTGACCGTAATTGGCCGCGCCAATAAAAAACACTGCCGGCATAAACCCTCCGCGCTACCCTCCCCCTCCGCTATAGGTACTTTACACGTAGTACACTGAAGCCGAAGAGGAAAGTCACTTTCAGACATGATGGTGGAAAGTATGTGACCCCTCTTCACCAATACTGTTTTGTATAGTGAGAGACCACCCTGCAGCACCGCAACGCAAGGGCTTTAGCAGAAAGAGCAGGGACAGTAATAAGGCTGACAGTTAGAAAGTAAAAAGTACAGGCAGCAGCACTAGCACAGTCACATACAATGCAAAGAAAATCAATTCCTGCACTAACAGCGCTGATAAATCAACTACACAGAGTCTGGTAGGACACAGCGCTGCATACACAGACCTGACCACAGAAGAGAAGAGGTATGCGGGGGGACCCAGACCACGATGCCTCCGTCCAGACTTCCAGCAGCGTTCACCATGCGTTCTAGAAGATGGCCACCGAGGAGCATAGAGGAGGCTGGCCTGGGGGAGGAGTGCTGCCACAGGGCCAGTCGGCGTGTGCAGAGAGGTCTGTGTGCAGCGGGGGAGGCGCCGGCTGTGAGACAGGGAAGGCGCGCTCCCCTGGCATGCATTTAACCCCTGGGACGCCGCAGCGCTACCGCTCTGCCGCGGTCCTGCTGTCCCAGGGGGGTAGTGGAAGCGCAGATTAGTACCTGGCTCCACGCTGCAGCCAGTCCCCAGGGAGCCCCCTGCCTGGGGACTCTGGACCATGTATCAGCGGGGACCCACCGCGGGACCCTGCTGCTTACCTGCTGTCCCCCTTAAATCCGGCCATGGTCCTAAACATCTGGGGTCACCGCTAGCTGTGACCCCAGATGCCTACCAGCATCCCCGGATCGGTACCGGCGTTCTGGTACCGGCGGGGGTGTAGGGAAGACAGCATGGACCTCAGGACTGACTGTCCATGCTGTACTTCCAGATGTGCAGCCACAGCTGCATTGTTGAAAAACTTCAGGGGCTCTTCATGGCCCCCCTCTAAAAGGTGCATCAGACTCCGGCCGGGCACCAAACTAAATTGAGATGCCTTGGCTCGGGGGCAGGGTATAGGAGGGGGACCCTAGTGCATCCTGGGAGACTGAAAACTTAACTCTATGGTGCCCGATGCCTGACGTCATGACCTATACCCCAAGGTATCCTGTGGATACCCTATGGACCCTGAAGTAGAAAATGGCATTTATAATGACATGCAGAAGTTTTGCAAGGCAGAACCGGGTTCAGTGTGAACACGGCCGACCCAGGAATAACCCCGGTCCAAGATGCAGTGTAAAAGGGGGTCTACTGAACAGACTTACTGGAAAGGAAGACTTATTGAATCAATCACACCATAAGGTGTGGTAAATATAAAGATTTAGTTTAGGAAAAAAATAGATATAAGGCCTAATGACACTACTCCGACATAAGAGGGCAGCGACAGTATGACTCACTTGAAGTAAAGGTCCTTAAAAGTGAAATGTGTCTCCACGATACCCGTAGTTTTGACACGCGTCCGAAGCACATCTTGCTGTGTAGGAATGTAATTCGCCTGTGAGATCCTGTCCAAATCATTTAGGTAGCTTTAAAGAGAAATAATTTAAATATAAAGCATATTTTGAAAACAAACCAATGAGTAATGGTGCGTACACACTGGGCGCTAAAGTGGACTACTGAACGATAACGATATTGTTATCGTTATGTTGTCCACTTTATCGTCCATTTTTAACCCAAAAAAGATGAACGATGACGACGACGCGCGTTCCCGCGGGTCGTTCGTCATCATCATTCATCAGGCTGACATGCAGGCCAACCTGACGATCTCGTCAGGTTGCTGCATGTCAGGGAATGGGCGAGAGGGCCCGGCGCTGAACGATATCGTAATGATATCGTTCAGCGGCTGCGCTCAATGTCATGAACGACATTGAGCACAGCCTGCCGGGGACAACACTACACGATATCGCTCAGGGAGCATATCGTGTAGTGTGTACCCACCATAAGAGTAACATATGCAATGGTTATCTCCCAACACACAACAGTCTAAATGTAACTTTTTACCATGCATTTCCCAGATACCCCAGGTCTTGCACTTACTATGAGGCAGAGTCATTGAGTTGGTATTCACGGGAGCGGCTGAAACACGCCTGTACTCCGGCATCTTTCCACAGCCTCCTAATAACACCTGCAAGCTCTGGGGATAGAATACCTTCCTCTGCAGTACTGGCTAACACAAAGAGCTGTCGTGCATCATCCTAAAGGGGAAACAAAATAAATACAAAAGTTATTTACAAATGGGAATAGTTGGCCAGTGGAAAACAAAAAAGTGAGAAGTAATAGCTGGAGGGCTGCATGCTTTTATCACCAAGAAATAGCAGTGCTACATGCAATATTGTAAGACTTATCCCTCACAGCTCTTGTAACGTCTCCAAAATCGATCTTCAGCCTCCCCATGGCTCGGATTATAGCAATTATGGACTGAATGGTGTTACTGTAGACAACCACTTTATACTGTTTGCACTCCTCTTCAGAGTATCCGTCCTCATGAATAATTCTAAAACCACAACAAGTACATTAGAGTGCATCCAAATGCATTTTATATTTCACATTAAAAACATTTGTCAGTGTTCTATGCTCATGCCAAAAGCATCCAACCCATTCATCAGAAAGTTTCACATGGTAGCAATGGGACCTCTACTGGTGCACAGAGTAACTGGTGTGGCAGTAATGAAATGCTTTGGACAATGAAAGATTACCTAGAGTAGTACTCCTAAGAAAAGCAAAACTAAAGAAAGATCTTTTGGTTATTACTTTTAATTATTTTTCCGATTTCTTTCTTTAAAGCTACCCCCCTTCCTTCCCACCCAAATTATGCCTTCAGCATTCCATAGAAATAATCAAGGTGTACAATCATGTACAAAGTACAAACTGTATGTTGCAAAAGAAAGGGGACTCTAGATCTTTTTGCAGGTGAACAAAAAGTTTTAAACCACTTCCACCCTAATTTATCATTCATTTTTCATAGCATCCCATGGAGGTGCACAGGAAAATTAGCGATGTTTGGCTACCGTATTACGCAGTAATGAGAAAAGCCAAAACATTGCTCTAAACAGAAGTCCCCCATTTACCATATGAGGTAAAACGGTCATTGTTCACTTAGAGTATCAGTTTTTACCTTTTTGCCTAATATCTTTTTTAGGAACGTTGGAGAGAATTGGAAGTATATCACATAATTATTGCTTCCTCTTTGTGGGGATGCTAGTCAGCCTGGAAGTACCAATTCATGCAAATTCATAATAGATGACAGAAGTCCACACCGCAACAGACATTAAAAGCATAACATTAAGGGGGGGGAATTCAATTTAGCATGAAGAACACGATGTGCCATTCCAGAATGGCACATCGCACCCCCTGGCATCGCAGCTTGTGATGTCGGCCCTACTGTATATGGCCGATATGTGTGCACATCACATTGAATTTAATTTCCCCCTAAAAGATAAATGTATAATACTAGTGCTGCAAAACATTAGTCAGTATTACTAATAACGAAACTCAAAATGTCCACGTTTTAGAGATGGCCAAGCTTGAATACAGGTGACTTATTTAGTGCCTCAGTCAGTATGACTGGACCCAGATAACCGCCTACGTTTTCTCAATGCTGAGAGCACACATGGCTGTGTTTAGTACATTCCCTTAATAAAAGCATCTGATATTTAGCTCCTAAGCGTAAGTCGCCAGTATAGCAGCTAAATGTAAATGATGTGAAATCCATGACATGATACAGTAGCAGCATAACTTACTTCATCTGCTTCACAATTGTGCTCTTCCCACTCTCCCCCGCACCTGTAAGGTAAAGTGAAAGAAAAATATTATTCATTATATTATTTTTTTTTTTTTTCAAGTTTTGTAAAATGTTTGTTTGTGTTTTAATGGTGTTAATACCGCAGTAGAACTATTGCAGACCAAATTTATTCATTTAATAGGAAGGTGAACTACCAAGCATCTTAAAAAGCTGTCAATTGCAAAGTCAGGGAAAATGTCTAATAAAAAAATAAATAAATTATACCCTTAACTCCTTCGCCTCTGAGACGATTTTGTAACATTTTTGAACTAGTCAATATTCCATCATCAATAATTACCTATGCAGTATTCACAAATTATACTTAGTTTTCGCTTCAGAAGACATCAAAATTTCTGAAAGTAGCATTTATAGACAACCCCAAATGGGCAAAAAAAAGTTTTCATATTGAAATTGCAAGAAAGTGAACTTAAAGCAAATGTGTATTTTTCCTTTGTAACCATCACAAAGAAATACTTTGTGATTCATGCTTTGCATTAATCCATCTTCCAAAGCAACAAAAACAGAATTCTACACATAGCTTTTATTCATAAAATCTGCCCTTGAAAATAATGCATTTTCTTTATTTTTATGTCTTTCAATGAAACACATAGATTGTGTAGGAATAATATGGTAGCACAACAAGGCATACAGTTTTGAAAAAAAAAAAGATAACCAACCTCATCAAATGAGAGGTTCATGTCCTTTTCATTTGCAATTCCTTCAAGCCCAACATTATACTAGACAAGTGGCTTTCTCTCCACCCGATTGTCATAATTCTTTTGAATCCTTACTCTCCAGACCCCCTCCAATTACCATCCTAATATATATCACCAAGCATACATTACCCCGTATCATTATTTTAAAATGGATATCCAAGATACTCCTGTACTAAGGGTCTGATTCAGCACAGGACAAAATTGTGAAACCACACACACGCAGCTTTGCAATTCCATCCTTGCAAATATGCAAATGCAGTAGGTGGTGTCTGACACCTTTTGCTGTATTTACGATCCCAGCACTGTGACAAACATCACAGGCCCGGATACGATGGTCGCGATGGTGGACGGCGCTAGCCAACTGATTAAGCCTCAGTTTACGCAGGCTGACCAGCTTGCAAGGCCAGGAAACTGCATCTGTGGACGCAGAACCTGGCCTTGCCACTCCCGGGAAATCTGCGATATCACGGCCCCTTTTTCGGGAACTGCCCCATAAAGGTCTTTGCCTGTCAATCAAGCAGAGGCATAGCAGGGGGTGACTGATCACGCAGGACCCATTCTGCACATGTGCAGAACGGATTCTGCGCACTGCGTTCAGTAAGTGCAATGCTCAATCACTGCCTAAATGTAGTTCTCCACATGCAGATATATATCATTGCCTCTAGAGTTGCCCTTTTCTTAAAAGTTTTTGGGTTCAGATCTGGAGGTTTACTACTGATTTTTCGGTAAGCAACATCTCCCTTAACTAGTGTTCATTCTAGCAACCTGCACCGGTTACAACCTGTGCAGTTCCTCTTTCCTGCATAGGGTGTCGCACTCTGCCATGGTGCCTCTAACACATTCACCTAATGCAACAAACTGCTGAGATACATACCAGAGTGTGCTAGAAGCACCAGAGCAGAGAGTGACACCCCAGGCAGGAAAGAGGAACTACACGGGTTGTAACAGGTTCAGGGTGCTAGAGTCAACACTATCAACCCCAAATTGGGCCATTTTTGATACCCTACAGCCGAACGTTAGAGTACAGTTTCCAATTCGTAAGCTACTATTGGCAATATCGGCTGCTGTAGGAAAAAGTGTCCTCCGGTCCTGGATACAGAATATGCCTCCTTCTCTGCCTTTGTTTGACAAAAAAAAATGTATTATATTTTAAGGATGGATTGGGTTGAAGCATCCTTACAAAACGACTCCAACACCCAGAAGTTCTTCGCCACATGGGAAAGTTTTATATCTATTTTATGACCTCATGTTCAAGAGCAATTGGTACTCAGCTTTAGAAATACTCTTTGATAGGAGACTCGTTTACATAAGAATGACTGCCCGATCTTATTGTAGCTGGGCACCTTTTACTCTTTATGAGTTGACATTCTACAATGGCTCTCTGTTTTGGTTTGTTGTTTTTGTGGGGTGGGGGTTTGATTACTATGTCTTACTTTGATGTTGGCTATCTTTGTTATACTATTGTACTCTATTATGGTTATGGAATAACTGTTGCCTCAAAGTGAGACTTTTGCTTCCATTTTGTGTTGCTTTTTCATGATCTTGTCACACATTTTGATGAAAAATGAAGTTTAAAAAACAAACAAAAAAAAAAAAGAGGGGTTCAGGTGATTATTCATGTAGGGATGCGGTACAGAGCTCCTGGGGGGGGGACTTCGGGTTACCACCCCCCCCCCCCCCCCCCGGGAGGGTTAGGCTAGGGGGAGGGAGGGTTAGGCACCCCCGGGGGGAGGTTAGGGATAGGCACCACCCCGTAGGACTTAGGTTTAGGCAGCGGGGAAGGGGGGGATTAGGGTTAGGCACATGTGGGGAGGTTAGGGTTAGGCACCCCTAAGGAGTGTTAGGTTAGTAAGTACTCACCTACGGACGATCGGGATTTCCAGCGCTGTCGAGCTGCCACTGCCGGGATCTCTTCATTTGTCTGCCTGCCGCTGCCAGGATTCGAACTCCCGGCCATGCGGCCGGCGGTATTACATACCGCTTCCTCCAGCTCTGCTGAAATTTTTGCAGCACAGGTTGATATTGTATGGTGATTACAGATTATTCAAATAAGGGTGCCCCTAAGTTTATTTAAAATATTCCAACATCCCTCAACTTCAAAATAATTTCTGTGGTGCAGAGGTATTCTCATGAAGGCCAAATCAATTAAAAAAGGACTCCCTTCTTTCAAACACGAGTTAAAATGTGGGTTCCAAGAATGGGGAGATAAAGCACTTCAATGCTCTAACCCCTATTTCCTGACCTGTGGAAATGAGTGCTGTATTTTAACTGGGAGGGGTGAGGCTTACTGACATCATCCGGTTCACAGTATGATATTGCCATTCAAGCCTTATCCCCTCTCGGGCAGTTAAAGAAGAGTATTTTTGTGGTGAAAGTAAGGCAAGGTCATGAGAGGGCTCTGGGTTGGCATACATGTATGCCTGCTAGTACTACCTTCTTACGTGTTTAGCTGAGGGTTAAAGAAACACAAAAGCATGTGCCTCTTGGAAAGAACTTTCTAATTGGATATGAAGTTCTTAAGCAGTTATTTGAAACCTAACAATATGCACTAGGGTGGGTCGAATAAAACTAAATTGTGAGTTTGACATACCAATAGTGTGAAAAAGTTGTGGGTGCATAACAGTAACACGTGTGCAAAATTTCAGCGGGCACTTGAAGTTCTGAAAATTTGACACCAATTAGGATATTTTGTAATCAGATGAAGGCACAGTTTTGGGGCACATTTTGGCAATGAAGTTGTTTTTAGGTGAAAACGCTTCAGTTGAACTCAGATACAAAACTTTCAAAATAGACGTTTAAGAGGGGGTCCGTGCCACCCACCTTAAAAAAAAAAGAAAAAGGTAAAAATATTGCAATTTCCACAAAATGCCATCTTTGCCGCGTGGGCTCCTGAGATCGCCTGGCACTAATTTCAGGTATTCGGATTATAAAATATTATTTTCTAGGAGTTAGGGAGTAGGGATGGACATTGAAAGCCCTCCATCAAATGATGGCTGAACTTCCACCATTGAAACTTTTGATGTGATGGTAACTAACCATCGCATCAAAAGTATTTGATGGTAAAAACTATTTATACGATTTATGCATGCACAAAAAAACTTGTAGCGCAGTTGGCAGGGTGGGATCGGGGCGTGGCCCAGAGCAACATATATACGGTGTCCTCTCACCTGATTAAAAAATATCTAATTTATGTCAAATTTCAAAACTTTAAGCGCCCGCTGGAGATAGTAAAAATTATCCGAAGAGCTAAAAGTTTGCACACGAGTTACTGTTATGGACCCACAACTTAACCGCACCATTGGAATTTCAAATTCACAATTTTCTTTTCTTTGACCCACCCTAATATGCACCTAAAAAAAACGTTTTTTATTATTATTATCCTTTATATGGCGCCACAAGTGTTCCGCAGCGCCTTACATAGCAAGATTCCCCAGTTTTGGATCAGCATTACTAAATCCTTATTACTAGGTGCTCATAACACATCTTTTAATGGTGATGTTTTTATACACTTACCGTATATGTATTGCCTTTTTATTAGTATTTGGAGATTGTAATCCGTTCTTTCATATATTTTCTATGGTTGCATTATTACGCCATAATTTCTACTTTGTATAAACAAACACCCATCAGCACACACAAACTCAGCACCTATTTTTATTGTTACATTTATAGAAAAAAGGGTGGGGGACCTTTTATATGATAAAGGCAGCAGAGTTTAATTCAAAGTCAGACAAATTTCCATATCTATCATATTTCTTAGAATAAGATTTACTGAGCAAAGAACCCTAACCTAATTGCTGGTTTGCTAACTGCAAGAAAAAAAAATGGTGGTCCTCCATCCAAAATCATTTTCTTAGTACGGCTCTCCAAGAAAAAACTGTTTGAACGCCCCTGGTGAAAGGGTTAACATGCATGACCACAGCAACACTAATTTTATTTACTCTATAATATAACCATCTATAATAGGCATCATGCTTTTTAGTCTAAAATTTGTGCCCCATGGGCTCATGTGAGTGCTGTTGCCTCCAATTATGTTTGCTTCTTCTATTGGCAGTTTGTGATCAGTGTGTGGAGCAAGTAGATTTGCTTACTGTGTAGCTAAAAGGTAAAACAAACAAAAGTAACAGGAACCTGGACAAAGAGTACACTATTCTAGTTATAGTTTAAAACCTCTTTTCACATGTATGCATGAGCTCAATCGGGTATAAAAGCAGAAGTTAAAATACAAAAACACCATTTTCTCTGCATGAGCTAGACATTTATGGTCCGTACACACGGGACGATCAGATAATGATCAGATATCGTTGTCTGATCGTCCTGCATGTGCTGGATGTTCGATATCGAATATCCAGCAACATGCACCAACCCCAAAACGACATCCCTATAGCAAACTGGTCGATATCGACCAGGTTGGTCTGCATGCATGGGCAATGGTCGATATCGATATGGACCATCTGCTCCGGTGCATCGACCATCGTTTGGTCGTTTTAGGGGTTAAAAAAAATAAAAAAAGAACGATATAAACGATCAAACTATATAGTTAGCGTTTAGATCGTTCTTTTCATCTGACCGTGTCTATGCACCATTACAAAGGCAAACAGTTCACAGAACCAGGGCTGCTTTAAAAAGGAGCATTAACACTAAAATCACTGAAAACTTCACCCTTTCTGGTTGGAAATAAGATTCCCCAGTTAATGCAGGTGGAAAAGCTAAGATAACAAACAGGAAAGTTTAAAGGTAACTGTTCTGATGTTTGTGATCCTTAAAATAAATGAAATGTCCCAGGATAAGCTAATGAAAAATTCTATCACAATAGTGAAATTACAAAATACAGTTATCAATGCATGTCACATACAGTACATTTTACAACTAGTGACAATTGGGGAAGTTCAACCATCCCCCACTGTCTATGCCTAACATTAGAAAGGGGATATCCAAAACTGAAATTCCCCTCCAACTGTCCCACGTTTTGAAGTGCATTTTGTTTACAAAAGTAGTTCTTTCAAACATAAATGATACCCTATGTAACTGAACCACCCCTTTAAGCATAAACATGTGCAAATAGTTTTCCAATGTCATCTGAATAAAGTACTTTAATGAAGGGCACACACCTGACGCAGTGGCAGACCGACCGTCCAGCCAGCCGATTTGGTAAGCATACACACTTACTAACTGGCCGCTCTATATGGCTGGCCATGCATCACAACTGGGGGGGGGGAATTTACACTTTCCCATCCAGTTGATGTATCTGTTGTCGGCCCCGCAGATGCACTGAATGATATATCATGCACTGTGTACCCAGCATTAATGAGAATTATAAAGCATCTAATACGATCCTCTACCCCAGTATTCCTCACTGCAAATGTAAATATTTAAACCAGTTCAAAAATGTAATAACATCCTGGTGTATAGTTCCTGGTGGGGAGCTGGAAAAAGGCATCACCAGCAGTAACATACGCGCTTAGCTGGGGGAGGGGGGCATTGTTTGACTACATGACCGTGACAAGCACATTTTCGTTTGTGAAGGAGAATTAAAAATGTATTTGCGGTCATACAAAGCTGGTATGTTGCAACACCTTTGCATCTGAAAGAGGAAGGTGACCCATTACTCACTTCATGTTTTCAGACATTTAAGAAAAACATTTCAGATTCTGTAGTTCGCAAAAGCCCACAAATGAGAACTCGGGGAATCCTGATGTTCATGGCCCAACTTGGGAACATATGTGGTTGATTTGAACAGATTGCAACCACCTGGCACGCTTGAGGCGTAAAAGCCCCCATACGTCAGCAATCGATTGTGGCAATTCTGCAATTTACAATCGATTGTGTATAAGAATCTGCAATGTATGGGCTTCACAGATTGCAACCAAAGTGATTGGAATTGGTAAATCAGATTGTCCAACATGTTGGATATCACAGATGGATTGGGGCAGTAGATTGCTAGTGTATGGAGATGATCAGCAGATTTGCAGACCGTTACTAGTAAAATGATGGGCCTTACAAGATTGGCAGATCTGTGTATGCTGAAAATGATCTGTAATGTATGGGCGCAGATTGCTAGATTGGGAAATACATCTTCAAATTGTTCAATTGTGATTTTCAGATTGCTGATGTATGGGGGCCTTTACTCAGCAGTATTAGGGTGGCTGGATCTCACACAGGTAAAAGCGGTCATCATTCTATCACAACTATCAACATGCGTGACAATGTTACCGATAAAGATAAACAAAAGACTTTGGGCAAAGTGCCCATTACCAGCTGTAATATTCTCTTCCCTTTAAGCAATTTTAGTATATACCGGTAACCCTATCTATACTCCCATGAATGATCTTATATTTTACTTCATATAATAAAATCTGTAAAATACATAATTTCAAATTAACCAAATGTACAAATCTTATCCTACACCCACTAAATTGTTGTATGCTTAGATGACTTGGCAGGTTACCCCTACGCACTTCCTCATGCTATTTTAAACAGCCCTATTGAAGAACTGACGAAGGCTCTTTCCCTGCACCATATTTCAGAAAGGAAAGTGTTAAAAAGCTGTGCCACCTCCCTCTCAGCTGGCGGCTGGCACCCAGCAGTGCCTGGTGAAATGAGGAAGAGAAGCTCCTTGGGCAGCTGTGCTATTGTTCACAAACAACTAAACTTCCTTGTTATGACAACTTAAAATCCCCAGAACAGCTACAGGGAGTGATACAACTATAAGATACAAAGCACACATCTGTGTGGGCACAGAGAGGAATGAATGTGCAAGGAGGATATATGCTGAGGGAGAAATGATTTACAAACTGCTTGGTATTAGCACAGAGAATTCAGTGACAGAATAAGGGAGAAAGCAGTAGGTAGACAGTGTGAGACATAAGAAAGCATAGATGAGTACTGCATGTGATCGAATGCATGAAAGGTAAATGGACAGGGCGGAAGGACTCGGAAGAGGAGTTGGAGTGAATTAAGATGTGTCATTATCATGATCTTACTCCAGCTCTGGCTTTTCTGCTATTTATTCTGCTCCAATTACCCTGGACAAGAAAATCGAGTTCTTACTCTATTATGTGGAATAGCCGACAGTCATAAAGTTAATTATTTCAACTATAAAATACATTACAGGATGCCTACAAATATCAACAGCTTCTCCATAACAAAGAAAAGAAAAAGCCACAACTTTCATTACCACCTTTATACAGATAGTTTACTGGCTTATACTTTAATTCAGGTCATTTCAAAATAGACGGCAAATTGTTAATTGTAAAAAAAAAAAAAAAACAGAGCTTCTAATCTTTACAATTATGGGGCTTATGTATCAAGCTGATTTTGACATAAAATTACGCAGAAACTGTAATTTCTGCATAATTTTATGAATCAATCCTATGTACTAATAGCACAACGTAGGAGATTTCACAGAAATCTCCTGCAAGGTGCTAATTAGCACTGCAGATCGCAGTCCCCATTATTATCAATGGGGACTACGATCTGACTCCTACGTACTGAACTCCAAAAATCTAAACTTTTCAGAGTTCAGCACCGGTAGTTTACACCATCTTCAGATTACTAGGCCTTTGGCTGGAGTGCCAAATTCAAAAGTGCACTTTACATTTTAAATCTAATTTTGGCATTAAAACTAAATGAAACAGAAGGGAAATAACCACCTCTCACTTCACCCCACCTCCATCCACATCTCATTAATCCACCTCCCTGCCCGCCTCCTACAGGTTCCCCTCCTAGCACTGGAGCCTGCACGATCACTACACTCTGATTCATCTCCCAAATTAATCTCACTTCCACGCTACAGCAACCCTGATAATCTCATTCCCATTTCTCTCACAAACTCTTTCCCTCTATCCTGTGCCCTCTGGAATGCCAGATCAGTCTGTAATAAATTGGTCCCCACCCATTACCTTTTCATCTCCAACTCCCTGAATCTCCTAGCCATTACTGAAACCTGGATTTCACCCTCTGACACCACTTCTCCTGTAGCGCTCTCCTCTGGGGGTCTCACCTTTTCCCACACCCCCCAGCCTGGGGTCACCATGGTGGTAGTTGTAGTCCTTCTATCCCCTGGTAACAGAACCATCCCTTACAATCTCTAGATTTGAAGTTCATGCTATACACCTCTTCCAACCAGTACAACTCCGAGTAGCTGTCAACTGGCCCCTCCAAGTTCCTTGACAACTTTGCTTCCTGGCTCCCTCACTTTCTCACATCAGACCTTCCCTCTATTATCCTAGGTGACTTCAATATTCCAATTGATATCCCCACAGAATACTCTGCCTCCAAACTCCTCACCTAGCATTCCCGCTAGGCTGTTATAGTGGGGCGCGGCGCCCTGCCCTCCTTCTGGAGGGCAATAAGCACACTGCCCTCCAGAAGGATGGCAAAAAGCGCCCTGCCCTCATAGCCTGCGGGTGCCGTCTTCACCCGCGGGACGCAGTGTCCCGCGGGTGGAGAAATGTGCGGTGACCCGGTCACCGCCGGAGAATAGACGCTAGGCGCATGCGCCCGGCATCTATTCTCACTGTCTGCAGCACTTGGGGGCTGCCCGGCGTGTCTGTAAGTGCCGGGCACGCCCCCAAGTATGACGAAAAGGGGACGCGTCTTATAGACACGCCCCCTTTTCATGGCCGCGCGCCTTCGGCCCTGCCTGCCGCCGGAGCTAGAGTGAACACTACTCACCCTCACATCTTCATTTGGGGATGCAGTTCAATTACCGGCGTCTGGAATGCCGGCTGAAATAATCCAGACACTGGAAGCCAAGCCTGGTACTAAAGATAGGTGTCTAAATCCTGACGCCTATCTTTAGCCAGACGTCGAAATCCCGATGGCCGGCATCCCGAACGAAGGTAAGTGGGGAATCATAGCATGTAGCCGCCGGTGCGGGGCTGTTAGGTTTAGGCACCCCAGGGGAGGGTTAGGCTAGGGGGTTAGGCACCACTGTGGGGAGGTTAAGGTTAGGCAACCCACCCCCCCCAGGAGGATTAGGTTTAGTCACCACTAAGGCAGGGTTGGGGGGGGGGTGAGGGTTAGGGTACTTGCCTGCCCCAGTTGGGATCTTTATGCTTCAGCCTTCTGGCGTTGGTATTTAATCCACCGGGAATAGATCCGGCGGCATTACATACAGATTCCCTTCATTTGGCCTCTCCCAATGGACCTCCTCACCCTCCCATGTGAGTGGGCACTCTCTTGATCTGGTCTTCACTCACCGTTGTGATATTTCTGATTACTCTAAATCCCCATTCCCCCTCCATGACTATCACCTTCTCTTTTAACCTATCCCTCTCTCCTTCCCTTCCTCTACCTAATAAGGCCACCATCACTAAGCGTAACTTTGAGGCTATTGACACAGTTTCCTTTTCTTCCATGCTTCACTCACTTCTCCCCCCTATCCTCTCTCTCTCCTGCCCTGAACAAGCTGCTCCGGCGACCACTACTCACCCTCGCAGATCCACACCTCAACCCTGGCATTCCAAATGCACCAGATAACTGCAAAAGTGTTCACAAACCGCCAAGTGACAGTGGAGAAGATCACGCTCTAAGGCAGATTTTCTCCATTTCAAATCAACAGTGCTGCCCTTTCCCTCTCTAAAAAGTTATATTTCAAGAAGCTCATCTCCTCCCAGTCCTCAAATCCCCAGCGTCTCTTCACCACCCATCCCCTCCACGCTCTCTGCCCTTGAATTTGCTACCTACTTTACATCGAAAATGGTCCATACGTCAGGACATCATATCCAACCAGTCCCCCAGCTTTCCACCTCCTCCTTTCCCAGATCACCCTCCCCATCCATTTTACAGACTGACATCTTTCTCCCCAGTATCTGGAGAGGAAGTCATGGCCCTCATCTGGTCCTCCCCCTTCCACCTCCCCCATTGACCCTATCCCCTCCCACCTCCTCCGCTACCTCTCTCCCTGTGCCTTCTCCCGTCTTGCCCACCTCCTTAATCTCTCCCTCTCATCAGGTACTGTCTTTCTGCATTCAAGCATGCCCTTGTCTTCCCCATTCTTGAAAACCTACCCTTGATCCTAACATTCTCTCTAACTTCTGACCCATCTCTCTCCTCCCTTTTGCCTCCAAACTCCTTCAGCGTATTGATTACGATATTATTTACAAGATCTTCTGGTTGGCTATGCTGCATGGTCAATCCGAAGATATGGTGTACAATGCCATGCCGCTAAATGCAGCATGTCATTGTACATTGCTCCGTCGTACCACTGCGTCATGTCGCGTGTACGCATGGTGCGATATGTTTGCCTGTCGGGAGCACATCGTTCTGATGTATACACAGCCTAACTGACTTCTGATAGATGGATCCTAGTGTGTATATATGTTTGTGTGGTACATCATAAGGTCTGGAAGCTCCTTAAGGGCAAGGACTGATGTGAATAATACAATATCCTTTTGGAAAGTGCTGTGTAAAATGGTTGCAGTATGCAATGCATCTCAAATCACTTGAGCAGGTTCCAAAAAAACTTAACAAGGGGGTTGCCTGCTATGTCTTAAAAAGTAATGGTGAAATACTAAGCACATCCAGGCATAGCTTTAACTTACAGCTGCCATGGCCTTATTGTACACTCTCCATTGCCCGGGTCATGTACTCTCCATGGACGGCATTTTATACTGTGTGAGGAGGAGATTTCAATGAAACCCTACTTGTGAACTGGATAGAAAACATTAGACGAAAATACCAGTGTAGTATTCAATGCCCATTTTATCTTGTAAAGGACGAATGCAATATAAAAGGTTTTCAGAGATACAATTCCCATTTGTTATACTGTATCACCCTATATTTTGCTTTCTTTTTCATGAATGTTTGAGCATATTCCAATGCCAGTAACATACTATTTATTTGGTGGTTATGTTCTATTTGGGAATCACTCAATTTCCTTCACGGTGGTGTATTTGTGTGCACACTGCATGGAGGGACACACTATTTGCACAAACGAAAGTATACACGTTTTCAATTTACCATAATAATTAATTGTTTTGGTTGTTGTGTTTCCCTTTTTATTGGTATATATGACCATATAGCTATGTGTGTGCTAGAATACAGAGTACCATATTTTATATTATATATTATTGTACACTAGCCAAACTGCACCAAAATGGGTTCCCTTAAAATACTTACCATGAAGAAAGCACAACAGTAATTATCTTCACAAAAAAAAAAAAGAAAAACAATGTTCCTAAACTTTTCGACAAGAAGTCATACTAAATTTACTGGTGAGATGTGTAGCTTTTCTAAGGGGCCCATTTATCAAAGTATATTTGAGGTGTAATCCCCGAAAACAGAGTAATCCCCGAATGTATTGAGGGACCGCAGCAGGTATCTCCGATACCTGCTGTGATCCCTCCATTGCCGCTGGCAGGCACCTCTCCCATAGGTTTCTATGGGGGATGTGACACTGCCAAATTTACCAATATCCGGAATGCGATACAATGCGATCATGGCTGGTTCTGTCATAACCTGATCGCATTGCAAAAGCGATCATTAATAAATGGGCCCCTAAATGACATCACCACAGAGTTGATTTAATTGCAAGATGACCAAACAAGGTACCGGTTATTTTCCGTTAGCTATAATACTGGCAAGATACGGACTGGTCTTCAGGCTCCGGGGTAGATGTACTAAGCCTTGTAGAGAGAGAAAGTACCAACCAATCAGTGGCAGTCATTTTTCAAACACAGCCTGTAAAGATAATTAGGAGCTGATTGGCTGGCACTTTCTCTCTATCTCCAAGGCTTATGCCGCACATCCACTTGCCGACTGTGAAACGAGTGCATGATTATGACATTGTAATCGTGCAGTCGTTTCACAGTCTGTGATGTGCCTACACCGAACGATCAGTCATTCAGTGTAGGCACATCAATCATCCCCGAAAATTCTCTACCTGACGTTATGGTCAGGTTGACCAGCATGTTTGGGCGAAGACAGATGTCAAAAATGACCAGCGCGCGCATCGCTGGTCATTTTTTACATTAATGTGCGCGATTTGTGCCAGATTACTGAGCGATTGCACGATTACGATGTCGTAATCATGCAATCGGTCTGTAATGTTGCGTAGTGGATACGCGGCATTATTACATCTCCCCTTCCATGAGCGTGCCAGAGTCAGTGCAGTTTGCTGCACAGGCTGAGCAGACAAGACTTCTTGGTCTTAATACACAAATACCAACAACAGTCTTCTTCCAATCAGATTAACCATTTTTTATCAGATTATTATACAACATATGGGTCATATCGGGGCTACACACACATTCTGAACCAGCCTTATTATAGAAATGTGCATAAGCAGTTTAAAATCTTTTCTCAAACAGGTAGTGTCACAGCAAATTTCCAAAACAGAATGCAAGTGCTATAATACAATAACTTCACTAAAAAGGTGTTTGCATAGCAGTATGGTTACAACAATGAACAATGCAATCAGTTTCACCCAGAGAGTATGCAGTCCTGCATACAGACAAGAATGTGACTTGTATACATACGGTCAGATTTTGTAGGACGATAGTCCATGTCCAAATTGCAAACATTGTCAAAAACGACCAGCGATGCGTGCGCCTGCTGGTCGTTTTTGACATCTATCATCGCCCGAACATGCTGGTCAACCGGACGATAACGCCAGGTTGAGTATGTACGGGGGGATGATTGATGTGTCTACACTAAACGTTGAGTGTTGGCACATCACAGACTGTGAAACGACTGCACGATTACAATGTCGTAATTGTGCACTCGTTTCACAGTCGGCAAGTGGATGTGCGGCATAAGAGTGATGTACTCATCAATGCACAGCATCAAAGATTTCTGCAGAAAAATGCAATACATCAGATACACTAGCAATCTTAGTCAGAGTTGTGGTGATGGATTCATTGTTGCAAGTTCCCACAGGTTTTGCAGAAGGAAAACAGACAAGAAATGTACAGTTGTAACTGATGAGAAACTGGCTTTTGCCACAATTTAAGAAAATCTCAAATTCAAACAAGTAATAGTACATAACAATTTTTATACCAAATGAAAATTCCCTTACTCCTACAACTTTTGGCTTTCAAAACAGTGCTGCGTTTTTATCAGTCACAGCTGAGTTCATTAGTACAGTCATTTTGAGTCATTCATCTGAATTTCAAGAGGGATTTACAGTTGTTTACTAATGCTGGGTACACACCTAAAAGATTTATCTGCAGAAACAAAGTTGTTCATACACACTGACCAACCATCGCTGCTATCAAAGATATATCAGTTATGAGGATATTGGCCAATTAATCGGCAGGTTGGCCATACAGACACCCAGATGAAAGGATATATCTGCTAGATATATCATCATCTGCTGTGCTGTAGGGCCGATGTCATTCAGACATATCGGGTGTACACACCCGTCTATGCACTACTGATAACGGGCGATATATCTGTCAGTGTGTACCCAGCTTAACCCTATTGCGAGGTCGGGCGGTTGTTGGATACACACTGGCAGATGTACAGATAAATCTGCTAGATATGTAGTCATTGGCTGTGCAGCAGTGCTGACCAGATATGTTTGAAGAACGTCGTTCACAGACTTATCTTCTGTACACATGGACAGATGCACTATGTGATATGTCGTTCATCGGCTGATTGAACGACATATCGCATTGTGTGTCCCCAACCTAAAGCTAGCTACACACGGTCAGATTTTTTTTGATTCAGAAGAGCACCAATATCGGTTTACACATTAAGTAATTTTTTATTAGAAGCTACAGATTTTCCAGCACACTCAGTTACCACCCACAGCTTATGCGAGCGTCCATGATGATGGTAGCGCTGGGCAAGACCATCGCAAGCCCTGGAGTGATTTTGGCTCTATCAGAGCCAAAATCACTCCCACTGACATCACTAGTGATGTCAGTGGGGCCAGACCCAGACGGTAGGCGTTCCCATGGGAACGCATCCGTCTGGCAGCGACACCCCCGGCACGCCCACCAAAGGGGGCGTGCTGTCACTCACCATCGACAGCACGCCCCCGTTGGTGCGAGACCCGGAGCGACAGCTTCCCCGTCGCTAGCCGGGTCTCGCGCATGCGCACGACAGAGCAGCCTCCGTCATGCGCATGCGCACTAGGGCACCATCAACCCGCTCACGAGCGGGTCTGAATCAGGCCCTCATTTTGCATATGTCCGGCCACAAGGAGGATGACATAGTGAGGCCGAGATTTTCGTTCTTAACCAAGAGATCAGTGGATGTTTTCTAACGGATTTTATCGGTGAAATGCCAAAACGATCATTCATACACACTATACAATAAATGAGGGTGATCGGCCCAACAATTGTATAGTGCAGTGGTTCCTAAACTTTCTTGAATCACGGCGCCCTAGAGTATCAGCATTTTTTTCACAACACCCCAAGGCCAAGTAAATTGTGCTCATCTGTCATCCTAAGGTTCAGTTATGGGGTGGTGGACAGGGTTGTGCTTCTGTTTGTACACATTTTTTGATTGGCAGACAAGCCCTGGTTTTGCCCATCGCACTGATCATAAATAATTTGATTTTGTCCCAGACTACCAACCCGAGGCATACCTGCAAGTGCCCTGAGGAACCGCAGGGTGCCACAGCTCTCGGTTTGGGAACTACTGGTATAGTGTGTAGCTAGCTCAAGTATGAAAGCTGAAAAGGAATCTAGCTAAAAGATTCCTTGGGGAACTATAATGCTCATCTACTGGGCAGCGAGTACATCAGGGCTGGAGTTACTGGGAAGCATTGAAGCACTCACTGTAAAAGGTGTGGAAGCATTACAGGTGGCTTATTACATGCAAATATACAGCACTTTCAAGATCATAAAAAAATAAATATATCTCAAAGGAATAATTACAGTACATTACCGTAACTCTTACATGGTTTAATTAATCATGAGAAGTCTGTGAAGCTCATACCTACTGTAGCTCTGTCAGAGTTTTTAAGTGGTTCCAGAGCCTTAAGTAGAAGCATGACATTTGTACTAGAAAGCTGCAAGAATAGCCTGTCCTAAACGCCACAGTCCTAGGGAGATTAGCAGTACACACTTGTACAGTGGAGCTGGAGATGGTCTCCAGCAGGAAAAGGAATCATTTTTTCCAATTGAATAGTCAAAAACCTGATAAATGTATTTTTGAACAGATTCAATTAAACAAAAAAAAAACACTTTTCTCATGTAATGCAGAAACAAAAAAAGATCAGAAGCTTAAGAGTATTAACTGAAAGTTTAATAAGATTATGTAGAGTTCCCGCTAGGCAATTTTAGCCCCGCTAAAACAACATGGGTGGTGCCGTCCCCACCCATTGGCTGTCATGTCCTGCAGGTGGGAAAAGTAGTGGTGCAGTGATCACCACCAGTGAATAGATGTCGTGTGCATGCAAATGGCATCTATTCACCCAGAAAGGAGAGCTTGAGCCAGCCTGGCAAGTCCATAAGTGTCGGGCACACTAATAGTTACGAAGAGTGGCCCTTTTTTCTCGTGGCCACACCCCCTTTTCAGGCAGGCTAGAGTGCCCTTTCTAGGCCCAGCAACCAGCTCTGCGCCAGACCTAGGGCGGTATTCAATTGTTTTAGCGTGCCCAATCTCCAGTCTAAAGTGACGGGAGTTTTAAGGGCGCTATTCAATTGATGCTGATTATTGCGCTCATAGAGGTTGGGTTTAGCCACGTAAAACTACCCCCGAACAAAGTGATGGGCACAATCGCGAAAAGTGCCATTTGGGCGCCCAAGTGAGTCACTTTTTGCCCATTTCAGCTCACACTACCTGGGGGGTGCAAGCTGAAATGGTGCGCCGGCAGATGATCGTGCCCGACAGCAGCAACAATTGAATATCTCCATCGGGCACGAAGGGGACCTGAAACAATTGAATTCCGCCCCTACACTTATGTACAGCAAATTTGGAGGACTACGTACTGTAAATTGCATGTCATTGTCAGCAACAGATTGATGATGCATGCCAACATACTGGGGGTAACTCAAATCTCGGCAATGTCCGCGAAGTGCCATTGGGACACTGTAACCTCACAGACACAAACATTGACAATTTATCCTTGCATGCCATTATTTATTTACTCAAAGTTTCTTATATAGCGCAGTATATGCCGTTATAATTTTAAACAACATCAATAGACCAAGACCTGGTTGTAAGAGACAGACAAAGGTAAGAGGGCCCTGCTCGCAAGCTTACAATCTATAGGGAGTCAAAGGAAATTTTGCAAAGTTAGGCCTGGTGATGTGAGCTGTCAACATAGGGGTGGCACATCGCTGAGAGGCCAAGTCCCATCAAAGTCAGATGTGGAAAAAAAAAAAATGAAGTACAACAAAGAACAAGCACTGGAATGCAGTGCTAGTGACCTGGATATATAGTTACACAATGTTTACGTAATTTTCCTTTTGTATTTCTTACTAATGTAATCTAAGGCTTGAATAAACATTCTTATTATAGAACTTCACTTCGTTTCTATTAAGACGATGCTAGTAAGTCTCATTACAAAATTAACCATTTAAGAGAGGTGCTTCTATTCTTTATTTTCCTTCCTCTGACAACCCCTTTAGACTCTTCTGGAGTTCCGTACTAATGTATTCACTCTCTATACGGGATGTAGTCAGCATCTCAGCATGCGGGATGCCGACGGACAAAATACTGATGCTGAAATCGCGACAGCGTCCCTGGCCCCAGTATCCTGACCGCCGGCATCCCGAAGGTAAGTATCAGGGGTTAGGTTTAGGGGTTAGGCACTAGAGGGAGAATTAGGGTTAGGCACTAAGGGGGAAAGGTAAGGGACCTTACCTTGTAGTGAGAGGATTCTGACTATCGGGATGCAGCTGTCGGTATTCTGACCAGCGGCATCCTGGCCACCAGGATCCCATACCCAACCCCTCTATACAATAGTATGTTGCCTAATTGTTAGAGATGTGTGCCACCATTGAGGATGGGTAATGACAGAGCAGGCAAAATGGGGACAGACAAATCGCTCAGTTCTCCAACAGCCAACACAGAGGGATTACAGAACTATGGCCCTCATTCAGAGCCGTTCGCTATTTGCGGTCGTTCGTTCAAAAACAAGGGGTGGCTATTCAAATGATCCGTTCGCAAATTGCAGTCTGTTCACACCTCTAAGTCTGAACGAGCGAGCAAAACATACGCTCGTTTATTTGTTAAAAACGCCCCCTGGCCGCTCGCACCATACGTCATGTCCGCTATTTATTAGATTAATCGAGTACATCGTGCAGCGTATGAACTGCTCGCTATTCTTGTGGTTGGTGTTTGCTACCACAAATTTGCGAGCAGTTCTGGCTATAAAATAACCCAGTGACGTGGTCAATGACGCTGCTGTATTAATTATGCACACCCATAATACGCCCGTTTTGACCTTTAAGCACGCCTGCGTTCGGATCTCCACTCCCCATTTTCAAGCACCTTCCCCTGTTACCACCCACATACGCCTCATTCTGTCACTCAAAATAGCAGGCACTCGCTATATAGCGTACAAACGATTTTTGGCCGCACTGACTGGTTCGCGCATGCGTACTAAAAACCGTACGCATGGGCAGATGTGCAAACATCGCTCGGAACGAGCGTACTGCCGCTAACGAGCGGCTCTGAATGAGGGCCTATGCTCATTAGGTGCATCCCTTTGTGCTAGCTACAATAAGTGAAGGTTTAACTAATTGGAATCCTTATAATTGCATATAAAGATTAGTCGCTATTCAACTACAACTAGGTCATCCATCATCACCAGTTTAACACAAGCAGTGCAGCCTAGAAGATAATGATGGACACCAACAGTAGCTAACGCTGGTTGCAAACACATCACTGACACAGACTGCTGCTTTCTTAGTAATTCGTACACATATTAGAGGAGGAATTCAATTGGTTCTCACTCCCGTAGCTCCCATCTAAAATGAGCAGGAGCTGTTCAATTGTTTTGGTCACCCATCACTTAATGGGGATTTCTGCTCGCACCCTCCTGAGGTACAAGCAGAAAATTGCCCAAAGTAGGGCTTTTGGGCATCTTATCTGCAGTGCACAAGGTTTTTAGGCACCTTAACTGGCACTTAGCATGAAAAAGGCCACTTTATATGGCTAATCCCGTGCATTCACAGTGCACAAAAGTGCAGGGCTGGTCGGGCAAAAAACTGAATAGCTCCAGTCAGTTTAGACAGGTGCCCAAAAAGATTTAATCACCCCCTAAAAAGTTTAACAACTTTTTCTTTTGTGCACAAGATTTGTTTTTGAAGTTTTATTTATTTATGTCTTTTAGCAAATGCGTATTTTGACTGGTGAAAACCATACGTCACATACAGTTATGCCCATGGAGAAAACCATGGGCATAACTGTATTTGCCGTATGGCGGGCATAATCTGGGCGAAGCGTTATAGCGGCACGTTAACCGCCGCTATAATGCATCTAGCCCAGTGTGTAATAAGTTTCCAATACAAGAAGAGTTATAGGATACACATTCTGGTTTTATCTTCTCTTTGCTGATGTATGGGGGCCTTTAGGCAAAGCAATCGATGGTCTGCAATCAGCAATCGATTGTGTATAAAAGTCTGCAATGTATGGGCTTCACAGATCACAGATTGCAACCAAAAAGTGATTTGAATTGTAAAGGCCCCCATACATCAGCAATCTGAAAACCACAATTGAACAATTTGAAGATTTATTGCCCGATCTTAGGATTTCCCAATCGAGCAATCTTCGCCCATACATTACAGATCTTTTTCAGTGATTTGCAGATCGATTGCAGAAAACACAGATCGGACAATCTTGAAAGGCCCATCATTTTACTGGTAACGGTCTGCAAATCTGCTGATCATGGCCATACACTAGCAATCTACAGCCCCAATCCATCTGTGATATCCAACATGTTGGACAATCTGATTTAACAATTCCAATCACTTTTTGGTTGCAATCTGCGATCTGTGAAGCCCATACATTTCAGATTTTTATACACAATCGATTGCAAATTGCACGATTGCTGCAATCCATCTCTGATGCATGGGGGCCTTAACTGTCTGCAAATCTGCTGATCATCTCCATAAGGCCCCCATACATCAGAGATGGATTGCAGCAATCGTGCAATTTGCAATCGATTGTGTATAAAAATCTGCAATGTATGGGCTTCACAGATCGCAGATTGCAACCAAAAAGTGATTGGAATTGTTTAATCAGATTGTCCAACATGTTGGATTTCACAGATCGATTGGGGATGTAGATTGCTAGTGTATGGACATGATCAGCAGATTTGCAGACCGTTTCTAGCAAAATGATGGGCCTTTCAAGATTGCCAGATCTGCATTTGCTGCAATCGATCTGCAAATCACTGAAAAAGATCTGTAGTGTATGGGCGCAGATTGCTAGATTGGGAAATCCTAAGATCGGGCAATAATCTTCAAATTGTTCAATTGTGGTTTTCAGACTGCTGATGTATGGGGGCTTTTACACTAGCAATCTACAGCCCCAATCCATCTGTGAAATCCAACATGTTGGACAATCCGATTTAACAATTCCAATCACTTTTTGGTTGCAATCTGTGATCTGTGCAGCCCATACATTGCAGATATTTTTATACAATCATCTGCAAATTGCAGAATTGCCACAATCGATTGCTGATGTATGGGAGCCTTTAGATGTTAGATTCACAGATCGATTGGGGATGTAGATTGCTAGTGTATGGACATGATCAGCAGATTTGCAGATCGTTACTAGTAAAATGATGGGCCTGTCAAGATTGATAGATCTGTGTTTGCTGAAAATGATCTGCAAATCACTGAAAAGATCTGTAATGTATGGGCGCAGATTGCTAGATTGGGAAATCCTAAACTCAGGCAATAAATCTTCAAATTGTTCAATTGTGGCTTTCAGATTTCTGATGTATGGGGGCCTTTATACATATAGAAGAAGGACATAAAAGTAGTATGGAGGGGTTAGTAAAACGGTTTGAAATGTTACCTTGCACATCAGTTCCATTATTTTTATCTTTAACTACTCTAAAAACTACAATCTTAATTGCTTTGGCAGCGGGCCGAGTTTTCAGCCACAGAGGTATGGTCAAGAATGAGAAATAACAGAAAAAAACTAAACAAGTGTAAAGCCGCGTATCCACTTGCCGACAGGAACGTTTGAACGATTAAGACATTATCATCGTTAAGTCGTTCATCATCCTGTAGGTGCCCAGACCGAACGATGTGTCGTTCAGTGCAGGCACTCTCCCTCATCCCTGAACATGGCCAATCTGTCGTTATCGGCAGATTGACCGTCATGTTAAGGCGATGATTGATATTGGAAACGACCAGCGGGAGCGCGCATCGATGGTTGTTTTCGACATTATACTGCCCGATTTATGCACAATTAATGAGAGATTGAACGATTACAATGTCATAATTGTTCAATCGCTCTGTTTAATCTGCAAGTGGATACGTGGCTTTACTCACCAGGTTTGATCAAAGGTATCGGTATGAAATACCGCCGGATGTTAGCCCAGCAGATGGTATACAGACGCCGGAAAGCAGAACAGCAGGATCCTGACTAAGGTAACTTTCTAACTATTCCTGACCCTCTCCCCCCCAACCCTCCCTTAGAGGTGCCTAACCCTAACCTCCCCTAGTGCCTAACCCTAACCTCCCCCCGTAAGTGCCTAAACCTAACCCCCCCTCCCCACAGCCTAAACCTAACCCTTGGGGGGGAGGGGGGTGCCTAACTCTAACCCTCCCTTCTCCTAGCCTACCCTAACCCTCCTGGGGGTGGTGCCTAACCCTAAGTCCCCCTCAGGAGCCCCTAACCTAACTCTCCTCCCCCCCTGCGCGCGGCTGTCCGCACCCGGCTTACCTTCCTTCGGTATGTCGGGCTCCTGGCGTAGCTATAACGACAGGCGTCGGGATTTTGACACCTTTCATTAGTCCCCGCCCAGGTTTTGACAGTCGGCTTTTTGATTGCATCCCAAAACAAACCCTAAAAGGTTTTAGTGCAATCACAGCAATTTTAGAATTTTTTTGCGACTACAAAAAACATGGTGACTGCAATGAGTGGCACTGCAAAGGAAACTAGTGTTATCATTTGTTTCTATTAAAGACCTAATTAGAGCTTAACTTCAGTGAACTCTGGATTGATGTTGGAGATCAATGTAAAAACAAGCACAGCAAATGGCAGTTCTAATCAATGCACTCATCAGCCAACCGAACAGGTCAACATGAGGCGGTGTACTTTGTGAAGACCATGTAACTGATGCAGATGCCAGATTGGGTTGCATTGTAGCAAAGGCAGGATTATATACTGAACATGCAGGACTATTCTAGGCAGATAATTAAGTATGGTTATTCCTGTTACATTTCCATGTCATACAGTAAGTCTGAATGGGCTGTACTGTACTGACAATTTCCTGAGAACCACTGGAATCCCATTGTCCAGGTCTATTTAGTTATATTTGTTGTTTGAAGATTGAACTAGAAATGGAAAAATCAACTTGTCCAGTTTGGATGAATTTCACAGACTCATCTGCAAATTTGTGATTTGATAATTCCCGAGAAATGTGGAGAGCAGGTAATGACCACTGAAGAATCAGTGCCTGCAACAAAAGAAGCTTCCAGCTGTTGGGACACTCATGCTTCCTGAGTGGCACTAGAGAAAATAAAGCATGTGGACAGCCTGTTTATTAGTAACCATGACTACTGTACACTCACGTGCACACTATTTGCTAAATAGCTGTGTAAACATTGCTACAGCATTGCTTGCTTGAATGAGCTTTTCATTTTTGTCCCCCTTAATACACATCATACAACCCAACCAGTGGCGTAAGTTAATCTCAGGACACCCGGAGGCAAGTTATAATTATTGCTCCTGCCCCATCACAGCCGCTGACGCTGTAATATAGCAATTCGCATGCAGACAGGCTATAGATAGAAGATGGCGGCAGCTGATGGTCTGACATGGAGCTCTCCACTAGTTTATGGTGACTTCTCAGGTGCCGGGAAGGGGTGCCATGTATTGGGCGGCCATGACGGTATACTCCGGGTATATCATTACAGTGGGGTGAATATGTTGTGGACAATGGAGGAGGTGCCCCTTCAGTGCTGGAGCCCGGCGGCAGGGGCCTCCATTGTCTCCCATAGTTCTACCCATTAACCCATGAATCAACAACAAACACAACTAGTAAGTCAGAAAAAGGTAAATTCCGCTGCTAACTGCATTCCATGCTGAAACTGCTTTTCAGGGGGCTAAAAAAATGGGATTTTGGTACCTACCAGTAAATCCTTTTCTCTGACTCCACAGGGGACACTGGAGGTGCTTACGCTGGGGTATAGAGGCGTGGATAACTGGAGCAGGCACTTTAAATAATTTAGAAGTGTGAAGCTCCTCCCCCTCTATGCCCCATCAGCCCTCAGTTTAGAAAATGAAGACCGAGAGGAGATGGAGAACAAGCGGAGTAAGAAAAGGAGAAGAACACACAATAACTGTATCATACAACATACGGAACAAGCCGAACAGGCAGGCAAAGAGCGCAGAGGTGAGCGTCCAGTGTCCCCTGTGGAATCAGAGAAAAGGATTTACCGGTAGGTACCAAAATCCCATTTTCTCTTTCATCCACTAGGGGACACTGGAGGCGCTTACGCTGGGGACGTCCCAAAGTTTTTTCCCCACGGGCGGGAGCACTCTGAGGTGCCTGCAGAACTAGGCAGCCAAACCGGGATGCCGAAGAAGGAAACATATCCAATTTGTAAAACTTGACAAATGTGTGAACTGAATACCAAGAGGCCGCACGTCACAATTGTGACGTGGCGGCTCCTCTACCGGCCGCCCATGACGCACCCACAGAACGTGTGGAATGAGCCGAAATGGACGAAGGAGGCAGACGGTCGGCACTAACATAAGCCAGATGAATAGTCAGCAGAATCCAATGTGCCAAAGTCTGCTTAGACGATGGACAACCCCTCCGAACAGCATCATAGAGGACAAAAAGCGACTCAGACTTACAGAGGGAAGCAGTCCTGGCAACATAGGTGCGGAGAGCCGTAACCACATCCAAGGCAGAAGAACCACCAGAGTCCTCCACCAAAGACGGTACCACAATAGGCTGATAGATATGAAAAGCCGACACAATATTGGGAAGGAAAGCGGCTACCGTCCGGAGTTCCGCCCTATCAGCATGAAACACAAGGTAAGGCGCTTATCAGACATAGCCCCCCATTCTAAAACACTACGAGTCGAAGCAAGAGCCAGGAGGAGGACCGTCTTCCAAGACTTAAGATCAACATCCTCCAAAAGGTACCAACATGGGCGACTGAAGAAACAGAAGCACTAAGTTTGGATCCCAGGGAGCTATTGGAGGTACGAAAGGTTGCTGCGCGCGCAAGACCCCTTACAGAATGTCAGCATCTCAGGAAAGAAGGCCAATTTCCTTTGAAAGGAAAATGGAAAGGTCAGAGACTTGCACTTTTAAGGTTCCTAGACGAAGGTCAGAATCCAGACCTGTCTAAAGGAAAAGCAGAAACCGTGGATAAACGAAAAGTCCTAGACAGAAGACCCCGACCGGAACACCATGAGATACAAGCATGCCAGAAGCGATTATCATGCGCAGCCGAAACTGGCTTCCTGGCACGTATCATGGTGGGAATAACCGCGTCTGGGATGCCACTGCGTCTTAGGATATCGGTTTAAAGAGCCACCCCATTAAACGCAGTTGCCGGTGTATGAAAAAACCCTGCTGTAGAGGATCCGGGCGCATAGGAAAGGACCACAGATCTTCTGTCAATAGGGAACGAAGGTCCGAGAACCAACTTCTCAGAGGCCAGTTCTGAGCCACGAGAATTACAGAGGCTGTCTCTTGTTTATCCCCTTTTTAGAAGACAAGGAAGACGCGGAACCGGAGGAAAAAGATAAACAAAGTCGTAGATCCACTGACTTGTCAGAGCGGCTACTGCTTCCGCCTGCGGATCTCGAGTTCTTGACACGTATACTGGGAGCTGACAATTCAGTCGTGACGCCGTGAGGTTCACCTGAGGACATCCCCATCGACGTATCAGCGCGCTGAACACGTCTGGATGAAGTTTCCATTCTGGATATCCTGTCGACTTAGGTAATCTGCTTCCCAGTTGTCCACACCCGGGATGAATACCGCCAACAGGATTACTTACTGGTTCTCGGCCCACCGGAAGATCTCAGTTACTTCTCGCATAGCCATGCGACTCAGAGTTCCTCCTTGGCCATTGATTAAAACGACTGCCGTTGCGCTGTCGGACTGAACTCTTACGAAATGAGCCCTTTAGAAACTCTATTGCCTCTATCAGAGCATTGTTCGCTCTGAGTTCCATCCTCGGAGGCTGGCATCCGTAGTTACGATGATCCAGTTCCACACTCCGAATCTCCGGCCCGCTAAAAGATTGGTGGATTGCGTCCACCAGAGAAGGCCACTCTGGTAACCGGGCTCAGACGGATCTGTCGTTGTAGAAGCAGATGAGACCCTGACCCCTGGAGTGAAACCAGCCGAACTGTAGTGCCTCGAAAGCAGCTACCATCTTTCCTAAGAGACGCAGACAAAGAAGCATTGACACCTTCTTTGGTCTGAGGACCAGCTGGACTAACCTCTGTGATTGATCTGATAGAAGAGATACTGATGGAGCCTTGAGCAACAGATCGTCCAAATAATGGACTATGTTCACTCCTGATGACCGAAGGAGAGCGATCATGACTGCTATGGTGAATATGCGGGGAGCCGAGGATATGATCTTTCAATATGGCAAAATGCAGAAAAGCTTGGTGTAGTTCCCATGGGAAAATGGAGATAAGTATCCCTGATATCCAGGGATAATAGGAACTCCCCTGGTTCCAAGCTCGCAACAACGGACTGCAGAGATTCCATTTTGAAACGATACATCTTTAGATACAGGTTTAAGGACTTGAGGTTCAAGATGGCCATGACCGCACCCTCCGGTCTGGGCACTACAAACAGGCTTGAGTAAAACCCCATACCTCGCTGATACTCCGGAACCGAAACTAACACAGATGACACTACTAGAGACCTGATAGCCTCCTGTAGAACTTGAAATTCTTGCAAGTGGGCCCCCACCGCAGGAGACCCCAGGTGGGACGGAAAACCGTCATGCCATCTGTTTCTCAGCTGGTTTAGACTCTGGTCTACGTGCAACCGTGTGTGGATGACCTCTACCTCCTCTCGGTTGCGTAGGAGCACCTCTGGCTCTAACATGAAAGGAATGAGGGGTTCAAAAGTAATGAAACGAAGGTCCAGTATAAGGTCTTCTGGGATCTGGAGCAGTAGATGGGAGGAAAGAGGACTTACCGCCCCGTGGCTTGGGATATCCACTTGTCCAATTTCGGGCCAAAAAGCATGTTACCCGTGAATGGTAAACCCTCAACCGCACGATTGGACTCTGCGTCCGCCTGCCAAGCGCACAACCACAGACCTCTGCGTCCTGAAATAGCAGATGCAAATATGCGAGCACTATTCTGACTAATATCCTTTGAAGCTTCTCCCAAGTAAACTGCAGACTCACGGATGTGTTCTGCTAATAGACGTAATTCTGCTCTGGAATTACCCGAGTCCAAACCTGAAATCAGCTGGTCAGCCCAGCAAACCACAGCCCTGTTAACCCCGGCGGTAACAAGGTTAGGACTAAGTTGAGCTCCCGTTGCGATATATATAGATCTTAGTGTTGTCTCCAACTTACGATCCGAAGTGTCCTTTAAAACAGTAGCTCCCGGCACCAGAAGTGCTGTTTTCTTAGTGAGACGGGAAACAGACATCTACAGGAGGAGTTTCCCACTTCTCCATCATGGATGATGAAAAAGGGAAGCTAGACGGAAAACTACGCCCAGATGCAGAACAGGTGCTTTACCCTCTGCACCATCTCTGGATACACATTAAATAGTCAGTGGATGTGGGATCTGAACCCAGGTCTTGAAATTTGGAATTGTTTCCAGGCCCTGTTCATTTCTTGTAAAACTTCCTCCAATTCACCCTCTACGGTATCCTCTGTGGCCAGGAATTCTTCGTCCGACTCTTCTGACTGGAGAACAGTCATTAGAGTACGCTTTTGAGACGGGCTTTGGTAGGAAGTGGAGTGTGTAGGCACCGCTGTACCCATCACCTGAACCAAGGTGTCTAGAGACTTGGTTAAGTCAGCTACCCAGGGAGGTTGAGACCTGCGCGCCTCAGCCAACTCCGATGTTAAATTTGACATAACTCCTACCATGTCAGTGGCCCATGGCTAGTAATCACCATCTGTGAATCCGTTATACAATCATCACATAACGTGGATGGCCTGTGGCTTGGTCTGTTTGTTGTTACACTTGGAACAGACAAACAGCCTTTGAGAGGCCTTGGTTCTGTTGGACATGGTACACACAGTCACCCAGAGAAACACAGCATAAAACAGAAAAGACACAGACATATAAAAACAATAAGGCTGTGGGACACAGAGGAGGAGAAACCCCCCTCCCATAGATCAGACACCCCTGCACTTACACCCTAGTTGCTTACAGCCTCTTTACCAGGGATGTAATCAGGAGATGTACTTGTCCTGCAGCACAGGAATGGCAGCAGAGGAATCCAGCCTTCTGTGTCTTACACTGCAATCTCCTATATAGAGATGCAGTATGAGCTGCTGTGTAATGAAGAACAGCAGCCCTGCTGTTATACAGCCGCTTGCCGTGTAGGAGAGAGAGACCCGCGCTGCCTTTAAGCTCTGCCCCCCTTCTTTATGCCCTAAAGGGCTATCAACCTCCTTACAAGATGGCCTCTGTGGCCATTAACCTCCCCACCCGCGCGCCACACCGCGTGTACAGCGGACCGCTTACCGCCTTTCTGCCCCGCGTGTAACAGCGGGGAGAGGGAGAGCCGGGCGGAAGGAGGGAGAGCAGGCGCCTGTCAGCTGCCCCGCGCTACTGTAACAGCGGGGAGAGGGAGAGCCCAGCGGGTAGGAGGGAGAGCAAGCACCTGGTTGCGCTTGTAGAGCACTTATCCCCTGCCCGCGCTATGAAACAGCGGGGAGAGCTTGAGCCCGAAGGGTGGAAGGAGAGCAGGTGGCCGCGCTTGTAGCGCACTTAATCAGCTGCCCTGCACCAGGCTGAGCCGGGTGCCGCGCTTACCAGCGGGAGGAGGGATAGGGAGGGCATAGTTCTCTGCATTAGCTGCCCAGCATTCTAATTATGTAAAACCGCTGGGCAGCGGCGGGCTGGGAGCCGGGGGATGCGCAGGTGATTGCTCACTGCGTGGTCCCCGATGGAGTCTCTCTGCAGTCAGCACTTTTCTTCCTGTTGAGAATGTGCTGTGGCAGTAAGGAGCTGTCAGTGCTTTTCAAATAGCGCTGTGCACTCCTTCCTGCCTCCTATAAGGACAGGGCGCCAGGTACCCGGACCCCACCTTTAGAGAGGTGGCGAAGGGTACCTAAAAGTGTCAAAAGATGTAAAAATAAAGAAAACCTAAATAAATAAAATAAATGTGTTGCTGGAGCACAGCAGGTTGTGACCAGCTACGTAGGCACATTTTCTAAACTGAGGGCTGTTGGGGCATAGAGGGGGAATAGCTTCACACTTCTAAATTATTTAAAGTGCCGGCTTCAGTTATCCACACCTCTATACCCCAGCGTAAGCACCTCCAGTGTCCCTTAGTGGATGAAAGAAAAAAAAAAAAAAAACTAAACAAACCTTCCCCACTAGTCGTGATGGAGCACGCAACTTTTTGCACATGGCACGCCCAAATGCACCGGCATTAGACACAAAAAGTGGATAAAATTGTATAATTGGGCGCGCTGCCAAAAATGCAGTTTGGGTGCCCAAAAGCCGGACTTTTCTCACATTTCTGCTCGCCACCTAAAGAGGGAGTGAGCAGAAATAATGTGTCAAAAAACAATTGAATTCCCTCCCATAGAACCCTGATTTTTACTGTTTTGGAAATGTGGATTACTGGCTAAACAAGAACCACAAAGTATTTGTGTTGTTTATAAGAGGGAATCAAGAATTAGTAAAAAGACTAATGATGTTTTCTATAAACACAAACTCTTCTGAAAAAAAACAAGGTATCATTTGTGTGGGTACCACATAAACAATAAAATGAACCACAGCACAAGGGTGAAACCCTCAGCAGCGAACAGGTTAAAGTTCACATAGATAAAGCAATAACTGGCACCTGTCTTATCAGTAATGCAGGCATACAAAATGAATTGGTATAGTATGCCAAGCTGGGTATACTAAGTGTGCCAGCTCTAGCCTGGTCAGTACAGAGTGGCATATTTTATGGGTTGAACCTAGTTCCCCTTCAGTTAAAAGACCCGGACGTGAAGTCAAGACGAGAGCGAAGTGCGGTTTTGTGCCCCGACAGCGCTATTTTGTCTCAACTGTAGTATCTGACCACCTATAGTAAAAATGTGTACCCTCGTAGGCTTGCTTCACTCACCACAGGTTACTAGTGTTCACTCTAGGCCTGGAGCTGGGCAGGGCACCGGACCTAGAGAAAGGTCACTTCTGCGTGTGCACTCACTAAAAAAAAAGGGCATGGCCAAGGAAAAGGGGCCTGTCTTTATGACACGTCCCCTTTTAGTCACTCTTGGGGGCGTGCCGGGCAGCTCCCAAGTGCTGCGTTCACTGTAATTGGATGCCGGGCGCATGCACCTGGTATCCATTCACCGCCGGTGACCGCTGCACCGCCGTTTTCCACACCCACGGGACACTGCGGCCCGCGGGAGGGGACAGAACCCACAGGCTGTTCCAGTGGGGCGCCGCATCGGAGGGCAGGATGCTTTCTGCCCATTACAAATAGGGCAGGGTGTAGCGTGACGCCCCGCTGAAACAGCCAAGCAGAAACGCTAGGTTACTATTCCCATTCTATATCCATGTGGCTAGTAAATGATGACGTCAGAGTCCTGTAGCTGAAGGGGATCTAGCCGGAACCATACTTTATGATATAGCACAGGCCAGCATTATAAAGTGTGCCATCGCTTCCCAGGGTAGGTCAACCTGTCCTGAATAACCCTGAGCTGTGAAGGCAAGGATAATGGTTAAACCCTAGAAAAATTTGACTGCGGAAGTACTGGCAGCCATTAACTTCTGGGGCATGCGGACTAGAAAAACGACATGTGTCAGCATGCTTATGGCTGTCAGCAGGTGCAAAATCCTCTATTGCGGCATCACACTCCAAAATCAAGATAGAGGCATTTGCAAAGGTGCAAAAAGCTACACAAGCTAATGGAAGAAGTAAGGAAGAGAAAGCGAGTTCTCAGTTAAGAATGAGGAGCCTATGCATCATACCTAAATATTCTCTGGAGGTAATTAGGTTTAGTACTCGCATGGAGTTCTACCTAATTACCGGAGGAATTCATCATTCCTCCTCCCCATTACTATCTATTCCGAAAAGCTGTCATTTTTGCGATGACAGCTTTTCGGCAAACAGATAGTTATCCCTGTCTACTCTACCTTACTGCCGCTGTAATCAGTGCTGCGCATGCGCTGTTACAACCATAAAACCAGCGCACGCGCAGCACTGCCTACAGCAGCAGTAAGTGTCCCCCCCAACCCCCCTCCGTGCGTCCCCGCACTTACCTGCCCGCTGCAGCGCCTCCGGTGGCTGTGCTGTCACGTGTTCTCCCAGCTGACCACAGTAGTTTAGAAAAAGTTTTTTTTTTTTCTCTTTCTAAACTTTATTATGTTCTGCTGGGAGAACACATGTCAGAGCAACCTGCAGATCCAGAGGACGGACCAGAGCGCTGGAGGACGACGCGGGGGACCTGCACACGCTGACACAGTTAAATGTTACCTGCTATTCGCCACCTCACAGTGGCGGATAGTAACTCCCATTAAGTTCCGAAAATACATTTTGCATCACCCTTTGCTTAATGTAATACTATGGGGTCAATCCTATTAGGTGCGAATTGCGAGATGAGCGTTGTGATTTTCACTTCAAATTCGCATAGCGAATTCATTTTGCAATCCAATTAGCAACTCGCACTGATCAGTCAGACTGAATTTGCAAGTTTCCACTCGCACCTCCCTGAAGGTGAGAGATGGAAAGGAAAATCTTTATTTTAAGGTTAAAATGTTGGGACACTGTGCTGAACCCCTTGTACACCTCCCATAATGACCAAATAGGCCAGTGATTTTCAACCTTTTTCAAATTGAGGCACACTAAGCAAAATTTTAAGATTGCCAAGGCACACCATCCGGCGATGCGGCGTGTGCGACCTATGAAAGAAGAAACACCCACAGGAACAAAACACACTACACTGGCCCCCGCAGGAACAAACCACACTACATTGGCCTGCAAGAACAAACCACACTACATTGGTCCCTGCAAGAACAAACCACACCACATTGGTCCCTGCAAGAACAAACCACACCACATTGGTCCCTGCAAGAACAAACCACACCACATTGGCCCCTGCAAGAACAAACCACACCACATTGGCCCCTGCAAGAACAAACCACACCACATTGGCCCCTGCAAGAACAAACCACACCACATTGGCCCCTGCAAGAACAAACCACACCACATTGGCCACTGCAAGAACAAACCACACCACATTGGCCCCTGCAAGAACAAACCACACCACATTGGCCCCTGCAAGAACAAACCACACCACATTGGTCCCTGCAAGAACAAACCACACCACATTGGTCCCTGCAAGAACAAACCACACCACATTGGTCCCTGCAAGAACAAACCACACCACATTGGCCCCTGCAAGAACAAACCACACCACAATGGTCCCTGCAAGAACAAACCACACTACATTGGTCCCTGCAAGAACAAACCACACCACATTGTCCCCTGCAAGAATAAACCACACCACATTGTCCCCTGCAAGAATAAACCACACCACATTGTCCCCTGCAAGAACAAACCACACCACATTGGCCCCTGCAAGAACAAACCACACCACATTGGCCCCTGCAAGAACAAAACACACTAGATTGGCTCCAGAGGTATAAAACAAATCACATTTACTGGCCAAACATCGAAAAACCCCATCACATTGGCACCCACAATAAAAAAACCCACGCTGCTCTCCACAAAGAAAAAAAAAAAAGCATATTGGCTTCCCACCCGCCCTGTGGGGTAAGAGCTGGCTTTGTCACTGAGAGCTGGCTGGGTAACTGCTGGGCCACTGGCAGGGCAGGCAGAGCTGGCCTGGTCACTGGCGGAACAGGCGGGCAATACGGCGTGCGTGACCTGTGATGTCACGCCGCTGCGTCTAGGCAGTTCATGGCCCGGGCACGCCTGAGCCTCCCAGAGGAGAGCAACGGCAGCCCGGGCCATGCTATTGTATAATGTGACCGCCGGTCAGGCGGCACACTTCACAACCGCTTACGGCACACTAGTGTGCCGCGGCACAGCGGTTGAAAACCGCTGAAATAGATATTTGGAAGTTTCTAATTAGCTTAATTAGTCCAATAATTACATCATTTTTTGCGGTAAAAAACAAAAATATCCTCAAATTACCCCAAAATCAACTTTTTCATTAGTTTAGGCACCCCAAATTTAATTACAATAATTTTTTAGTTGAAAAAAATAATTGTTTTTATCATTTTTTTTCCATTTTTTAAGGCGCTCTCAATGTACCCCAAAATCACCCTCCTATTTTTATTTGCATTTTTGTTTAATTCGTTTGAGATTAAACTAAAAAAGTTTATTTTTTATAATTTTCTTGCATTTAAAAAAAAAAAAAAAGCACAAATCAGCCATTTGACACCATTTCAAAACCTACAGTAACTTCCTAACAGCCACAAACAGCCGTCTATACGGTCCTGCTAACGAAATTATCCATTTTGGGGGGATCCAGGACGGTCTCCCCAAATTTTCATGCATTTCTTGCAAATCTCATTTGGCAGTTAATGCGCACCCCTCCGCTGCGAGTAGTGCAAATAGGAATTTTTAATTGGATTGGAGAATTCTCGAGAGCGTGCTTCGATGCGCAGTGTGCGAGTTTAAAGAAACAAACTCGCTACTTGCAATTCGCACCTAATTGGATCGAGCCCAATGTGTCAAATACTCAAAGAGGGCATATGTAACAAAGACCTCTCATCTCTCCTGATTTATTTCAGTCATAAATGAAGGTGAAGCAAGCATGATTTAAAAAAAAAAAAAAAAAAAACTTATTCAAATAAAGGGGCAGGAGTTTTGAAATTGTAGTGGCATTTACACTTCCTCAGGTTTTTCCTGCCAGCCCACAAACAAAAGCGCACTTCTGCTGTAGGTCTTGGCCACCAAAGCCTTAAATGTAGGAATGGAACC
This sequence comes from Taudactylus pleione, assembly GCA_031769625.1. Classification (NCBI taxonomy): domain Eukaryota; kingdom Metazoa; phylum Chordata; class Amphibia; order Anura; family Myobatrachidae; genus Taudactylus; species Taudactylus pleione. The sequence goes on along the minus strand of JAUIMM010000705.1, from coordinate 445,294 downwards.
CGAAGCGTACTGGCAGCTCAGATATATAGTCAACAAAGTGATTTCAAATGCACATAACCATTTTTTTTTTAATAAAACAATTATCTTAGCAGTCCTAGGGCGGTATTCAATTGTTATAGCGCGCCCGATCTCCCGTCTAAAGTGGCAGGAGATCGCAGAGCACTATTCAATTGTTGCTATTTTCGCGCTGATCACGCCCAAAGTGGTTGGGTTTAGCAGCGTAAAATGGCTACCCCCAACCAGAGTGCTGGGCGCAATCGCGAAAAGTGCTGTTTGGGTGCCCAAACAGGGTACTTTTCGCCCATTTCAGCTCGCACCCCCCTGGGGCTGGGTGTTGAAATGGTGCGCTGGCAGCTGATCACGCCCGGCAGGAGCAACAATTGAATAGCTCCTGCCGGGCGCGTAAAGGGGCAAAACAATTGAATACCGCCCCTAAAAGTAAAAATGGGCAAAGTGAATCTCCAGTATAAAAGGTAAGCGAGGAAAAACGGCATGATTTGCGAATTTAAAGACTGAAATCTGGTAAATCCATATGAATAGTATTTCATAAATCTCTAGGTAGGACAGCTAAATTAAAGCATGTTTATTACATACAATTGTATCTATACAGCATATCTGTATTTAAGGCAATGAAAGTAATAGTACCCAGGTACAATACATTCTCTGAAGGGACATTTTATCTAGACTTCAAAGTAAAACTATTTTAGACTGACATTATGCAGATCTAGGAGACATAAATATGTGGGGTTTGGGGAGAAGTTATATAGTTGCACGCCAGTCCTAAAGTACATAATAATGAAAAAATAAAGTGAGGAAACCTACAACTGCTGACCTGAAGATTGCAAAACTGTTCAAGCAACAAAGACGACATTTAAGCAAGTTATCCTTCCGGTTGATAAGACACTTCCCTATTAGAATATGAACTGCATTGCCAGGGCTCCATAAAATTAAGGAAAAACATTACAAAGACAGATTAATTTTTAGAATGCTTTCTACATATGCTAGATCATCATCTGTGCTGAACAGAAAGTGTTTTACTTACAGAAAAAATGCAACACAACACACACGCACACACGCGTCATCCTAAGTTCTCTGAAAAATATCTTACTTTCAGGAAAAGCTATACTAAATTACCAACCTCAACAATTTTTCTAACTTTTTTATTTTAAGTATTTTACATAAAGGACGTATTTTATAGAGCTTCCTCTGAGCTAGTGTGACAATTCTTGCAGTTCACTGTACACCACACAGGTGGCTCCACATCTCCCCTCATATAATCATGTAGATGGGAGGATGCCTTTAAAAAAGTTGTTTATGGGGAATATAACTGAAAGTTAGGAGCAGGGAAGCTAGCCTGTAAGTGACAATGTATTTAGGACAATTGATGGAACACTACTGGATTTAAAGCAAGACATAAATCAGACACGGTATTACCCCCTTTCCTGAGCAATAAAGAGGGTTCTACAACACATAGTATTGCTATTGTATGGCCCTGTATAAGCAACACATAATATCCTTTCATAACATTACACAAACTGGCAGCTCATGTTACCATCCTGGAGGTTTATTTGCACAAACAACACAAATGTGAAAATATGACAACGACGTTTGAAGGTAAAACTTCTGTTAAACACGGGAAAAGTGGCTGCATGCAGGAGTACGTGAAGGAAGAGTGGCTGCATGCAGGAGTACGTGAAGGAAGAGTGGCTGCATGCAGGAGTACGTGAAGGAAGAGTGGCTGCATGCAGGAGTACGTGAAGGAAGAGTGGCTGCATGCAGGAGTACGTGAAGGAAGAGTGGCTGCATGCAGGAGTACGTGAAGGAAGAGTGGCTGCATGCAGGAGTACGTGAAGGAAGAGTGGCTGCATGCAGGAGTACGTGAAGGAAGAGTGGCTGCATGCAGGAGTACGTGAAGGAAGAGTGGCTGCATGCAGGAGTACGTGAAAGAAGAGTGGCTGCATGCAAGAGTACGTGAAGGAAGAGTGGCTGCATGCAAGAGTACGTGAAGGAAGAGTGGCTGCATGCAGGAGTACGTGAAGGAAGAGTGGCTGCATGCAGGAGTACGTGAAGGAAGAGTGGCTGCATGCAGGAGTACGTGAAGGAAGAGTGGCTGCATGCAAGAGTACGTGAAGGAAGAGTGGCTGCATGCAAGAGTACGTGAAGGAAAAGTACAGCAACTTTTGGGTGGAAGCACCGGCAGATTTCCACTAAGCACATTCTAAGGATTAAAATCAGGGGCTAAACCTGCGAGAACACCATCAATTTACTACACACTTCCAATAGTTACACGTTTCCTCTACATAAGGGTGTATGTACGTGCACTTGGATACAAGAATGTAATCACTGACAGCATGTACAGTATAGAAGTGCGTGTGCTATAGGACGCTACTGCTTCAGTGAGAGCCGTACAGAGAGCCGCTAGTCCCTCTCCTCCGGTCCCTGTATCCCCCTCACCTAGCAACAGCAGCTTCACCTCCTTAGACGCCTTCTCCCCGTCGTCTCTCAGGTTGCGGTCAATCATCTTACTCCTCTCCGCTGCCGCCTTATCTTCGGCACTTAGTGTGCAGCCCATATTGGAACCGGGGATGTCACACCGATCCCGGGCCGCCTGTCCTTGTTGGGTTGATCACACAGGTCCTGCCCTGCTGCCTCGCCCCGTTTCCTCTACCGGCGGCTGCTGCTCAGCGTCACTACCGCTAACTCTCAGAGCCGGAGGCCGGCCTGGTCTTACTACACGCATAAGGCGCATGCGTGAGAGTCGCGGAACAACAAAGTGTCGCCTGTAGAGGAGAATAACAAGACGGCCATGTTTATGGTTAGGGTAAACACATACCACACGCACACCACACAACTAATGTAGAGTATAATCCTAATCTGCTGGAAGCTTAGTTATTCAAAAAAGAAGAACTGAGAACCATAAGACAGCCAAATCAAAATAAATGGTAAGTTCTAAATTTCACTTACGTATGTGTGATCCCCAAATTTCAGGGAGTCCCTACAGACTCTCAGAAGAGGACGTATTTCAGAGTGCCCCCCTCACTGTTATTATTATCATCATTATCGGTTGGGCACGGAATGCCGGCACACGGGATCCCGGCGGTCAGAATCCTGTTAGAAGGAGGAACGTATACTCTCCTACACCTGTCCCTCCCTCCCCACAGCCTAAACCTAACCGTCCCCTCCTAGAGCCTAAACCTAACCTACCTCCCCCATAGCCTATAGCTGACCCTATCTCTGTAGTGCCTAGGCTCTAACCCCTACCCAAACCTCAATACTTACTGCCAGGATAACACCGCAGGGATTCTGTCTGGTGTCGGGATTCCGACGCCAGTATCCAGACAGCAGAGATAATAACTACATCCCGTTATTATACTTTATTTATGTGGCACTACAGGGGGTTTGCAGCACCTTACAAAAGGAAATGATCACATAAGAAAGGTTGTTAGTACCAAACAATGCAGGACAAGGACATGGTTTATACACTTTGCTGCATTAGAGATCATGGGGTCTATTTATCAAGCAGTGAAAAGTAGAGAAATGGACCAGTGGAAAAGTTGCCCATAGCTACCAATCAGCTCCTACCTATTATTTTATAGACTGTACTTGATAAATGCTACTTCTAAGCTGATTGGTTGCTATGGGCAATTTCTCCACTGGTTCACTTCTCCATATAACACTTAAATAAGCAGCAGATCTTCAGTAACCAAGTGTTAGTTGCTGTTGTGGGGAGTTAGGAGATTAGCTGCATACACACACAACGATTTTTTTAATGATTATCGTTAAACGATATCGTTTAACGATAATTGATGGCAAAAATCGTTCACTTTCTGAGTCAAACGATGAACAATTATCGTTCATGCGCGTTCACGTTTGTAGTTTGTCGTTTGTAGTTTGTCGTTCAGTCAGACTTGTCAACTCAACGATTTTCATTAAGGGAATATGCAAAAATCGTTTGTAATTTATAAAAATCGTTCATGACATTTAGTAAATGAACAACTTTAGTAAACGATTTTAGTAAATTTTTTCAAGGGAAAAAATCGTTTACTCAAATCGTTCATTAAAAAAATCGTTGTGTGTGTATGCAGCTTAAGTGATAGTGTACTTACCTATTCTCCCAGTTGTTTTCGGGTAGCCCTCTGCACCCCCGGAAGACTATCCGTATCTCCAATGCTAGTAAAGTGGGCAGGATGGGGAGATAATTGGCAGGAGTTGCAGCATAATCACCAGGAATCGCGGCTCTGTATGGAGGGGGCAGAGCTAGATGACGTGAAAATTTGTCATTTTGCCCTGCCCCCATTACAGCAAACTGCCTCTAATCACAGGACCGCAATGAGAGGGTGGGGCTAATGCGTCATTTAGCCCCACCCCCTCATCGTAGTCACAAAATTAAATGTCAGTTTGCTGTGATGGGGAGGGGCCTAATGACATAGGAACAAGGCCTCGCCCCTGATGTGTTCAGCTGTGTCTCCGCTCCGGGCTTCTCCCAGAGAGAAGATATTAAAAGTCAGTAAGTATGAAGTAAGGCAAGGAGCAGCAAATGAGGGAAGAGGGCTCTGCTCGTGAGAGCTTAGATTCTAAAGCGGGGGGGCGAGCAAACAGTGGTGACACAGATGGGGTAGTCTGTGAGGAAGGATCACGGAGCAGTGGGTAAGGATGAGAACTGGAAGTCTTTGATGAAGAAGTGGGTCTTGAGAGCACGTTTGAAGGTTAGTAGATAGTTGGAGTGTCTGTTATGGAATTCCAGTGGTAGGGAGCAGCATGGGCAAACTCTTGGAGACGGGAGTGGTAGGAAGTAATCAGTTGGCAGGAGAGGTGGCATACAGTTGTGGAGTGAAGTGGGCAGATGTGTGAAGGGAGATGAGGTCAGAGACGTAAATGGGAGATTTGTCGAGGGCTTTGTAAGTGAGTGTGAGAAGCTTGAATTGGGTTCTGATGGGGAGTGGGAGACAGTGTAGGGCTTGTAGGAGGGTGGAGGCAGATGTAGAACATTCCCCCCCCCCCTTACCATCACTGTTAAGCTGGTTAAACACCATATGATCCGGTACACACGGATCGGAACGATATATTGTATACATCGTATGGTGTATACACCTGATTCATCATTTCCGGCTGTTGTTTATTGATTCATCCCATCTGCTGTGTTGCACATCGGATAGGACAAATGAATGACGCGGTGTAGTTACATGCAGCATCTAATGATACATTGTGCCGTCATACAGTGGATTGTGCAGTACATAAGGCCCACGTGATGAACCATTACATTGCTCACCGCATCGCTGGGTCGCACCGTCATAAGGTGTGTACCTAACTTAATACATGTTAATGCAGGAGCTTCATTTTAATGCAGGAGCTCCATTTTAAGAGTACCTAGACTGCTGGCAATGAGACTTGGGCCCTGATTCAGAGCCGGACGCTCTGACCAGAGCGCTCGCTCTGAATCAGGGTCCACCTCCATAAATATGGAGCGTCCTCCTGGACGCTCGTATAGCTGTGGGTCACCACCCACAGCCTATACGAGCGTGCAGGATGATGGTCGTGATGGTCTTGACCATCGCGACCATCGCCAGTGCGAGCAGAAGCCTGCGGTTGAGTTTCTCAACCGCAAGGCCAGGAGTGATTTTGGCTCTATCAGAGCCAAAATCACTCCCACTGACATCACTAGTGATGTCAGTGGGGCCGGCTTCTGACGGTAGGCATTCCCTTGGGAACACCTCCGTCTGGCTGGCACGCCCACCAAAGGGGGCGTGCTGTCAATCAACATCGACAGCACGCCCCCTTTAATCAGACACAACGAGCGAAGGAAAGTCCTTCGCTCGTCACGTCTCGCGCATGCGCACGACGGAGCTCCCTCCGTCGTGCGCATGCGCAGTGCACACCATCGACCCACTTGCGAGTGGACAGCCGCTCGCGAGTGGGTCTGAATCAGGCCCTTGGTTTGCAGAGAAATATTGTGGCAAAAGGCTCCTTGCTGTGCGGAGGAGCTCGTGGTGACATACACTCCACAAAAGGACTTAGGACCTCATTCAGAGTCGGTCGTTGTGGCCGCACGGTCGTATGCCACCGATGTTCGCTAAACTGCGCATGTGTAAAATTCGCAATGCGCGTGCGCAAACTAGCTATTACGATCAGAAATTGCTCTCTCCTTCAACTTGACCATGTCGTTAGTTTGAGTGACAGGATGAGGCGTTTGTGGGTGGTAACAGGGAAGGTGCTTGTGAACGGGGGAGTGGAGATCCGAACGCAGGCGTGCCTGACTATGCAAACGGTGTTTTATGGGAGTGCATAATTAACTAAGTAGTGTCATGGAACATGTGACATGGGAGGTTTTTACACTGACTTGATCGTAGTGCTTAAGAGAGTGTGTGGTCAACCTTAAGGTCTACGACCAGCTCCGATGGTCTCGATTAATCCTTATATGCCCGGAGATGACGTGTAATGGGAACGAGAAGGGGGCGTATTTTTAGTCTTACGGCCGCATCCTCCCCTCGCTCGTCCAGCTAACGATCCCATCTTAACGACGCAACTTGCAAGAGCTTCATTTGCATATCCGGCCCCTTTTACCTTACGACCGTGCGGCCGCAACGTCCGACTCTGAATGAGGTCCTTAATGTTTGTAACTGCTTAGAGCTGGCGGAGATGGGTTTTGTATCTTTTAGGTGGACTCATCTGCACATCTGAGTTTCAGTTAACGCGTTACCAAAAAGTGAAAATGCCACATGTAACATAGATCAGCTCCAATGCCATGATGGGTTTAAGCCATTAATAAACATAAACCCTGCAATATTTTGATGAAAGCCAAATATTTATTATTTTATTAAAGTTGACTGCGCCCCTTTTGATGTGTCTAACTCTCGCACACCCCAGGCGATCTTCTCCGGACACAGCAGCTAATTGCAAATATAAGATTTACCGTCACTGCTGCAATAACACAGCTAGTGTAGCAGGTAGGGAGGGTCACGTGCCAGAGTTTGTAACTGAATGCTTCCTCAGCTTCGGATACACTGCCAAGAGTGGAGTCCACTCGACAACATTTCAGCTTCCTGCCGAGTTAGTTTCTGATCTGAGATCATGGGCAACCAATCAGTGACACCAGACAAGTTAGAGATTTTCTAACAGTATATGCACTCTGTAATCTACCAGCCCGAAGCGGCAGCTGCACTGTGCCCCCAATTGAGTGGAGCCCTTGTGTGACTGCAGAAGAGGCCCTGATGGTGCAGCACAGATGCAGAGTGGCAGATGTTGAGAAATCATCGTCGGGATGGCACTGACGCTGCACCATCAATGGTGGTAGCATATGTCGAGAAAATATCGGCGGTGGTGGCCCTCAGGCCGGCCCTGATGGCGCAGCATCGATGTGGTATTATCGATGGTGGCAGCAGATGCAGGGAAATCATCGGTGGCTTCATGGCTGAGGTCTATGCATGCGCAGCACTCAGCAATTGATGGATAAACCATCAGTTGCTTTCTACTCATTTAAAATAGAGATGTGCGTCAACCCCATGTTTTGTTTTGGGGTTTTGAATCTGTATTTTATTTTAAAAAATCATAAAAACAGCTAAAATCATATAATTTGGGCCTGTTTTTGTTCCTACAGTATTATTAACCTCAATAACATTTATTTCCACTCGTTTCCAGTCAATTTTGACCACCTCACAGCTTACTATATTGTTTTCATCCAGTTTAGGCCCAAATTTTGCACCAAGCTAGCTGGCTGACTAAACTAAGTGGCAGCAGTGGGCGGCACAACATGTGGCAGTTCAACTTCCACCATGGCACATCAGGAAACAAATGTTTTTATTATTCAAGAGAGGCCTCATGGAGTTGGAGTATGTATGTAGTTGAAGGCAGGGACAGGAAGGTTGATTGGTAGTAAATTTTATTTAATTTTTTGAGTCCGAAGTAAATTTATGAGGGGAGGCATTTACAAAAAATATTTGACTCATTCACATCAGTCCTTGCCCCAGAAGATTCATTGAGCACCATGCCTGCTGCTGGGAGTGGATTTTTTCATCACAGAATGGGACCAGGAAGACTTCTAGTAGTGCTTTCAAAAACAATTGACTGTCAAATAATTCTTTGCAATGCTTCCACATGAAAAAGCATTTCCCAACCTGTACAGGGACATTAAAATAAACATAGTTAGTGACCTCCAAACTGCCACTTAACCAGCACAGATATGTGGACAAGCGTAAGATTTAAGGTCTTATGTTGTATCTTTCTTGAGAATCCTGCTTCCGCTTTTGCTGCTAGGAGTGGATTTTCATCCCAGATGGGGACCAGGGAGAGTGCTTTCCAAAACAATTGACTGTAAAATAATCCTTTGCAAAGCTTCCACATGAACATTTCCCAACCTGTACAGCAGGGGTGGGGAACCTTTGTTTCTGTTGAGGGCCCTTTTCATATATATAACATTATTCTAGGGCCTGGTGTAGGCCATGCCCCTTTCGTGTGACGTGACATGGGGTGGAGCCACAATCTCCGGTGATTACAGCAATGAATGTCGATAGATACCCTTCAGTTTTTGTACCCTGATGCCATCAGCTACTGTCCGTCATTCTCTACCATCCACGTGGGCATAGAGGGGGAATATAATCTTGTGGCAAGCATAGCGAGCCACCGTGCCCTAAGCGTGGCGAGCGAAGTGAGCCCATGAGGGGACAAGTTTCTTTTTTGGTGGACTATATGTGCAGGGAACTGCACTTCCGCCCTCAGTCCACGTCACTTCCAGTTACAGAAACTGAAGGGGAAATATACCTTTCATTACAGCAATGCCTGAAGCATCCTGAGGGTGCTTCAGGGAGCTGTAAGGGCAGCGGTGCGACCGTCTGAAGTGTCCTATGGATGCTCCAGGCATCACTGCTGCATAGATTCTGGCTGCAGGATGCCATTCTAGGCACCCTGCTAGCTAGATGAGGCTAGCAGAAAAAAGCTCAGAGGGCCAGACCAATTGATTCTGCGGACCTTATACGGCTCCCAGGCCTGAGGTTCCCCATCCCTGCTGTACAGGGACATTAAAAAAACAGAGTTAGTTATACCCCTTTTACACCAGAGCTAAAACCAGGGTTATTGCAGGGTTAAAAGGGTGAAAGGGTTGGATTGCCGGGTAGAGTGACCCGGCAATCCAACCCAGATAACTTGCAGGGTGTAACATGACAATAACCCGTGAAACCTGCAGTGTAAACGGCGCGATCTTGGTCAGGGTGACCTGGATTGTGCCGCATGCCTGCCGATTGGCTGGCTTCAGGGGCACTTGGAGCCGGGTCTATGCAGAACCGGCTCCGGTATGAACGGCGCCGACTCGGGAATATCCTGGGTCAGCGCTGGGGAAATTCCGGGTCTGCTCCGGATTGGAACCCTGTTCCAACCTCCGGGTCAGACCTGGAATTTTGGTATAAAAGCGGTACCAGTTAGTGGCCTTCAAACTGCCATTGTACCCACTGTCCACTTAACCAGAGCAGGTATGTGGACAAGCGGAACAGAGCAACAAATGCAACATTTCAGATTTAAGTCTTACCTTGTGTCTTTCATGAGAATACTTTAGCGCCATGCCTGCTGCTGGGCATGGATTTTCATCCCAGAAGGTATGAAGACATTGTTTCGGACGCAGATTTGAAGAGATGTAAATAACTACTGGCAGGAAAAAGAGGCAATTTGGAGGCCCTTACACAAACTGCCTTTGCTTTACTTGAGCTGCCCACCTTCCAGTGTGTACTCAGAAAGTTTTCAGCACAGCCGGGAACCTTGTCAGTGTCGGTGATCGGCCTGAGACTTCTTCCCCAAAATGTGGAAAAGATGTCCATCAAAATGAATTACAAATTCTACGAGTAAGACCTTTGCCGTCAATTACGTGCAAAAATTACAGAGGCACCTGTAATGGTGGATTCCAGCGGGGACAAATTAATATTGTGTGAAGAAGATGTATACATCACCTCAGATTATACCGTCACCCAAGCCTATATCGTCTTCCCATCCTGTGTTGTGTATAAATTACAGCTGCGCTCCCTGTTAGCATTGGGATTAATTGTCCACTTTAGTGGATGTGAGCTCCATTTTAGCCCATATCACCATGCCCCCTACACATCTTCTGACCGGGCTACAGGAGGAGCAGCTGCACTCTGGACTATGGTTGCATGGAGTTGCCCCTCTGCCTCGCTGAAATTCAGGTAGAGGGGCCATGGGTAGTGACTGGGAGTAGGGACACAATAATCAGAGAATGCAGTTTTAGCTGCTTTATTCTATTTTTTAAACCATATCCTCTATTTTCCCCTTTTGAAAATGTTTATGTGAATCTCAGCTGAGGCGTTTGTGATGTCATGGCTAATGCACACACACACACACAGAAAAAAACACTTTTATTGATTGATTGATTTTATTTGCACTTGGGGGGAGACCACCCCTGAATGAGGCAGCACCTCCTTGATAAATGACACAGGCAGCACCCCTGTGCAGCTACGTTGCTGGTGATAAGTTTTGCTAACGTGCCCACACACAGAGACAAAAAACTTTTATTGATTGATTGATTGATTAATTTTTATTGTGGCACTTGGGGGAAGAGCACCCCTGAACGAGGCAGCAGCCCCTTGATAAATGACACAGGCAGCACCCCTGTGCAGCTACGTTGCTGGTGACAAGTGTGGTTAATGCTCACACACACACACAGAAAAAAACCCACTTTTATTGATTGATCTATTTTTTGGGGGGAGTGCACCCCTGAACGAGGTAGCAGACCCTTGATAAATGACACAGGCAGCACCCTGGCGCAGCTACATTGTTGGTGATAAGTGTGGCTCATGCGCACACATTGATTACATTTTTTTTGGCACTTGGGGGAGAGAGCACCCCTGATCGAGGCAGCAGCCCCTTGATAAATGACACAGGCATCACCCCTGCGCAGCTACGTTGCTGATAAGTGTGGCTAACGCGCACACACACACAGAAAAATAAATAAATAAATTTCACATTGGGGGTGAAAATGAAGAGCACCCCTGATGGACAGAGCAGTGAGCAGAGCCCCCCCTAGACAACACAGGAGCACAGCCAGCTCCTATAGATAACAGACAGCCAGCCCCTATGGACATTCAGTGCTAGATTAAGGTCCACATGGGCCTGGAGCTGAAAATGATGAAGGGCCTATTGTGCGACGCCACGGGAGATGTGACCAGCACAGGAGAAGGAGGTGGGATGGCTAGTCATGTGGGGGTATATACACACACATAAATGTGTGCATCTATATATTTTGGTGGGAAAAATCTGAACTTGTCGGGAAAATTCGAACCTATCCAAGCCTGCACCTCCCCAATATATTATATATATATATATATATATATATATATACACACACACACACATACATACACAAACACATAGACTATTTATATATATATATATATATATATATATATACACAGATAAAAACTGTGCTCTTTGCCTTCACAACAGTATTGAATAGAAGTATCAAAGGTGCGGTACTCAGGTCAGGTAATAACTTACAGTATCTATAGTGGCTATAGTAGTCAAAGTTTCAGTTATTTATATAACCTGATATATCCTGAAGACAGTAAATAACTGAAACTTTGTAGTATAGCAGCTTTAGCTGTGTGAGTTATTACCTGACTGAGTGCCGCACCTTTTGGCATTATATATATACACGCACACACACACGCACACATATATATATATATATATATATATATATATATAGACCAATGAAAGATTAATCAGCGCCACCTGGATATAGTCTATACTAGGCGTGAGCGGGTTCGGATTTCTGAAATCCGAGCCCCCCCGATCCGAGTCCGATCCGAGTCAGGCTCGACTTTTCCCGCCTGACTCGGATCTGAAATCGAGGCAAAACGTCATCATCCCGCCTTCCGAGTCTCGCGGGTTTTGGATCCTATATAAGGTACCCGCGTCGGTGCCATTTTCTCACTCGGCTGTGGACAGTGAAGAGGGAGGGTGGGAGTTAGGGCTGTGTAGTGTAGTGTAGTGCTGCTGTTGTCCACTACTTCAAAGTCCATAGGGGCTGGCTGTGTTGTGCTGTGCTGCTGTTGTTAATAGGGGCTGTGTCCACTACTTCAAAGTCCATAGGGGCTGGCTGGACTGTATTGTGCAGTCAGTTCTCCATAGGGGCTGTGTCCACTCCAAAGTCCTGTGCAGTGTCCCAGTCCTAAAGGGGTGCTGTAGTGTTGTCCAGGGGGTGCTCTGTCCATCAGGGGTGCTCCCCCCAAGTGCAAAAAAAAAAAAATTTCTGTGTTTGTGAATTGTGTGCGCAGTAGCCGCACGTGCATCAACAAAGTAGTGCCAAGCGCGCGCCTGTGTCATAAGTAAAGGGCCGGCTGGCTTGACCGTTAAGGGTGCTGTAACCCCCGAAAGTACACTCCAGTCCAAACCAAAAAAAAAATTATTTTCTGTGTTTGTGAATTGTGTGCGCAGTAGCCGCACGTGCATCAACAAAGTAGTGCCAAGCGTGCGCCTGTGTCATAAGTAAAGGGCCGGCTGGCTTGACCGTTAAGGGTGCTGTAACCCCCGAAAGTACACTCCAGTCCAAACCAAAAAAAAAATTATTTTCTGTGTTTGTGAATTGTGTGCGCAGTAGCCGCACGTGCATCAACAAAGTAGTGCCAAGCGTGCGCCTGTGTCATAAGTAAAGGGCCGGCTGGCTTGACCGTTAAGGGTGCTGTAACCCCCGAAAGTACACTCCAGTCCAAATCAAAAAAAAAATTATTTTCTGTGTTTGTGAATTGCGTGCGCAGTAGCCGCACGTGCATCAACAAAGTAGTGCCAAGCGTGCGCCTGTGTCATAAGTAAAGGGCCGGCTGGCTTGACCGTTAAGGGTGCTGTAACCCCCGAAAGTACACTCCAGTCCAAACAAAAAAAAAAATTATTTTCTGTGTTTGTGAATTGTGTGCGCAGTAGCCGCACGTGCATCAACAAAGTAGTGCCAAGCGTGCGCCTGTGTCATAAGTAAAGGGCCGGCTGGCTTGACCGTTAAGGGTGCTGTAACCCCCGAAAGTACACTCCAGTCCAAACCAAAAAAAAAATTATTTTCTGTGTTTGTGAATTGTGTGCGCAGTAGCCGCACGTGCATCAACAAAGTAGTGCCAAGCGTGCGCCTGTGTCATAAGTAAAGGGCCGGCTGGCTTGACCGTTAAAGGGTGCTGTAACCCCCGAAAGTACACTCCAGTCCAAACCAAAAAAAAAATTATATATTTTCTGTGTTTGTGAATTGTGTGCGCAGTAGCCGCACGTGCATCAACAAAGTAGTGCCAAGCGTGCGCCTGTGTCATAAGTAAAGGGCCGGCTGGCTTGACCGTTAAGGGTGCTGTAACCCCCAAAAGTACACTCCAGTCCAAACCAAAAAAAAAATTATTTTCTGTGTTTGTGAATTGTGTGCGCAGTAGCCGCACGTGCATCAACAAAGTAGTGCCAAGCGTGCGCCTGTGTCATAAGTAAAGGGCCGGCTGGCTTGACCGTTAAGGGTGCTGTAACCCCCGAAAGTACACTCCAGTCCAAACCAAAAAAAAAATTATTTTCTATGTTTGTGAATTGTGTGCGCAGTAGCCGCACGTGCCTCAACAAAGTAGTGCCAAGCGTGCGCCTGTGTCATAAGTAAAGGGCCGGCTGGCTTGACCGTTAAAGGGTGCTGTAACCCCCGAAAGTACACTCCAGTCCAAACCAAAAAAAAAAATTATATATTTTCTGTGTTTGTGAATTGTGTGCGCAGTAGCCGCACGTGCATCAACAAAGTAGTGCCAAGCGTGCGCCTGTGTCATAAGTAAAGGGCCGGCTGGCTTGACCGTTAAGGGTGCTGTAACCCCCGAAAGTACACTCCAGTCCAAACCAAAAAAAAAATTATTTTCTGTGTTTAGCCGCACGTATATATCAAATCGATATAACATAAATGGAGGACCAAACTTTCTCCGATAAAAATAAAATAGAGAAAGATCAAGAACCACTTCCTCCTAGTGCTGAAGCTGCTGTCACTAGTCATGACATAGACGATAACATGCCATCAACGTCGTCTGCCAAGGCCGATGCCCAATGTCATAGTAGAGGGCACATACAATCCCAAATGGCAAAGTTCAGGAAAATGACCTTGAAAAAGACATTTAAATCAGCTGAAGAGAAACGTAAACTTGCCAATATGCCATTTACGACACGGAGTGGCAAGGAACGGCTAAGGTCGATCCCTAGTATGTTCATGACTAGTGGTTCAGCTTCACATGACGATGGAAGCCCTCCTCCCACTAAAAAAATCAAAAGAGTTAAGCTGGCAAAAGCACAGCGAAGAACTGTGCTTTCTAAGAAGATATCACAAATCCCCAAGGAGAGTCCAAGTGTGGTGGTGGTTGCGATGCCTGACCTTCCCAGCACTGGACGGGAAGAGGTGGCTCTTTCCACCATTTGCACGCCCCCTGCAAGTGCTGAAAGGAGCATCCACAGTCCACTTGCTGATATGCAAATTGAAGATGTCACTGTTGAAGTACAACAGGATGAGGATACTGGCGTAGCTGGCGCTGAGGAGGAAGTTGGCGAGGAGGATTCTGATGGTGATGTGGTTTGTTTAAATCAGGCTCCGGGGGAGACAGTTGTTGTCCGTGGGATGAAAAAGCCCATCACGGTCATGCCTGGGCAGAAGACCAAACATTCCACCTCTTTGGTCTGGCAATATTTCTATCCAAATCCGGACAACAACTGTCTTGCCATATGTACCATATGTAAAGGTGAAATAAGTAGGGGTAGGGACGTCAACCACCTAGGAACATCCTCCCTTATACGGCACCTGCAGCGCGTTCATAAAAAGTTACTGTCAAGTTCAGAAACTTTGGCTAAGACCGTAAGCAGTCCAGGGACACCTAAATCCCGTTGTCCTGTTGTATCCAAGCGCCTGCAAACCACACCGTCAACTCCCTCCTCGTCAATTTCCTCCTTAGACAGGATCGGAAATAGTCCTGCAGGCCATGTCACTGGTATGACTGACTCTCCTATCTGGGATTCCTCCGGAGGATCCTGCATTGCTACGCCTACTGCTGCCGCTGCTGCTGTTGCTGCTGCTGGGAGTCGTTCATCATCCCAGAGAGGAAGTAGGAACACCACTACTTTTACTAAACAATTGACCCTCCAACAGTCCTTAGCAAGGAGGATGAAGTACGACAGCAGTCATCCTGAAGCAAAACGTATAACTGAGGCCTTGACTGCTATGTTGGTGTTAGACGTGCGTCCGGTATCCGCCATTAGTGCAGTGGGATTTAGACAATTGATGGAGGTAGTGTGTTTCCGGTTCCAAATCCCGTCTAGATTCCACTTCACTAGGCAGGCGATACCGAGACTGTACAGAAACATCAGAAAAAGTGTCCTCAGTGTCCTGAAAAATGCCGTTGTACACAATGTCCACTTAACCACGGACATGTGGACAAGTGGAACAGGGCAGACTAAGGACTATATGACTGTGACAGCCCACTGGGTAGATGTATCACCTTACGCAGCAACAGCAGCAGCATCACCAGTAGCAGCATCTCAGAAACGCCAGCTCGTTACAAGGCAGGCTACGCTGTGTATCACCGGTTTCAGTAAGAGGCACACCGCCGACAACCTCTTAGAGAAACTGAGGGAAATCATCGCCCAGTGGCTTACCCCACTTACACTCTCCTGGGGATTTGTGATATCTGACAATGCCACCAATATTGTGCGGGCATTACATCTGGGCAAATTCCAGCACGTCCCATGTTTTGCTCACACAATAAACTTGGTGGTGCAGAATTTTCTGAAAAGCGTCAGGGGCGTGCAGGAGACGCTTTGGGTGGCCTGAAAAATTTCTGGCCACTTTCGCCATTCAGCGACTGCGTGCCGAAGACTGGAGCGCCAGCAAACACTCTTGAACCTGCCCCACCATCACCTGAAGCAAGAGGTTGTGACGCGGTGGAACTCAACCCTCTATATGCTTCAGAGGATGGAGGAGCAGCAAAAGGCCATACAAGCCTATACATCCACCTATGACATAGGCAAAGGAGGGGGTATGCACCTGACTCAAGCGCAGTGGAGAATGATTTCCGTGTTGTGCAAGGTTCTCCAGCCCTTCGAACTTGCCACACGTGAAGTCAGTTCAGACACTGCCAGCTTGAGTCAGGTCATTCCCCTCATCAGGCTTTTGCAGAAGCAGCTGGAGAAAGTGAAGGAGGAGCTAAGACGGAGCAATTCTGCTCGGCATGTGGGACTTGTGGATGAAGCCCTTCATTCGCTTTGCCAGGATTCCAGGGTGGTCAATCTGTTGAAATCAGACCACTACATTTTGGCCACCGTGCTCGATCCTAGGTTTAAAGCCTATGTGGTGTCTCTCTTTCCGGCCGACACAAGCCTGCAGAGGTGCAAAGACCTGCTGGTGAACACACTGTCAGCTGAAGCGGAACGTGACACGTCAATGGCTCCTTCTTCATTTTCTCCCGCAACTGGGGCTGCCAGGAAAAAACTTAGGTATCCTAAGCAACCCGCTGGCGGTGATGCAGGGCAGGCAGGACCAAGTTTGGACATCTGGCAACAATTTCTGAAGGACCTGGCAACAATTTCTGACATGTCTACTGTCACTGCATATGATACTGTCACCATTGACAGAATGGTGGAGGATTACATCGGTGACAGCATCCAAGTAGGCATGTCAGACAGTCCATACCTGTACTGGCAGGAAAAAGAGGCAATTTGGAGGCCCCTGTACAAACTGGCTCTATTTTACCTGAGTTGCCCCCCCTCCAGTGTGTACTCCGAAAGAGTGTTTAGTGCAGCCGGGAACCTTGTCAGCGAAAGGCGTAGGAGGTTGCTTCCACAGAATGTGGAGAAGATAATGTTCATCAAAATGAATTATCAGCTCTTCCAGGGAGACCAGCCTCCAGAACGTACAGAGGGACCTGTGGTGGTGGATTCAAGTGGGGACGAGTTAATACTTTGTGAGGATGAGGATGTACACACTGAAGAGGGTGAGGAATCGGTGGATGAGGAGGATGAGGATGACATCTTGCCTCCGTAGAGCCAGTTTGTGCAGGGACACATTAATTGCCAGCTTGTTTTGTGGGGGCCCAAACGAACCAATCATTTCAGCCACAGTTGTGTGGCAGACCCTGGCGCTGAAATGATTGATTTGTTAAAGTGTGCATGTCCTGTTTATACAACATAAGGGTGGGTGGGAGGGCCCAAGGACAATTCCATCTTGCACCTCTTTTTTTTCTTTGCATTATGTACAGTTTGGGGCCTAGTTTTTCTAACTGCCATCCTGTCTGCCACTGCAGTGTCACTCCTAGATGGGTCACGTGTTTGTGCCGCCCACTCGTGTCGCTTAGCATAGTCATCCAGCTACCTCGGTGCAACCTTTTGGACATAAAAACACTATTGTGAGGTGTGAGGTGTTCAGAATAGACTGGAAATGAGTGGAAATTAAGGTTATTGAGTTTAATAATAGCATAGGAGCAGAAAAACCTACAAATTCTGTGATTTTAGCTGTTTTTATGCTTTTTTAAAAAAAAATACAGATCCAAAACACAAAACCCAGAACCCAAAACACGGAAGGGTGGTTTTGGCAAAACCAATCCAGATCCAAAACACGAAGAAAGATCCAGATCCAAAACCAAAACACAAAACACGAAAAGTGGCCGGTGCACACCCCTAGTCTATACACAGATAGAACAGACCTAATACTTAATAACACTATCCCCTTTGGTACTGGGTGTCAGCTAAAAACAAGAGATATAGGTATAGCAGTGGTGTGCTGCTATTACATAGAAGGATATTAAACAGTGAGCTTGATACACAGTGACAATAGTGCTAATATAATAAATAAATAAATAAATATATGCTTGGTCTGTAAAATGTCAGTGCAAATAAACATAATAAGATTAATAATATGTATAAAGTGTCAGTGCAAAATTAGTTGTCATAAAAATAACTCCTAAACCTAATTTAAAGGTAAATATTCCATTCAAGGATCAAACATAATTAATAACATTCCCAATAATAATCCTTAAAACATAATAGTGAAAAGTGACTGTGCAGGAAAAAAGTGCTTATTAGATCTCCATGTGTCAATGGCTTATGAGATAAAAAATAATTATATATAAGAAGCGAACATTCAGTATAAAAAGGGGGTTACAAAGTTTATTAGACTAAAAGACATAGAAAACACAAAGACTAAGGGACAAGGTCAATAATAAATTCATGCATATAGTCTCCTAAAAATTCATAAAGAATTTTTTTAAAGCAATAAATGCGTTTTTTGCAATTTGGCACTTTAACCTTACTTATTTTCCCTTAATTTCCCTTTGCAAAAAACGCATTTATTGCTTTTAAAAAATTCTTTGTGTTTTCTATGTCTTTTAGTATAATAAACTTTGTACCCCCCTTTTTATACTGAATGTTCGCTTCTTATATATAATTATTTTTGATCTCATAAGCCATTGACACATGGAGATCTAATAAGCACTTTATTACTGCACAGTCACTTTTCACTATTATGTTTTAAGGATTATTATTGGAAATGTTATTAATTACGTTTGATCTTTGAATGGAATATTTACCGTTAAATTAGGTTTAGGAGTTATTTTTAGGACAACTAATTTTGCACAGACACTTTATACATATTATTAATCTTATTATATTTATTTGCACTGACATTTTACAGACCAAGCATATATTTATTTATTTATTATATTAGCACTATTGTCGCTGTGTATCAAGCTCACTGTTTAATATAGATATATATATATATAGATATAGATATAAAAAAATATCATACAAACTCAGCACTCACATGCTTTTCAAACTGCAACTCCTTTGAACATAGGGAATGTTGGTTCCAAAATATTGCAATAATTTGTTAAGCTGGCCACCGCTTCACGGTCACTCCCATCTAGCCAGTCCCTACACTGATTCTCAAATAAATGAACTTGATCTGCCATCTTGGGCTCAAGCTTGCATACATTTTAAACATGAAACTGGGTCCTGCCTTAAAGAGACAGATGGTTGAGTGCCGTGGATTGAGCCTGTCGTTTATTTAAATTTTGTGGTCACACTTGCTAGGGCACCCTGTTTTTCAAATGTAAGACAAACTTTTTTCTTTTTCCAGGTGCTTATTAACTGATAGCCCTGGGTGTGGTCCTGTCTCTTTAAGGCAGGACCCAGTTTCATGTTTAACATGTATGCAAGCTTGAGCCCAAGATGGCAGATCAAGTTCATTTATCTGAGAATCAGTGTAGGGACTGGCTAGATGGGAATGACCGTGAAGCGGTGGCCAGCTTAACAAATTATTGCAATATTTTGGAACCAACATTCCCTATGTTCAAAGGAGTTGCAGTTTGAAAAGCATGTGAGTGCCGAGTTTGTATGATATTTTTTATGTAGATGGTGTGGTCACATACCAAGGGCACCCCAGATGGTTGAGTGCCGTGGATTGAGCCTGTTGTTTATATATATATATTAGGGGTGTGCACCGGCCACTTTTCATGTTTTGGTTTTGGATCTGGATCTTTCTTTGTGTTTTGGATCTGGATTGGTTTTGCCAAAACCACCCTTCCGTGTTTTGGGTTCTGGGTTTTGTGTTTTGGATCTGTATTTTTTTGAAAAAAAGCATAAAAACAGCTAAAATCACAGAATTTGTAGGTTTTTCTGCTCCTATGCTATTATTAACCTCAATAACCTTAATTTCCACTCATTTCCAGTCTATTCTGAACACCTCACAATAGTGCTTTTATGTCCAAAAGGTTGCACCGAGGTAGCTGGATGACTATGCTAAGCGACACGAGTGGGCAGCACAAACACGTGACCCATCTAGGCGTGATACTGCAGTGGCAGACAGGATGGCAGTTTGAAAAACTAGGCCCCAAACTGTACATAATGCAAAGAAAAAAAAGAGGTGCAAGATGGAATTGTCCTTGGGCCCTCCCACCCACCCTTATGTTGTATAAACAGGACATGCACACTTTAACAAACCAATCATTTCAGCGCCAGGGTCTGCCACACAACTGTGGCTGAAATGATTGGTTCGTTTGGGCCCCCACAAAACAAGCTAGCAATTAATCTGTCTCTGCACAAACTGGCTCTACGGAGGCAAGATGTCATCCTCATCCTCCTCATCCACCGATTCCTCACCCTCTTCAGTGTGTACATCCTCATCCTCACAAAGTATTAACCCGTCCCCACTTGAATCCACCACCACAATTCCCTCTGTACGTTCTGGAGGCTGGTCTCCCTGGAAGAGCTGATAATTCATTTTGATGAACATCATCTTCTCCACATTCTGTGGAAGCAACCTCCTACGCCTTTCGCTGACAAGGTTCCCGGCTGCACTAAACACTCTTTCGGAGTACACACTGCAACTCAGGTAAAATAGAGCCAGTTTGTACAGGGGCCTCCAAATTGCCTCTTTATCCTGCCAGTATAGGTACGGACTGTCTGACATGCCTACTTGGATGCTGTCACCGATGTAATCCTCCACCATTCTGTGAATGGTGACAGTATCATATGCAGTGACAGTAGACATGTCAGAAATTGTTGCCAGGTCCTTCAGTCCGGACCAGTCCAAACTTGGTCCTGCCTGCCCTGCATCACTGCCAGCGGGTTGCTTAGGATACCTAAGTTTTTTCCTGGCAGCCCCAGTTGCGGGAGAAAATGAAGAAGGAGCTGTTGACGTGTCACGTTCCGCTTCAGCTGACAGTGTGTTCACCAGCAGGTCTTTGCACCTCTGCAGGCTTGTGTCGGCTGGAAAGAGAGACACCACACAGGCTTTTAACCTAGGATCGAGCACGGTGGCCAAAATGTAGTGGTCTGATTTCAACAGATTGACCACCCTGGAATCCTGGCAAAGCGAATGAAGGGCTTCATCCACAAGTCCCACATGCCGAGCGGAATCGCTCCGTCTTAGCTCCTCCTTCACTTTCTCCAGCTGCTTCTGCAAAAGCCTGATGAGGGGAATGACCTGACTCAAGCTGGCAGTGTCTGAACTGACTTCACGTGTGGCAAGTTCGAAGGGCTGGAGAACCTTGCACAACACGGAAATCATTCTCCACTGCGCTTGAGTCAGGTGCATACCCCCTCCTTTGCCTATGTCATAGGTGGATGTATAGGCTTGAATGGCCTTTTGCTGCTCCTCCATCCTCTGAAGCATATAGAGGGTTGAGTTCCACCGCGTCACAACCTCTTGCTTCAGGTGATGGTGGGGCAGGTTCAAGAGTGTTTGCTGGCGCTCCAGTCTTCGGCACGCAGTCGCTGAATGGCGAAAGTGGCCAGAAATTTTTCGGGCCACCCAAAGCGTCTCCTGCACACCCCTGTCGCTTTTCAGAAAATTCTGCACCACCAAGTTTATTGTGTGAGCAAAACATGGGACGTGCTGGAATTTGCCCAGATGTAATGCCCGCACAATATTGGTGGCGTTGTCAGATATCACAAATCCCCAGGAGAGTCTAAGTGGGTTAAGCCACTGGGCGATGATTTCCCTCAGTTTCTCTAAGAGGTTGTCGGTGGTGTGCCTCTTACTGAAACCGGTGATACACAGCGTAGCCTGCCTTGGAACGAGCTGGTGTTTCTGAGATGCTGCGACTGGTGACGCTGCTGCTGTTGCTGCGTAAGGTGATACATCTACCCAGTGGGCTGTCACAGTCATATAGTCCTTAGTCTGCCCTGTTCCACTTGTCCACATGTCCGTGGTTAAGTGGACATTGGGTACAACAGCATTTTTCAGGACACTGAGGACACTTTTTCTGACGTTTCTGTACAGTCTCGGTATCGCCTGCCTAGTGAAGTGGAATCTAGACGGGATTTGGAACCGGAAACACACTACCTCCATCAATTGTCTAAATCCCACTGCACTAATGGCGGATACCGGACGCACGTCTAACACCAACATAGCAGTCAAGGCCTCAGTTATACGTTTTGCTTCAGGATGACTGCTGTCGTACTTCATCCTCCTCGCTAAGGACTGTTGGAGGGTCAATTGTTTAGTAAAAGTAGTGGTGTTCCCATCTTCCTCTCTGGGATGATGAACGACTCCCAGCAGCAGCAACAGCAGCAGCGGCAGCAGGAGGCATAGCAATGCAGGATCCTCCGGAGGAATCCGGGATAGGAGAGTCAGTCATTTCAGTGACATGGCCTGCAGGACTACTTCCGATCCTGACTAAGGATGAAATTGACGAGGAGGGAGTTGACGGTGTGGTTTGCAGGCGCTTGGATACAACAGGACAACGGGATTTAGGTGTCCCTGGACTGCTTACAGTCTTAGCCAAAGTTTCTGAACTTGACAGTAACTTATTATGAACGCGCTGCAGGTGCCGTATAAGGGAGGATGTTCCTAGGTGGTTAACGTCCCTACCCCTACTTATTTCACCTTTACATATGGGACATATGGCAAGACAGTTGTTGTCCGGATTTGGATAGAAATATTGCCAGACCAAAGAGGTGGAATGTTTGGTCTTCTGCCCAGGCATGACCGTGATGGGCTTTTTCATCCAACGGACAACAACTGTCTCCCCCAGAGCCTGATTTAAACAAACCACATCACCATCAGAATCCTCCTCGCCAACTTCCTCCTCAGCGCCAGCTACGCCAGTATCCTCATCCTGTTGTACTTCAACAGTGACATCTTCAATTTGCATATCAGCAAGTGGACTGTGGGTGCTCCTTTCAGCACTTGCAGGGGGCGTGCAAATGGTGGAAAGAGCCACCTCTTCCCGTCCAGTGCTGGGAAGGTCAGGCATCGCAACCACCACCACACATGGACTCTCCTTGGGGATTTGTGATATCTTCTTAGAAAGCACAGTTCTTCGCTGTGCTTTTGCCAGCTTAACTCTTTTGATTTTTTTAGTGGGAGGAGGGCTTCCATCGTCATGTGAAGCTGAACCACTAGTCATGAACATAGTAGGGATCGACCTTAGCCGTTCCTTGCCACTCCGTGTCGTAAATGGCATATTGGCAAGTTTACGTTTCTCTTCAGCTGATTTAAATGTTTTTTTCAAGGTCATTTTCCTGAACTTTGTCATTTGGGATTGTATGTGCCCTCTATTATGACATTGGGCATCGGCCTTGGCAAACGACGTTGATGGCATGTTATCGTCTATGTCATGACTAGTGGCAGCAGCTTCAGCACTAGGAGGAAGTGGTTCTTGATCTTTCTCTATTTTATTTTTATCGGAAAAAGTTTGGTCCTCCATTTATGTTATATCGATTTGATATATACGTGCGGCTAAACACAGAAAATATTTTTTTATTTTTGCTGGAGAGTAGTGCACTTTGTGGGTTACACCAGCCTTTAAGAAATGAGCCAGCCGGCTCTTTACTTATGGGACACAGGCGCACGCTTGGCGCTGCTCCTTTGTTGATGCACGTGCGGCTACTGCGCACACAATTCACAAACACAGAAAATAATTTTTTTTTTTGTTTGGACTGGAGTGTACTTTGGGGGTTACAGCACCCTTTAACGGTCAAGCCAGCCGGCCCTTTACTTATGACACAGGCGCACGCTTGGCACTACTTTGTTGAGGCACGTGCGGCTACTGCGCACACAATTCAGAAACACAGAAAATATAAATTTTTGGGTTTGGAGTGTACTTTGGGGGTTACAGCACCCTTTAACGGTCAAGCCAGCCGGCCCTTTACTTATGACACAGGCGCACGCTTGGCACTACTTTGTTGATGCACGTGCGGCTACTGCGCACACAATTCACAAACACAGAAAATAATTTTTTTTTTGGTTTGGACTGGAGTGTACTTTGGGGGTTACAGCACCCTTTAACGGTCAAGCCAGCCGGCCCTTTACTTATGACACAGGCGCACGCTTGGCACTACTTTGTTGATGCACGTGCGGCTACTGCGCACACAATTCACAAACACAGAAAATATATATTTTTTGGTTTGGAGTGTACTTTGGGGGTTACAGCACCCTTTAATGGTCAAGCCAGCCGGCCCTTTACTTATGACACAGGCGCACGCTTGACACTACTTTGTTGATGCACGTGCGGCTACTGCGCACACAATTCACAAACACAGAAAATAAAAAATTTTTTGGTTTGGACTGGAGTGTACTTTGGGGGTTACAGCACCCTTTAACGGTCAAGCCAGCCGGCCCTTTACTTATGACACAGGCGCACGCTTGGCACTACTTTGTTGATGCACGTGCGGCTACTGCTCATACAATTCACAAACACAGAAAATATTTTTTTTTTGGTTTGGATTGGACTGGAGTGTACTTTGGGGGTTACAGCACCCTTTAACAGTCAAGCCAGCCGGCCCTTTACTTATGACACAGGTGCACGCTTGGCACTACTTTGTTGATGCACGTGCGGCTACTGCGCACACAATTCACAAACACAGAAAATATTTTTTTTTTTGGTTTGGACTGGAGTGTACTTTGGGGGTTACAGCACCCTTTAACGGTCAAGCCAGTCGGCCCTTTACTTATGACACAGGCGCACGCTTGGCACTACTTTGTTGATGCACGTGCGGCTACTGCACACACTATTCACAGACACAAAAAATATATATTTTTTGGTTTGGAGTGTACTTTGGGGGTTACAGCACCCTTTAACGGTCAAGCCAGCCGGCCCTTTACTTATGACACAGGCGCACGCTTGGCACTACTTTGTTGATGCACGTGCGGCTACTGCGCATACAATTCACAAACACAGAAAATATATAATTTTTTTAGCACTTGGGGGGAGCACCCCTGATGGACAGAGCACCCCCTGGACAACACTACAGCACCCCTTTAGGACTGGGACACTGCACAGGACTTTGGAGTGGACACAGCCCCTATGGAGAACTGACTGCACAACACAGTCCAGCCAGCCCCTATGGACTTTGAAGTAGTGGACACAGCCCTTATTAACAACAGCAGCACAGCACAACACAGCCAGCCCCTATGGACTTTGAAGTAGTGGACAACAGCAGCACTACACTACACTACACAGCCCAGCCAGCCCTAACTCCCACCCTCCCTCTTCACTGTCCACAGCCGAGTGAGAAAATGGCGCCGACGCGGGTACCTTATATAGGATCCAAAACCCGCGAGACTCGGAAGGCGGGATGATGACGTTTTGCCTCGATTTCAGATCCGAGTCAGGCGGGAAAAGTCGAGCCTGACTCGGATCGGACTCGGATCGGGGGGGCTCGGGGGGGTTCGGATTTCAGAAATCCGAACCCGCTCCCCCCTAATATATATATATATATATATATATATATCTCAATTTATAATCTTCAAGGGGGTATGCAGCCACAATGCTTTCGCCTGGTTGCCAGGGTAATTAGAATGCATTATGAGTGAAATGCTATCTTTCCCAGATGCTGGTGCACCAAAAAAGAACGTATAGTATCCTGAAATGGTGGTATATAATAGATATAGATATATATGTATTGGTATATATCTATCTATATGCACAAATAATAATTATGTAAGGTTTGCCCCGTCTTCTCAGTGCGGGTGTAGTGGAAGCCTGGACTTGCGTCCAATGGCTTCTACTGCGAGGGTGATGGGACACAGAAGAGGTGGACCGGCTGCAGGGGGCAAAGTAAGTACGGGAGCTGGACAGTAAATATGGGTAGAGGGGATAAGGCAAGGGGGAGGGTGGCAGGACTGAGTGAATGGGGGGGTGTAGCGACAAACGGGGGGGGTGTTGGGACAGAGGCAAAACAGCAGAGAGGGGGCGGGACAGACAGTAGGACAGAGTATAATGTGACTCAGCTTATGTCTATGTATGTGTGTAACTGTGTATATACACTATATATATTTATATATATATATATATATATATATATATATATATATATATATATATATAGCAAGTGGGTGGACCGGCACGCTGCTAAACCACTTTGAAGATGCTCCTGTGCCAGCTAATAGAATGCATAAATATACCGAGGAGAAAAGCGGCACTAGGAGACTGTCAGCAAAGTTTAATTGTGATCCTTCACAATACAGGAAACCAACATTTCGGGGCTAAATGCGCCCCTTTGTCAAGGTAGAAAAGTGCAAGAGACTACAAGATCCTTACCTTATAACCCAAGAGAAGACCGCCAAAAGTGACTGAGCTCAGGCGCCGCCCGGGATCCCGCGTGACGTCGTCGGGAGTCCCATGCTGATGACGTAGTCCCGCTGCGTGAAACTGGAAGCCTAGGCAACCAGGACGCTAGCGTGAGGACGTGGCTGGTCGCCCTGGCAACAGACAACAGAAAAAAAGACATCTAAGAAACACCCAGTGTCAGTTAAGAAACGAAGAATGAGATTAAAAATTACAGGGAGAAGGGCCCAGAAAAGTACTATAATGAAGTGAGGCATTAATAAGCCCGAGAGCCGCTATCGTGCGCCGCACCATAAGTCAGTGCTGGCGAACGTAGCGGCGCCCAGAACAATGACCATACATATGAGTCATAAAATAGAAACTTGCGGCAAACAGTATGTCAACATTGCAGATATGCACCATTAAGTACAGTTAAGACAAAATTCTCTACTAAGGCATAACTAAGTGTAACGCAAAAATAGCTAGATACACTAAGGTAAAGGAACGAGCATAAGTCTACTAAAAAGGTGATCAGTTAAATATATTCCAAGCGATTTTTTCATTAAGTCCTGCCGGACTAATAGTGTTTAGATTAAAGATCCACTTCACTTCGACTTGAAGAAGTCGTAAAGCCCTGGCCCTGTCGCCCCCTCTAGTAGTTTTGGGAACCTGGTCGATGGCCATGTGTTTGAAGTCCAAAAGACTATGTCCCTTCTCGGCAAAGTGCCTCGCCACCGGTTGATCAATGGTCTTACCAGCAAGGGCTCCCTTGATGGCTGAGCGATGCAGGGCCATGCGTTCTCGCATGGTTCTTGTAGTCTTACCAACATAACATAAGTTGCAGGGACAACTAATCAGGTAAATTATAAAGGAAGAGGTACATGTCAGAACATGTCTGATGCGGAACAAGCGATCCGAATGGGGGTGCTTAAAGTTATGGCCAGTTACCATGTGTTGGCAGGTAGTACACTTGAGGCATTTGTAGCACCCTGGTTGTTTAGATAGAAAATTCCTGGTAGGGGCGTCCTGATCTTCGCCGAAGTTGGTAATGTCGGCGTGGACTACAATGTCCTTGATGTTCCTGCCCCTCGTGTAGCAGGCTAGGGGTCTTTTACGTTTCAAAGAAGTGAGATCCCTGTTACTGGTAACTATAGGCCACAGTGCTCGAGTAGCCCTTTGGATGACCGCACTGGACGTGCTGTACTGGCTCTTCCAAGGGATCAACATGTTGGAGTCCTTGACTTTGGGCTGAAGCAAGGAACTCCTGGAGATATTCATTACTTCCTTTTTCTGTTTTTGTAATAAAGAGGGATCATATCCCCTATGTAAGAATTTGCGAACAATCCCATCCAGGCTTGCTTCCAAGTCGCCACTCTCGCTAGTGATCCTGGCCACCCTGATCATCTGTGACTTTGGAAGGCCTTTCTTTAAGGCTGGTGGATGATGACTACTGGCCAGTAGTAGGGTATTCTT
Organism: Taudactylus pleione; assembly: GCA_031769625.1. Classification (NCBI taxonomy): domain Eukaryota; kingdom Metazoa; phylum Chordata; class Amphibia; order Anura; family Myobatrachidae; genus Taudactylus; species Taudactylus pleione. The sequence goes on along the minus strand of JAUIMM010000705.1, from coordinate 417,800 downwards.
ATCGGTTGGCTTGGAATACACCCCAGTAGTAATGTATCCATTGGTGATAGAAACCTGAACATCCAGGTAATTAAGAGAATGAAAGCTGTGTTGATAAGTGACCCGAATCGGAGAGGCTCTGGAGTTAATGTGCGTCATCAATGTTAGAAACTTTTGTTCGCCCCCAGACCATAGCATAAATAAATCGTCTATGTACATAGCAAACACAATAATGCTGTTTGTCACTCAAATGTCACTATAAAACATGGACCGTTCTTCTTTCAGCATGTAGATGTTAGCATATGATGTGGCTACATTACTCCCCATTGCACAACCCGTACGTTGGAGAAAAAAACGCCCGTCGAACAGGAAATAGTTTCTCGTGAGTGTTAAATTCAACAATTCCAGGAAAAGGTTGTGATCGATGTTGTCCACATTCTCTGTAATCAGAAATTGTTTCATGGCTTCTAAACCGTCAGTATGAGGAATTGAGGTGTATAAACTACAGATATCCATGACGCAAATTAGAGTGTTGTCTGGCACCGGGCCTACATTGTTGAGAAGTGTCAAAAAACTTGAAGTGTCCTTGATGAAAGTAGGGTGCCTCAATAGAACCGGTTGTATAATGCTGTCCAAAAACTGTGAAATGGGCTGGTATAATGACCCTCTCGCCGAAATTATCGGTAGTCCAGGTGGTCTGTTGGTGTTCTTGTGTATTTTAGGTACAGTAAACAGAATGGGTATGACTGGATGCTCCGTCATTAATGCCCTCATTAATTGATCTGACAAGAGCCTCCTGTCTCTGGCCCGTAATAAGATGTCATCTAGCTCTCTTTTGTACACAGCAGTGGGATCACTGCTGAGAGTTTGATACGTATTCAACACCGACAATTGCTGAAAAATTTCTTCCTTATAATCCGATAAGTTTTGAATAACGATGCTGCCCCCCTTGTTGGCGGGGCGAATGACTATGTCCCTGTACTGACCAAGGTTCCTCAGAGCTTGTTGTTCCCTGATAGAAAGATATATATATAAATATATAATGTGTCTGTGGGTGTGTGTGTATATATATATATATATATATATATATATATATATATGTGTGTACGTACGCACATACATATTAAACATCACAATACCATTGTTAAAGTCTTTGGTCAGTAGCACAGCACTCACAGTGGGGGCATACCTTTCAGAGGACACGGACACCAGTTCCTGTACAGCAGCAGCCCGTCCCAGAATAGCAGCAGCAGCTGCACAGCATATGCTCGATCACTGACACCCCACAGTCCCGCACCGCCTTCTCGGAGCTGAGCTAGTTGCTGGCGTCGGCCATCAGTAGCAGGACTGGCAGCGCTAGAGTGACGTCATGTGGCGCAGGGAAGGAGCCCAGTGCGCAGTGCAGTGGGGGCTTATGAAGCCTTCCACTGCACCACCAGTGTTCATTGTTCAAGTACCGTCGGTGGGAGGGCAAATGGGGGTTCAAGGCTCCGGATTCAGTGGGCGGGTCTTGGGCGGCTGCTGCTCCCCAGACTGCCAGTGTAGCAGATGCTGTGGGCCTATTTTTAACTGGGGGCCTGGAGTTGGAGCTCCACCCGCCCCATTGTTAATCCGGCCCTGTGGACATTAAGCAGCCAGCCCCTGAGACAAGTGACAACAGTAGCCAGCCCCTATCAGCACAGCGATCACAGCCCCCTTCTTCCTCTTCACTGTCCATAGCCGTAATGAAAATGGAGGCGATCGCGGGGAACCTTTTATACAATGCAAAACCCGCGAGAATCCAACAACGGGATGATGGCGTTTTGCCTAATTTTAAGATCCGATTCGGCTCGGGTTTTCCTGCCTGACTCGGATCTTAAAATTCCTGCCTGGCCCGGAATTGAAAGTTCGGGTGGGTTCGGTTCTCTGAGAACCGAACCGCTCATCTCTAATTTAAAACCATCGATGGTGCAGCCTCTGATGGCCTCTGAATACAGCCCACTTTGTAATAGTGGCATGAAGGACATAAGATACGTAATCATAGCCCCGGCCCCTCTGTGCGAGTTGTCCTTTTTAGCATTGCAGAGTTGGGGCAGGATTGAAGACAAGATTTGTTGCCCGGAGAACCTTCCATTTTCAGAAAATCATTGCACCATTGTCCAATAGCCTCCAATTTTTCAAGTGTTCCATGAATACGTACCTGTCACGACCACGGCTGTGAGGGATCAGGGTCAGCGGCACTTACCTGTCCAGACGCTCTGGCGGGGGCGTGGGCATAAGGAGGTCTGCACTGCATGCTACAGGGGTCTGGACACATAGTGTCCTGGTTGCTAGTGTGAGTATAGCACACTCTAGCAGTGCAGCAGCACGACATGGGCCCCCGCCATCTTGGATGAGGTCAGGTGACGCCTTTTGGCCAATCTACTCAGAGCATTCCTGGGAACCCTGACAACCGTTTGCACTTCCTCCAGGCATTTAAGGGCTGATCTGCAGTCCTTTCATTGCCAGTGCAACATTATTCCCAGCCTAGCTGGGTGCTAGATCTCTGAGCTCCTTGCTATTTCCGTATTCCTGCTGAGTCTCAAATATCTACTGCTCCAGGTTCCAGCCTCCTGTGTACCAGCAGTGCTACTTCCTGCTACCACCCCCAGAGGGAGTCTTACTTCAACAATTCTGACAGTCAGTGATTCTCCCTGACTTCCCAATTACCTGTTGTGTGTATCCACAATCCATCCTGAGTATACACCTCCGTCAGAATCACTTCTTCGCCAGGGGGTCATCCATGAGCAACACTCCTCTCAGACCAGCGTCCTTTCAGTACCGGGTTCATTTTCACAAGTACCCGTTTCTTTTGTGACAGTTTGCACTGGCCCCATGGATTCGGCCGGTGGTCAGGACCCAAGGACAGACCTTCTCCAAGGCATTGCCAACTGCCTGGAGGGATTGGAAGTGATGCAGCAACAGTTGGCCCAGTTTTTACAGGAGATGTCTCTCCGCCAGGATAACCTTCAGGCCTCTCTGGTTACTGTGAACCTGCCGAATGTTTCAAATCCGCAGACCGCACCAGTCATCTCTGCTTCAGCCACTCCATCCCATCTGCACCTGCCAACACTAAATAAATTTGACGGGAACCCTAAGTCATGCCGGGGTTTTCTCAACCACTGTGATGTACATTTCACACTCCAGCCAGCAAATTGTACTTCCCCTAAGTCTAAAGTGGCTTACATCGTGTCCCTTCTTTCTGGATCCACCCTGGATTGGGTGTCACCACTGTGGGAGAGATCCGATCCTTTCCTGGACAATTATCCTGAATTTCTGGCCTCTTTTAGGAGAATCTTTGACGAGCCAGGAAAAACGACTTCAGCTGCCCCTGAGATTCTGCGATTACGCAATGATTCAGTATGTAGTCCAGTTCCAGACGCTGGCTTCTGAGCTTAAGTGGAATGAGGAAGCCTTGAGGAAGCCTCGCAGCATTCTGGAGTGGTCTATCGGATCGAGTAAAGGACGATCTTGCCACAAAGGACCTTCCTACTTCTTTGAATGGGGTCATTCACTCTGTAACAAGGTAGACCTCAGACACCGAGAACACCAAGTCGAAAGGTCCGAGGGAGATCATTATCAGTTCTGCCCGGTCACTCATCCTAATGCTCCCGTGCCTGAATCGTCCATTGAAGAGCCTATGCAAATCAAAAGAGCGCATCTATCCACCTAAGAGTTGCAAAGACGTTACTGTGACAATCTATGCCTATATTGCGGAAGGACTGGTCATCTGGTGGCACCCTGTCCTCTTCATCCAGGAAAATCCTGCTCCTAACTGGCATCTGAGACACCAGGTTAGGAGTTATGTTTCTGTCTTCATCTAAAAAAGAATCGACCTTGCCTATCTCTCTGTAATTTGAACAAAATTTGAAACCAGTGTTTTCTCTTCTTGATTCAGGGGCAGCGGAGAACTTTATCACCTCTGAACTTGTCCAGGAGTTCTCAATTCCTGTTACAGCACTTGATCACCACATCACCTTATCCGCAGTGGACAGCAGCTATATCCTTAATGGAACTGTATCCTCATTAACTCAACCGGTACAAGTCCGGGTAGGGGCTCTCCATACTGAACTTGTTAAATTTTTGGTTATCCCCAAGGCCTCTCCTGGGATTATTTTAGGCTATCCCTGGTTGAGTAAACACAATCCCAAAATCAATTGGAGCTCTATGCATATTTTGTCCTGGGGAAGGCATGTCATGAGTCTTGCCTACCTTGTATCAAACCTGTTAAAAAGATACAGTTATCAGAGTATTCACAACTTCCGTGTCAGTATAATTCTTATTGTGATATATTTTGTAAAGCCAGGGCAGACTCCTTACCACCTCACCGAGACTGGGATTGTCCCATCGAGTTGTTACCGGGCAAAACCCCACCACGTGGCCGCACCTACCCTTTGTCCCTGTCAGAGGCCATGTCCGAATACATTCAAGTAAATCTGCAAAACGTCTTCATCAGACCTTCTACCTCTCCAGCCAGTGCAGGCTTCTTCTTTGTGTCCAAGAAGGACGGAGGCCTCCGTCCTTGTATTGACTATCGCGGACTGAACGATATTACGGTGAAGAATCATTACCCTTTGCCTCTCATCACTGAGCTATTTGATAGGGTCAAAGAATGTGCAGTTTTTTCAAAATTGGATTTAAGAGGAGCATACAACCTCATCCGCATACGACCTGGTGATGAATGGAAGACCGCTTTTAATACCTGGGACGGACACTTTGAATATTTGGTAATGCCTTTTAGCTTATGCAATGCTCCAGCGGTCTTCCAAGGGTTCATTAATGAAATTTTCAGAGACTTGCTCTATTCTTCAGTTGTGGTGTACCTCGACGATATCATAGTTTTTTCTCCTTCTGTGGAGGAGCATCGAAAGCACGTAAAATAAGTCTTATCCCATCAGGAGAAACCATTTGTTTTGCAAGAATGAGAAATGCGTTTTTGAAATCCCTTCCATTTCTTTTTTGGGATACATAATATCCGGATCTGGGTTGGAAATGGATCCTAAGAAGATGCAAGCCATTCTTGATTGGTCCCGTCCCGCTTCCCTAAAAGCTGTCCAAAGATTCCTAAGATTCGCCATTTATTACAGACGATTCATTAAAGGATTCTCTACCTTAGTGGCTCCAATATCCTCTCTGACTCAAAAAGGAACGGTTCCCTCTCGATGGCCCCCAGAAGCTTTCCAGTTGCTAACACAAGTGTTTATCTCTGCCCCCATCCTGAGACAACCTGACGTTGAAAACCTTTTCCTTTTGGAGGTGGATGCTTCTTCCAAGGCTATCGGAGCAGTACTGTCTCAGAAATTCAAGGATAACTGAAACCATCCTTGTGGATATTTCTCAAAAAAATTCCTACCGGCAGAGAGGAATTACTCCATAGGAGAACAAAAACTGCTGGCAGTCAAACTCGCTTTTGAGGAGTGGCGATATTTGCTGGAAGGTTCCAAGCATCCCATCACAGCTTTTACTCAAAACTTACTTTATTTAAAAAACATCCACTGTATCAGTTCTCATTTGGCCCATTGGGCAGTCTTTTTCTCTCGTTTTAATTTCTCTCTAGCTTTCCGTCCAGGTTCGCAAAACCTGAAGGCTGATGTCCTATCAAGATCTCTCTCATCTGAGAACCCTACTGAAGATTCTGCAGTGTCTCCAGTCCTGGAACCCAAGGTATTTGCTACCGTCAATGTCCAACCTCCTTCGGGGAAAGTCTTCATGGCTCCCGAACTCAAGAAACACCTGTTAACATGGGCTCATAAATCTCGCTTTTCCAGCCACACGGGAGTTCGCAAAACCTTCAAATTCCTTCAATGCTCCTATTGATGGTCCGCCATGAAAACCAAAATATCTGAATTTATTTCTTCTTGCACCCAATGCGCACAGCACAAGACCTCCTAGCAAGCTCCTGCAGGAGAACTTCAACCTTTGCCCATACCGACTCATCCCTGGACTCATTTATCCATGGATCTCGTAACCGATCTACCGATCTCTAATAGATACACTACCATCTGGGTAGTGATTGACCGCTTCTCTAAGATGGTACACTATATACCACTCAAGAAACTACCTCACTCCTGAACTGGCTCAACTTTTTATTTCTCACACATTTCGTCTGCATGGGTTACCGACTGAAATTGTTTGTGACCAAGTGGTCCAGTTCGTGGCCAGATTCTGGAGGGAATTGTGTTCAGCGCTTCAGGTCAAGCTAAAATTCTCCACGGCCTATCACCCCCAAACCAACGTGTGCATGGAGAGAGTAAACCAGGATCTAGAGACATTCTTAAGAATTTATATGTCCTTGTCCCAGGATAATTGGGCAAATTCTTTACCCTGGGCGGAATTCGCACATAACAGTTCGTATCATTCCTCTACTGGACAAACCCCTTTCTCGTGGTCCACGACCATCATCACAGGGTTCCTGGATTCCAGAGTCTTCCAGTCTTTGATGTTTCAGCAGTCAATTCCTCGCAACAACAATTCTCCCGAATCTGGTCTCAAATCCATTCCTCTCTAATGAAGACATCCAGTCGTTACAAGTTAGGGGCTGACAGGAAAAGAATGTTAATTCCCAGCATGAAAGTAGGGGATCAAGTATGGCTATCCACTCGTAACCTACAACTTCGGGTACCCTCAATTAAGTTTTCCCCTTGCTCCATCGGTCCTTTTGCCATTACGGAGATAATTAATCCTGTAGCCAACAAATTAAAACTACCCACTTATCTCAAGATCCCAAACTCTTTCCATGTCTCCTTACTCAAACCATTGATCCTCAATCGATTCCTTCTAGTTCTGCCATCACCTCCTAAAGTCCACACCGAAAGAGGGGAGGAGTTCGAGATAAAACTAATTCTGGATTCACAAGTCCGCTATGGTCAACTCCAGTATCTCCTGCACTGGAAGGGTTACGGACCAGAACAGAGATGTTGGGTAAAGAGTAAGGATGTTAATGCATCCCGTCTAGTGGACAAATTTCATTCTGAAAAAACAGAGAAACCGAAGAGGTGCCCAGAGGTCACTCATAAAGGAGGGGGTACTGTCATGACCAGGGCTGTGAGGGGTCAGGGTTAGCGGCACTTACCTGTCCAGATGCTCTGGCGGGGTCCCTCTGGCTGGGGTGCGGGCATATGGAGCTCTGCACTGCATACTACAGGGGTCTGGAGGTATAGTGTCCTGGTTGCTAGTGTAAGTATAGCACACTCTGGCAGCGTGGCATGGGCACCACCATCTTGGATGAGGTCAGGTGACTCCTTTCGGCCAATCCACTTAGAGCATTCCTGGGAGCCCTGACAACCATTTGCACTTCATCCAGGTATTTAAGGGCTGATCTGCAGTCCTTTCATTGCCGGTGCAACGTTATTCCCAGCCTAGCTGGGTGCTAGATCTCTGAGCTCCTTGCTATTTCCCTGTTCCTGCTGAGTCTTACATATCTACTGCTCCAGGTTCCAGCCTCCTTGACACTCTGTGTACTAGCAGTGCTACTCCCTGCTACCACCCCTAGAGGGAGCCTTGCTTCAACAATTCTGACAGTCAGTGATCTTCCCTGACTTCCCAGTTACCTGTTGTGTGTATTCACAATCTGTCCTGAGTATACACCTCCGTCAGAATCACTTCTTCACCAGTGGGTCATCCATGAGCAACATTCTCCGACCAGCATCCTTTCAGTACCAGACATCTGCCCTCATAACCTCTCCTGGATCCACCCTGGGTTCATTTCCACTAGTACACGATCCTCTTGTGACAGTACCTTTTCAGGCAAGCAGGACCAGCCCTGGGCATAGGCAGCCTAGGTGTTTGCCTAGGCGGAGTTAACCCAGAGAAGGGCACCAACTTGTCTAGTCAAGTGACTAATATTTGCTGTGTACGCAGTCAGTGACAGTGTATGTGTCTGTGTCAGTGATGAGGAAGAGGGGCGGACCCTTCCAGTTTCTCCTCTGTCCTTGCTGTTCAGGTGAAGTTTTGAAGAGTCAAGTAGCTGGCGGAGTCAAGCCAGTGACGAGAAGCAAGAGAGGGTTCGTCGCTTGGCAAGCTGAGGAGCTGTGAGGAAGGGTTGGCTGTGCCCACCAAGATTGTCAGAGCAGGTAAAGTTTCAGTGGAACACCCGTATCTCATTACTACCTTAGACATTAGGCCAGTGGCACCCATTTGGGTGGTAGGCCTGCAAGCATGGTCAGGCAGGTACTTGGCCATTTGGTGATTAGATCAGGCAGTGCACTGCAATTATGCCCATGAGCATAATTAACATACCCCCAACTGCAGTGGGTGAATAGATGTAATGCGCATATGTATTTCATCTTTACAGTGTGGGGAGAGCCTGGGGACAGCCCAGCATCTCTAGGAGTGCAGGGTACTCTCCCCCAAAGTGATCAAAACAGGGGTACGGTGGGTTGTACAAAGCCATTTTTGGAGGGCACACTAAAATCTTGCCTACCAAATTGCTCAGAGCCAGCCCTACTAGCAAGCCGTTCAAATGCTGCACAGTTTTATAGTATTGCTTTGTTCCCAAATGTGAAACGCAATGGAAAATGCAGGTGCTATAGAAATAAATGTTAAAAAATAAAATAATTAATGCACAATGTACTTCACAGATTGAAGAAACTTGTTCATAGTGAGACTAATATTCTAAAATTCACGCTAGCCAGCATGGACATTTTATTTAATTTAATAAAAAGAGAAGGGGGCATAAGGGGTAAAGAAGAAAAAAAGGTAAAGTAACAGGACATCCATAAATATCAAAGAAATACTACATTTGCAAATACATAACAGATAAATATTAAGCATCTGAATCTCCCGAAGGAAGTTCTTTCAGATTACAAGGGGAGGGTGGGTTTTGTGGGGTAGGTTGTGCAGAGGGTGCACCTTTACCATCAGTAACATATATATGCCATGGATACCACTTTAAGAGAGGTAAAGGAGAAGATGGAGCCATAGAGTAAACAACGTCCCTAGTCTCCATTTCACGATGGAAATGCGTTTTTGTTATGACTTTGGTAAATGGAGGAGGGGACGGAGACTTCCAATGTTGGGCTATAGTAGTCCTAGCGGATATTAAAATGTGACCGAGGACATAACAAGCAGATTTGGGAATAGTGATAGGGTACCAATGTAAAAGGGCTAGGGAGGGATTTAGAGGTAGTGTAAGGCCTAGGACTTCCTTTATAAGGGAGAATACAACTAACCAGAAAGGGCATAATAAAGGGCATTCCCAAAAAACATGAAAACTAGTACCTTCAGAGTGTCAAAGATACCAGCAAAATTTAGAGACTGTAGGCCATATCTTATGAAGCCTAGAAGGAGTCAAATATAATCTATTTAAGTTTAATATGCATTTCGGTTTGATTAGTACATTTGGATAGGGAGAAGGAGGAGAGATGGCTGGACTCCCATTGTTTAAGGGTGAAAGAACATTGGAGATCTGTTTCCCAGTGGAACTGAATGGGAGATTTGGTCATCAGGTCAGTGGGAGACAATAATAAATACCAAAAGGCTATGACACCATGGGAAGAGGATCTAGACAATTTATTTAAGATTTGGTCTGGTGGAGTTTGAAACGTAGTGGGGCCAGTATTTACCAAAGGTTAGTGAGTGGTAGAATAGAGGACGGGGAAAAAAAGTCTGCTAGGGACTCAATACCCAAATGCATCCAATAGGACATGTGAAGGTTGGGTAATGATTTCTCTAATGCTTGGAGAGAGATGGTCCTGGTGGGGAGAGCAGAGTTAAAATGAGTCAGGCGATTAAGATCCCATACCTTTAGGGTAACAAGGGCAATCTTGGGGAGTGTTGAAAGTTATGGGCGTAGCTGTTTGGGTAACTATAAAGGGTCCGGTAAAGGAAAACCTTGAAAGAGGGCATTTTCCAAATCCACCCAAGGCTTAGTGTGGGGGGGGGGGGGGGGGAGAAACCAATCGCATAATTGGGAAAGGAGTGCTGCTTCATGGTACCTAGACAGATCAGGAAGAGTGAGACCTCCCTGTGGTCTAGAGCGAATCATGCGACTATAAGCCATTCTGGGAGCTTTACGCTTCCATACATAAGATGGCATTAGCCACCTCATCTGTTGTATCAGCTTACGGAGTGTTACGTATGGGATAGCACGAAACAGGTACATCAGTTTTGGCAGTAACATCACCTTAAATGCCGCTAGGCGCCCTAACCAAGAGACCTCGTGACTCATCCAGGCAGGTTGTCAATTGTATCAATAAGGGGGCATAATTAATTGTGGACAATATGAATAGAGGAGGAATAGAAATTCCCAGATAGGATAAGGAAAAATCTTTCCAAGTAAAAGGAAAACACCCTTTCAGGGATTGAAGAATTGAAGGGGGATATTAATAGGCAGAGCTTCTGTTTTAGTGGTATTCGGTTTATAATAGGAAGCAGCACTATAGCTGCTTAAAATATTGTGAAGGGTAATCAACAAGGTCTCAGGGTCAGTCACAAATAGTAAAACATTGGCCCTCATTCAGAGCCGTACGCTCTGAGCAGAGCGCACGCTCTGAATGAGGGCCGGGCTCCATGAAAATGGAGCGTCCTCCTGGACGCTCGTATAGCTGTGGGTCACCACCCACAGGCTATACGAGCGTGCATTGTGATGGCCGCGATGGTCGTGACCATCGCGACCATCGAAATTGCGAGCCGGAGCCTGCGGTTGAGGTTTTCAACCGCAAGCTCCGGAGTGATTTTGGCTCTATCAGAGCCAAAATCACTCCCACTGACATCACTAGTGATGTCAGTGGGCCGGCTTTTGACGGGAGGCGTTCCCGTGGGAACGCCCCCGTCAGGGAGGCACGCCCACCAAAGGGGGCGTGCTGTCAATCAACATTGACAGCACGCCCCCTTTGATCGGACACAACGAGCGAAGGACTTTCCTTCGCTCGTCGCGTCTGGCGCATGCGCACGACGGAGCTCCCTCCGTCGTGCGCATGCTCAGTCCATAACATCGACCCACTTGCGAGCGGACAGCCGCTCACGAGTGGGTCTGAATCAGGCCCATTGTCTGCGAAAAATGGACATTTATTTTGATGTATGTTTGGGGGTTAATACTGACTAACAATTGTCTCCCTATTGTACATACTAATTATATAGCAAAATAATATAATTTGTATGTGTATCTTAATATTAAATGAAAATATGTTTTAATAAAAGTGCAATAATGATTTTTTGTGTTGGTGTGTAGGAGAATTCCTTAAGTCAACACAAAACTAATGAAAATGACAAGATGTCACAAACCCTCTAGCAGCAGGCTGCACACAGCACTACAGTACACCATGCCAGATCCTTTGGGGGAAATTCAATTCTTCCTGTTCATGACCGTGATGTTCAGGTAATTCTTGTGGGCTCTATACTACATTGCAGAGAATTGAATGCTAAAAGGTGGGCATAGAGGGTGGCAAATTATATGCTCTGGTGGCATCTGTGAGATTTATTGGAATTATGCACCTGCAAAACTCCTGGAACAAGCTATCACACATACAACATATGTACAAGTTCCTTATGTATGATATACAATTCCCTGCTGCAGTCTTGTTTGGGTCTTACCATATATCGAAAGGCATCTAATTACTTAGCTTTTTCCAAGCACTAACTTCTGGATCCCAACCTATATAATAGGGAAGTGTTTGGCAGTCTATTTTCCAGTACCATTAACATTTACTGTGTTCCCATTACTGACTGCTGCTGATGGATATTTATTTTATGAAAGATTCAACACACATTACACTAATTAACTGTATTTTGTAACAGTATATGGTGGATTTATGCAATTTGTGGACAGGCAACTGTGCCAAAACGATCTGTTAATCTTGTGAAAATCAGATATTAACCTGTATCTCACAGATTATTTAAATATATAATGTCAAATCTGTGACACTAACCAGTAACCACTATAATAATTGAGGTTAAAATAATGATAATTAAAAGCCAGCATGAGTCATTTCTGGAAAGCAAAAAATGTATATCACCAGTGCTTCTTCATTTGTGCAAGTGTGCTTATTTATCCATTTAGATTACAGACTTTGAAATTGCCCTTTGAAAATCAATTAGCGCTTAGTTTTGCAGGTTTACTTATCTGTTTCAGTATCTTCTCCCCAGCCACCCACTATTGTTATTGGGACCAGCAATTAACTTGCCCATTATTATATTATTTTATTTTCCTACCTAAATGACTGCCTAATTTATGTGTATTTCAGTCTTAAATCAATTATGACAGTTTTGGGGCATAGGGACGTTAACTCACATCAATTGTATGTCTATAAGGGGTCTCTGTGGTCAATCCTATTAGGTGTGAATTGCGAGGTGCCAGTTGCTATTTTCACTTCGAATTCGCATAGCGAATTCATTTTGCAATCCAATTAGCAACTTGCACTGAATCAGTCAGACTGAACTCACAACTTTCCACTTACACCTACGTGAGGGTGAGAGATGGAAAGGAAAATCTTTATGTTAAGCATAAAATGTTGGGACACTGTGCTGAATCCCTTGGACCCCCCCCCCCTGACTAATTAGGCATTTGGAAGTTTCCAGTTAGCTTAACTAGTCCAATAATTTTTGTGGTAACACATTTTTTCCTCAAATTACTCCGAAATCAACTTTTTCGTTAGTTTAGGCACCCCAAATTTAATTAATTAATAATTTTTTAGTTGAAAAACTATTTTTTTTTTCAAGGTGCCCTCAAAGCACCCCAAAATCACCCTTTTTCCTACTTTTTTTTGTCATTTTTCATTTAATTAGTTGAGATTAAACAAAAAAAATAGTTTTTTTATAATTTTCTTGCATTTAAAAAGCAAACAAACAAAGAAATCAGCCATTTGACACCATTTAAAAACCTACAGTACCTTCAAACAGCTTTCTATATGGTCCTGCTAACAAAATTATCCATTTTGGGGGGTCCAGGATGGTCTTCCCACATTTTCATATATTTCTCGCATATCTCATTTGGCAGTCAATTTGCACCTCTCCGCTGTGAATAGGTATATTTAATTGTATTGGAGAATTCTCGGAAGCTCGTTTCGCTGCGAAGTGTGCGAGTTTCAACAAACAAACTCGCTACTCGCCATTCGCACCTAATTAGATTGAACCCTATGTATTAATAGTAATGGCCATAATGCAATTATAATATTATCAGTTCATATTGAGGAGTATTGTTACACAGTTTCCTAATATTCCTGGTATGTAATAAACTTATGTTGCAGGGTCAGGGGTTATTATTGTTACATTTTATTTATAGGGCGCCACAAGAGGTCCGCAGCACCGTACATACAGTAAAGGGTACACAGAACATTACATTACAATACAGTAACCAACTTATAAATAGAGCACAAGTAACAATTAGCAACACAATTCTCCATACACAATACAGCTGGGAAGGTGAAGGCTGTCATAGAAGTGCTAGAGAAGAAGGTTATGAGACAGTGGGGAGGAGGACCCTGCTCCTAGGAGCTTACAATCTAGGGGAGAGGGAAGATGGACAGATGACATGAGGCAAGAGTGTGTAGAGGTGGACCTGAGTGTAGGAAGTAGGCAAGGTAGAGATGGCTGAGGCAGGAGGGACAGAGACTTGGTGACGGTTATGTGGTGCAAGGGTATGCTTTGATGAACAGGTGGGTTTTCAGTGCATGTTTGAAGCTCTGCAAGGTCGGGGAGAGCCTAATCGAGCGAGGGAGCTCATTCCAGTGAAGGGGGGCTGCACAAGCAAAATCTTAGATACGTACATGAGATGAAGAAACCAGGGTGGAGGAGAGGTAACAGTCATTGGCAGACCGAAGTGAGCGGGCAGGAGTATGTAAGGAGATGAGGTTTGAGATGTAGGGAGCAGTAGAGTTAGAGAGGGCCTTGTATGTGAAGGTGAGGAGTTTGAAGAGGATTCTGTAGGGGAATGGGATCCAGTGTAGGTTTTGGCAGAGGGGAGCAGCAGAAGTGGAACAGCGGGAGAGGAAGATAAGTCTAGCTACCGCATTGAGAACAGACTGGAAGGGAGCAAGATGGCAACATGGGAGGCCAGTAAGGAGAAGGTTGCAGTAGTCAAGCTGAGAAATGATTAATGAATGAATAATCAGTTTGGTAGCATTCTGGGAGAGGAAAGGCCTAATACGAGCGATGTTGCAGAGCTGGAGCCAACAGCATTGAGCCAGAGATTGAATATGGGGTGTGAAGGAGAGGGTGGAGTCAAGGGTGACACCCAAGCAGCGAAGTTGGGGGACAGGGGAGATGATTGTGTTGTCAACAGTGATATGGAGATTGGTTGGAGTGGAAACTCTATTAGGGGGAAAGATGATGAATTCGGTTTTGTCCATGTTGAGCTTCAGAGTGTGCTCGGACATCCAGGAAGAGATGGCAGAGAGGCAACTGGTTACCTGAGAGAGGACAGAAGGGGAGAGTTCAGGAGAGGAGAGGTATAGTTGTGTGTCATCGGCATAGAGGTGGTATTGGAGGCCAAAGGAGCTGATGAGTTCCTCTAGTTTAGAAGTGTACAGGGAGAAGAGCAGTGGGCCCAGGACAGAACCCTGTGGGACACCAACGGGAAGGGTGGAAGGGGGGGAGGTGGAGCCGGAGGAAGACACAGATAAGGAGCGGTTGGTGAGGTAAGAAGTGAACCAGGCATGGACGGTGTTAGAGATGCCAAAGGTCTGAAGGGTGCGAAGGAGGAAAGTATGATCCACGGTGTCAAAGGCTGCAGAGAGTTCCAGGAGGATGAGCAAAGAGAAGTGGCCCCTGGATTTGGCTGCAAACAGGTCATTGGTGACTTTGGCCAGGGCAGTTTCAGTGGAGTGACGTTGGCGAAAGCCAGATTGGAGAGGATCAAGGATGGAGTTGTCAGAGAGATAGCTGGTGATGTGGGTGTAGACAAGCCGCTCAAGTAGTTTGGAGGCAAAAGGGAGAAGAGAAATGGGGCGGTAATTGGCAGGTGAGGATGGGTCGAGGTTGGGTTTTTTAAGAATAGGTGTGACAAGAGCATGTTTGAACAATGAGGGAAGGATGCCGGTGGAGAGAGATAAGTTGATAAGGTGAGCAAGGTGGGAGCAGGAAGTCCAGGAGAGGCAAGAAGGGAGGGGATCAAGGGGGCAGGTGGAAGGGGGAGAGGACAAGATGTCACCCATCGTGGGGCGGAAGGAGCACAAGATAGGGTGGCCGGGAGGTGCGGATAGTGGGGTTGCAGCAGGGAGATTGGAGGATATACTGTGACGAATTGCCTCAATTTTGGAAGAGAAGAAGGAGGCAAAGTCAAATGCAGTGAGTGAGGATGGAAGGGTTGGAAGTGGGGTGCGGAGGAGAGTGTTGAAAGTACCAAAGAGGCAGCGGGGATTGGAAGACTGAGAGGAGATGAGCGACTGGAAGAAGGATTGCTTGGCGAGGGAGAGGGCCGAGCTGTAGGAAGAGAGGACAAACTTGAAGTGAAGGAAGTCTGCCACAGAGCGAGATTTTCTCCAGAGGCGCTCGGCTGTGTGCGAGCATTTTTGAAAAAACCGGGTCAGTTTGGAGTGCCAGGGCTGGGGTTTGGACTAATGGAGAGGGACAGAGGAGGAGAGGGCAATGGAGTCAAGTGCAGAAATGAGGGTGATGTTGTAGAAGGAGGCTGCCTGGTTAGGGCAGGCCATGGTTGATAGAGGAGAAAGGAGAGTATCAAGTGAGGAAGACAGGACAGCAGGGTCGAGAGACTCAAGATTGCTTCTGGTGATGGTGGCTTTGGGTGAGGGGAGGAGTGGAGGACTTCAGAGAGTGAAGGAGAGTAGATGGTGGTCAGAGATGGGGAAGGGAGAGTTGGAGAAGTCAGAGAGAGCACACAGATGGGTGAAGACGAGGTCAAAGGAGTGGCCGAGGCAGTGGGTAGCAGCAGAGGTCCATTGAGAATGTCCAACGGAGGAGGAGAGGGCAAGAAGATTGGTGGATGTAGGA
Source organism: Taudactylus pleione (assembly GCA_031769625.1). NCBI lineage: Eukaryota > Metazoa > Chordata > Amphibia > Anura > Myobatrachidae > Taudactylus > Taudactylus pleione. Next base: position 401,918 of record JAUIMM010000705.1, on the reverse strand, counting down.
TTTGTGATGTCAATAGGGATGTTAAAGTCACCAAGGATTATAGAGGGGAGGTCAGCAGAGAGGAAGTGGGGAATCCAGGCGGCAAAGTTGTCAAGGGATTGGGTGGGGGAGCCTGGGGGACTGTAGATGACTGCAACACGGAGATAAATGGGGTAGAAGAGACGGATAGAGTGGATCTCAAAGGTGGAGAAAGAAAGGGAGGGCTCAGGTGGGATAATGCGAAAGGTGCAGTTGGGGGATAAGAGGATGCCAACTCCACCACCTTGGCGGTTGTCAGGTCTGACAGAGTGGGTGAAGGAGAGGCCCCCATAGGAGAGCGCAGCAGGGGAGGCGGTGTCAGAGGAGTAGAGCCAGGTTTCAGTGATAGCGAGAAGATTTAAAGAGTGGGAAATAAAGAGGTTGTGGATAGCGGGCAGTTAATTGCAGATGGATCTGGTATTCCAGAGGGCACAGGAAAATGGGAGGGAGGGGACGGGGGATATGTGGATGAGATTGTCTGGGTTGTGTGTGAGGGGGTGTGGGCTAGATCTAAGGGGAAGGTGTAAGCCAGTGGAGATGGTTGGTATGGGGCAGGGGCGAGGAGGCATGGTGGCTGACACAGGGTTGAGGGAGAGCAAAGGATGACAAGTGAGCAAATAGGAGGTACTGTAGGCTGGGAAGCACAGCAGAGGATGCAGGTATTAGAGGGGAGGTAGACAATTAGGCAGTGTATTATGGCGGTGAGGTAGTGGAAGAGAGTAGGTAAGTAGTGCAGGAGAAATAAAAGTCAAATGAAGAATAGTAAATAATACACTGGTAAGAAGTACATTTAGACAGGGCAATCATGTGTATATAAGGCAAATGACATTGTTTGGGATGTGCATTCAGATGTGTTTCAGAAACAGAAATTTCAATGCTCAAAGCTGCAGCTAAGGACCAAAGTTTTGCAGTGTCCAAAACCAGGGAGATCAGTGTAAAGAGTGCAGGTTATGCAGACTGCAGGAGGTAGTTTGATGTTTATGTTGACTCACTGAATAGCTTGAGTGTAGTCCATCCGTGTTTTTGCTGGCTTGTAGTTTGGTTTCCTTTGGTTTAATGCTGGTATAACGCTAATTCTGATTTTAAATGCTCAGTACACTTGAGATCTAAACACTTCAGCATCTAAACGCCTAGCAGCCTACTCTGAACTGAATATATAAGGCTATAAACATGTGCATCCTGATTTACCCCCACCCCCTAGCAAACAGCCCTCCACCCTCAGCAGAAGGTGCTAATTAAATCTGTGCATAGCATAGGCAAACGCAGGGGGGGTTTCCGTCTGCCTGGAAACCCCCCTCCTCAGCCCACACCATGACCACAATAGAAATAGTAATATAATAGAATGTTACTAGTGCTGTATGTTCTTCTTAGGATCACAAATGAAATAATTAGCACCACCTGTGGATCTTTTTACATGTATCAGCCAGTAATAAATAACCTGTGCACCAACTAGGAGATATGGAAAACATGCACTGTTAGGGATGCACTGGTATAGAGCCCAATATGTACATATATGTCCAGGGCAGTGCTAGGTTCTTCTGCTGCTCCTCCAGGCTCCCGGACTTGCTCTAATGCTCTGGAATGGTGCCCACATCTAAAATAAAAACAGTCAGCTCAGGCAGGATGGCCTACTGCCGCATATAATGGGTTACAGTGATTGCTGGACCTCTATACTGTATGCTGGAATTATGACACACAATATACTTTGTATGACGCATATTAAAGCTGGTTAAGTGCTAATTCTACCGTCTTCATGGACTGGATACACTCACTCTAAAATCAGGCATTTAGAAACCCCCCTCTAGAAATCCTGCGTTTGCCACTGCATAGTGAGGTCAGTATATCACTCTAATTCCATGTCATTTATAAAACATACTACAATTTTAAAGCAACTTACAGCAACTAATATTAACTATGCAATGTAATTGCTGTTATGCTATAAAACATAGGCCCTCATTCAGAGCCGTACGCTCTGAGCAGAGAGCATGCTCTGAATGAGGGCCGCCCTCCATAATTATGGAGCGTCCTCCTGGACGCTCATATAGCTGTGGGTCACCACCCACAGCCTATACGAGCGTGCAGTTTGATGGCCGCGATGGTCTTGACCATCGCGACTGCGAGCCGGAGCCTGCGGTTGAGTTTTTCAACCGCAAGGCCCGGAGTGATTTTGGCTCTATCAGAGCCAAAATCACTCCCACTGACATCACTAGTGATGTCAGTGGGCTGGCTTCTGACGGTAGGCGTTCCCTTGGGAACGCCCCCGTCAGGGAGGCACGCCCCCGGCACGCCCACCAAAGGGGGCGTGCTGTCAATCAATATCGACAGCACGCCCCCTTTGATCAGACACAACGAGCGAAGGAAAGTCCTTCGCTCGTCGCGTCTGGCGCATGCGCACGACGGAGCTCCCGCCGTCGTGCGCATGCGCAGTGCACAACATCGACGCACTTGCGAGCGGACAGCCGCTTGCGAGTGGGTCTGAATCAGGCCCATAGATCAGTTGCATCTGAAGGAAGTAGTCAGTGGTCAATTTACCTATGCAATGTAATTTGCTGTTATGCTGTAAAACATAGATCAGTTGCATCTGAAGGAAGTTGTGAACACACTGATCTTGAATGTGATGTCACTCCCATTATGACAATGTGATGTCATAATGGGAGTGGCTATTTGAAGTAAAATTGGGAAGGACAGTGTGATATCATAGTTAGAGAGACATTTGAATGTCATAATGGGAGTACAAATGTTGTTTAATAATGAGAATGACAATGTGATGTCATAATGGGAGTGGCTATGTGATGTAAAAATGGGAGGGACAATGTGATGTCATAATTGGAGTACAAATGTGGTTTAATAATGAGAATGACATTGTTATGTCATAATGGGAGTGGCTATGTGATGTAAAAATGGGAGGGACGGTGTGACATCATAATGGGAATGACATTGTGATGTCATAATGGCAGTACAAATGTTTAATAAAGAGAATGACAATGTGATGTCATAATGGGAGTGGCTATGTGATATAAAAATGGAAGGGACATTGTGACATCATATTTAGAGAGAAATTGTAATGTCAAAATGGAAGTACAAATGTGGTTTATTAATGAGAATGACATTGTTATGTCATAATGGGAGTACAAATGTTGTTTAATAATAATTATAATAATAATAATAATTTTATTTATATAGCGCTTTTCTCCTAAAGGACTCAAAGTGCTTTACATTTACAGTACAAAATACAAAATAAGCTTAAACCAGGGACATTAGTGAAAAGCTTGGGTGAATAGGTGAGTCTTGAGTCTAATTTTGAAGGATTCTAGAGTAGAGGCCTCTCGAACTGTGCGGGGAAGTGATTTCCAAAAGGATGGAGCCACAAAACTGAAAGCTCGACCCCTAGACGAATTCCGTTAATAATTTGTGTGAACAAATTGTGTGAAGATGTGTGAACACACTGTCCTTGTAAAGATCTTGTCAGCGAATTGATAGCTATGACTATCACTTCATTGCCTTTTCTGACCCTGGGCATGTGCGGAATCAGTATGACATACCGCAGGACCTAAGCACGGCGGATGAAATACCAACGTCCGAAGTCCGGCAGATGAAGTTTCTGACGGTGCCTGGTAAGTATTCTAACCCACCCCTCTCCCCCCCTAACCCTAACTCTCCCTAAGGGGTGCCTAACCCTAACCTTCCCCCTAGTGCCTAACCCTAACCTCCACCAAGAACCTAAACACCCTCCCCGTTCCCTAAACCTAACCCTTCTGGGGGGGTGCCTAACCCTAACCTCCCTTCGGGGGGTGCCTGACCCTAACCCCCCCTTCCCCTGGCCTAAGCTTAATCCTAAATCCCCCTGGGAGTCCCTAAACCTAACCCCCCCTCCACAGCTAACAGGTCCCGACGCCCGGCTTACCTGCGTTAGGTATGCCGGGTGTAGGGATTTCGGCATGGGGCTGATGATAGGTGTCGGTATTTAGACGCCTATCATTAGTCCCATGCCAGAATTTCACAGTTGGGAAGTCGGCAGCAAAACACATTGGAGGAGGAAGGATGCTACAGGAGAGGGACCAGGAAAGCCTCCATAGGCACAAAGCTGAAGATGGCATTGTCCTAACGCAGAAAAGCTTTGCTTTTTGGAGCTTGGAACAGATGAAGCAGACCACAGTCCCCATTGAAAATAATAGGGACTGCAGTTTGGAGCACTAATTAGTATTTTGCAGGAAATATCTCTGATACAGTATCTACTGCATTAGACTTTTGTTACAGAGCCAGGATAGATATAATCAGGGCATTAACTAGGGTGGTGTGACACGTGCCACGGCACAGAATACCACAAGGCAGGAGATGCTGCTCTGGCCTGTCAATTTTCTATTTATAATCATTCTTATTTGTACAGTAGCTTCCTTTTCTTTTATCCCCGGTATCTCTTGTCCACACCCCCTCCTGAATCTGGTCACCTCCCCAAGCACCTTCAGTCACATCCTCTTTTATTTAACACACAAATTTCAAAATACTGTCATACCTGGGACTCAAACCCATCATCTGTTACATGGCAGTCAAACACCTTACACATGGGGCCCCACAATTTCTGATGGCAGCCCTGAACAGAGCCAACGATTCCCAACCTTATCAGCACATCTTGAGTACCTTTACCAACGAGTGTACCATCCACGGGTCTCACCACCACCAATATTTGCTGCATATACAGTACACCTTTTCTATACCTTCAGTAAGTGATCTCAAGTTATTCCCAAGCTTTCTAGTGCTACTTCTGACTTGAATAACATCTCTTCCAAGCAAATTAAATCAAGGCATCAAAGTTTCCTCAGCTCTAAACTTAGTGAGGTTGAACATCAGCGGTGCTGGGAACTACATCTGTGTTTATATTGTGGTTATGATGATCACTTTCTAAAAGACTGTACTCTGCTCCCACCTACATGTGGTGGCAAGTGTGAGTTTCCCAACATCTGCGCTTTTGGTTCTTCCAATCAGCCATCAGTGGTTTCCATTTCTACAGTTTCAGATAAGGAGGTGATGTCCACTAAGCAAAAGAATGTTCAAGTTTCCAATTGGGGTCCTGTTACAAGATGCTTCTACCCTCATCTAGAAAATTTCGTTTCTACCAGTCACAGCGCGGATTCCGTTTCTACCGGTCACAGCCTGGATTCTGTTTCTATCAGTCACAGCCCGGATACCGTTTCTATCAGTCACAGCCTGGATTTTGCCTCTGCCGGTCACAGCCCAGATTCCGTTTCTGCCATTCACAGCCTGGATATTGCCTCTGCCGGTCTCAGTCCGGACATTTCCTGTTCTACAGGAAGACTCCAGCTGGTCATCCCTGAAGAACAAGCTGAACTTCCAGATTTAAGCTCTTCTGTTTTAAGTTTCATACCCCAGGAGGGGGTCTCAAGTTTCTCACCCCAGGAGGGAGTTTCTAGTTTCACACCCCAGGAGGGGGTTTCAAGTTTCTCACCCCAGGAAGGGGTCTCAAGTTTCTCACCCCAAGAGGGGGTTTCAAGTTTCTTACCCCAGGAGGGGGTCTCAAGTTCCTCACCCCAGGAGGGGGTCTCAAGTTTCTTACCCCATGAGGTGGTTTCATTTGGAGTTTCACACCCCAGGAGGTGGTCTCTGTTTCGAGTTTCACACCCCAAGAGGGAATCTCCATTTCGAGTTTCCTGCCCCAGGAGGGGGTTTTCATTTCAAGTTTCAAACCCAAAGAGGGGGTCTCCATTTTGGGTTTCACACCCCAAGAGGGGGTCTCCATTTTGAGTTTCATGCCCCAGGATGGGGTTTTCATTTCAAGTTTCACACCCAAAGAGGGGGTCTCCATTTTGGGTTTTACACCCCAAGAGGGGGTCTCCGTTTCAAGTTTCATACCCCAGGAGGGGGTTTTCATTTGGAGTTTCAAACCCAAAGAGGGGGTCTCTATTTTAAGTGTCATACCCCAGGAGGGGGTTTCTAGTTTCTCACCCCAGGAGGGGGTCTCAAGTTTCTCATCCCAAGAGGGGATTTCAAGTCCCATACCCCAAGATGGGGTCTCAAGTCTTGTACCCCAACACAGGGTTTCCAATGTCATGTCTCAGAAGGAAGTTTCAAGTGACTTGTCTATTCCAGTCTGTGTATCCACTTTTCAGAAAGGAAATGGTTCTAAGTTAAGCACCAGGAAAATGTTATGTTCTTCGTCAGATCTTTCTTCGTCTCCTGAAGCCAAAGCTAGTCCAACAGCTAAAGCTTTTGATGCCAAGCAAATTCTTAGAGGTGCAGATAAATGCATGGAACATCTAACATTCGTGTTTACAGGAGTTTTAGAGTATATAATGAAAAGCGAAGCCAAGACGTTAATAGAAAGCCATGGAGGCATAGTCTTTGAGAATATTAGCAGTAAGATCAATTACCTCATCATAGGCCGTGATGGAGGAGAGTCCAAACAGAAGAAAGGAAAGGGCTTCGGGACTAAGATTATAGATGAAGTTGGTTTATTTGAATTAATTAATACCTCGACCAGTGGGAAGTCATCTTTAGAGAATTTCATCCCAGTGGACGATAACTTGTCTAATACTTTTTTTTACTTGTCACTGGATCCTATCCATTCTGGTGCTCTTCAAAGTTCATCCTCTTTAGTTACAACAGTTCCTGGTGTCTCTGATTCCAATTCTCCTGAATCTCAGTTTGGGTCTTGTGTTATTTTGAGTGAAGAACTTCAATCAAGTTTAGGAGAATCACCCAATCATCGGTCTAACGAATCTTTAAGTTGTTTTGTCTCAGTTCCTAAAAAGAATTCTGTAACTCAGGACTCATCGGACACTTCATTGTCCATAATTTTTGATGGAGAAGTGCCCCAATACACCTCATTACTTAAGCATTGTGACACACTAATGAAAACCGATCCTTCTTGTGGTATCACTTCCACCAACCTTGTTAAGTTTCTTATCATGAACTTCAGAGGAAGAGCTTTGGAATGGGCTAACCCACTTATTGAGTCCAAGGATCCAATTCTACAAGATGTAATGGCCTTTTCAGTAGAGCTCTGATTAAAGAATTCGCTCCTTTGTGTCCGTTTTCAGTTACCTTTTCTGACAAAGGTTCTAATTTGACTTCATCACCTTTAGACATTAAACTCAGATACACTACTTTACTCCCTTCTCCAGATTGTACAGTACAGGATCCTCTATTGTCTGAGTCTATTCTTCCAAGCCATATATTTCCCCAGAAGTTACCTATGAGAACTACAACTGTTCGGAAGAAAAATTCATCATTTCGTACCAGATATCAACTGAAGATTGGTAAATCTACTAGTTCCTCATACCAAGTCTGTCCATTTGTTTTGGTGTCTCAAGTTTCGAGTTCTTAAAGTTCTGCTGAAGATTGGTAATTTACAAGTTCCTCATACCAAGTCTGAAATTATTTTTTTTTGGTTTCTCAAGTTTTGAGTTCTTGTAGATTTCCAATCTTCAGAAAAACTTCAAGTTTCTCATACCAAGTCTGAAATTATTTTTTTCTGATGTCTCAAGTTTTGAGTTCTTGAAGTTTTTCTAGTGCACTTCCTAGGTGTCTGAAGTCCACCCTGGGGGGGTACTGTCAGGATGTGGCCTGGGATCAGCCGCTACTCACCTCCGCGCCGGCGTCCTTGGGCTTAGGTATTTAGTCGCTGGGAGTGGAGATGAGTGGTGACTGAGTATTTTCCACAAGGTCTGCTAGGGCTTCCGTGCATGCGTCCTGGTTTCCGGGGTGCCGGGCATGGGCACTGCCATGTTAGTCCATATCACCTGACTAGTCTCTCCCAATGGTAGTCCTGTGGTCTCTCAGCTGATCCTCTGATCCAATGACCAGCTACCTAAGGGTATTTAAGTCTGACTCCAGGAACAGGAAGCTGCTGTTCAACTTTGCTGCTCCAGTGACAGTGATTCTCACCAGTGTTTCTCCGTGTTAATTCCTCAGTGTGTTGCTTCAGCCTTCCTGCTGTCCTCTAGTGTTATTTATATCAGCTCCCATGCTGACTTCCAGTGTGTCATTTCAGTTCTCTCACTGAACTTAAAGTGAATGTGTACTGCTACATCTGAGAGGCGTGTCATACAATTCAATATACAAATAAATTGTTTCAAACAACAAAGAACGCAATAAATTCTAGAATAATTTAGATTATTAATTATATGCAATCTATAAATTTCATTTAAAAACATATAATACATACAAAAAGAAAAAAAACAATATAAAACATATTATATAGGCATAATCGCTGATCCAACATCAAAAAAATATATATTATAAGAGAGAATCCTCCTACAGAAGATGGGTAGTCCCAATTACAGTAGGAGATATCTTTATAAGGAAACGTCATAAAGTCAGTTTAAAAGTTTCTTGCAGGGTTTCATATAACACTGTATTCTGCCTTACATAAACCCACTATTGGAGATATGTGAAGATGAAAATCCTTTATATAATGGCAGGTTAAATTGTTGCAGCGATATCACTCCAACCTCCCTTTGTTAAAGTCTGTATTATTGACTAACAGCCCCTACTGCGTGAAGCGGTATTATTATTAATTAATAGGGGGAATGTGCTTCTCACCCCAGGATCTTACCGCTCCCGGTTTCCCGCTGATCGGGCTGGTCAGACAATTCAGTGAGGGAGGGAGTGTGCTGTTATCAAAGTCCGTTATTGTCCATGCAAAGAATTAAGTAAGTGCACAGCAAGCAGGCAGAGTCCCCGATCCTTGACGCATTTCTCCGCTGTTGGGATTTAGCGGTTTCTTCAGAAGGACAAGATGTATATACACAGGTGTCTATAATTATTTTCCCAAAGTGATGTCATGTATATATTTGTATACTGTTTATTTTTAATATAAAAAGATCTTGAATAATTTGATGTTGGATCAACGATTATGCATACATAGTATGTTTTATATTGTTTTTTTTTCTTTTTGAATGTATTATGTGTTTTTAAACAAAATTTATAGATTGCATATAATTAAAAATCTAAATTAATTTTAGAATGTATTGCACTCTTTGTTGTTGAAACAATTTATTTGTATATTGGATCTAGAGTACTCCAGAGGGACTCAGTAGGAGAAGCAACCAATTGAATTAACTACCTTAAATTTAAAATATTGTTACATATTTTTATCTGCTTTTTAAGCACCTGGATTTTACACTGATACTTCTCAGCAAATGCATGTAGCTATAGGGATCATAGTGCCTTAGAACCAATGCAGGGACATTATACTAATGATCCCATTTAAATGAACTGTACATATCTCTTTTTATTGCATATACCAGCTATATAATGGGGGTAAGATGCAATCAGGGAGATTTCTAGGCACTTCAGGGAGTCAGGGAGATTGCTGCTATTTCAGGGAGTCTCCCTGACCTGACAATCAGGGAGAGTTGGAAAGTATGGTTACAGTGGTAAACGCAGGGTTTTGAAAGGGGGGTTTCCAAATCCTTGGTTACCGAACCAATGAAAAAACATTTAGCCACAAATAAAAATACGCATATATATATATATATATATATAGAGAGAGAGAGAGATGGATACAGCTTACACAGGATTTAAGACCACTACAGTAATATATACCACTCAGCTTATGAAGGGGTACACACACACTGACTGACACAGACAGACACACATACATACACACACCTCTATCACTACAAAAACATGAATGCAGCAGGCAAATAAATAATCAGCATGATTTATTAAAGACCCCCCTTCCCCCAGTAGTGCCCCTTATACAGTACCCCCATTAGTGGTCCCCCTATGCAGTGCCCCCAGTAGTGCCAGTGCCCCCAGTAGTGCCCGATATACAGTGCCCCCAGTAATGGTCTCCCTATGCAGTGCCCCCAGTAGATCCCCTTATACAGTGCCCTCAGTAGTGGCCCCCCTGTGCAGTGCTCCCAGTTGTGCCAGTGCCCCATATACAGTGCCCCCCAATGTAGTGCCCCCAGTAGTGGTCCCCCTATGCAGTGCCCCCAGTAGATCCCCTAATACAGTGCCCTCAGTAGTGGTCCTCCTATGCAGTGCCCCCAGTTGTGCCAGTGCCCCATATACAGCACCCCCCTATGTAGTGCCCCTTATACAGTGCCCCAGTAGTGCCAGTGCCCCCAGTAGTGCCCCATATACAGTGCCCCTCTATGTAGTGCCCCATATACAGTGCCCCCCTATGTAATGCCCCCAGTAGTGGTCCGTCCTATGCAGTGCCCCTCTTACATCGATTTAAGACACACACAGTATACTTATCTGTATCCCCGCTCCTCACCTGCCACCGTCCGCTCCTCTGTCCTCCCGCTCAGTACTATGGAAGAGATGTCATGACGTCTCTCCTATCACTCACTGCGGGAGCCGGAAGGCGGAGCTCATGAGTCAGCTCCAGCCCGGCTCCCTCCGTGGATGCAGCAGCCAGTGAGAGTCTATCTGATGTCTGGCGGATGTCAGCGTTGCTCAGAACACTGCGCATGCGCAGTAGACTCCGGGCACACTCTAGTGCCCGGAGTCTACTAATGCTCCAGTGGCTGGCCAGCCGTGTCAGTCGGCTGCCAGCCGCGTCAGTCGGCTGCCAGCCGCGTCAGTCGGCTGCCAGCCACCGGGAAGAGAGGAGGGGGCCCCGCAAGGGGAGTGCACACGGGCCCCCTCCTCTCTTAAGACACCCCTGAGTATAATCACGCAGCGGCTTGAAGCATACCCCCTTAAATGTTATTACATTGTTTAAAGTGCTCCTCGAAAAGCACTTTGCCATAACTTTACCACTGAAAATGCAAATTCAAGTACTTTTGTGGCGAGACGAATAGGGAACAGCTTTTTGAATGAACTTTTTTTAATACACTTTTTCTACCCTTTTTCTCACTAAAATAATCTTGTCTAACAAATAGAAATCTTATTTTTAATTGTGGGTACAAGAGCATGAGGAGCCCCACTGTACCTTACACACATCCGTAATATTTAGCAAGACTGCGAAAACATTGGTACAATCGAGTACCATCGCAGCCTCACACACACTTGCACAAGCTCAGACCTTACTCAGAAATTGCTAACTTCAGTGCACACTATGAGGGCCCCTGGGTCCAGGGAGGGCCCGCACCGCACACCTTGCACCAGTATTATACTTACCTCTCTGGAGTCTCACGTGGGCGCTGGTATCAGCACTGTAAAAACGCTTGAAAAATGGCAGCCGCGGCCATTTTCACGCCATTTTGCACATGCGCAGTACAGGGAAAATGGCCGCCGTGGGCATTTTCCTGGTGACCTGCGCATGCGCTATAGACTCTGGGCACACTCTAGTCACTCAGTGTGCAGCAGACCGCCGGACTGAGAGGGGGCCCATGACGGAGACTGCATACGGCAGGCCCCCTTCTCTCATGAAATGTCCCTGTGCGTATGGTATTGCAGTGGCTAATTTATACACGCCCTTGCAATGGCGTTGAAACGCACTGGCACGCCTGCATTTGGACGACCACCCACAAATGGCACTTCCTGTCAATCACTCTGAAATGGGTCTGCGTAGTCACTGCGATCGCAGTGGCCGGTTTGCGCACTGCGATGCATACGCATGCGCAAAACGCAAGAATCGGCCAATTGTGTGTGTATTAGCAACTGCGTTCCTTGCTGAATCAGGCCCTCTGGGCCTGATTCAGAGCCGGATGCTCTGACCAGAGCGCTCGCTCTGAATCAGGGCCCTCCTACCTAAAAATGGAGCGGCCTCTTGGACACTCGCATAGCTGTGGGTTACCACCCACAGCTTATGCGAGCGTCCATGATGATGGTCACGATGGTCAAGACCATCGCGACCATCGGGCTTGCGACGAGACCCTGCGGTAGGGTCTCGTGGCCTCAAGCCCTGGAGTGATTTTGGCTCTATCAGAGCCAAAATCACTCCCACTGACAACACTACTGATGTCAATGGATTCGGCTCCAGACGGAAGGCGTTCCCATCGGAACGCCTCCGTCTGGGCAGCCACGCCCCCGGCACGCCCACCAAAGGGGGCGTGCTGTCAGTCACCATCGACAGCACGCCCCCTTTGGTGCGAGACCCCGAGCGACAGCTTGGCTGTCGCTGTGCGGGTCTCGCGCATGCACACGACGGAGCTCCCTCCATCGTGTGCATGCGCATTAGGGCACCATCGACCCGCTTGCGCACGTCCTGCGCTCACAAGCGGGTCTGAATTAGGCCCTCTGTCTGTTAGTACCCAGTCTGATTATGTTACTATGCTCCTAATTGTAAAACACTGTGGAATATGCTGGCACTAGATAAGTAAATGTTAATAATTAATACATAATGTCACAGATCAGCCCAACCCTGTGTATGAGATCGTACTAATTTTTGCATGCAATAGTTGTGGTCACCTTGACTAACAAATCCATGTATTCAAGCTTGAAAACAATAGAATTGACTCTTGTGTAAACACTTAAGCAGCAATTGAACTGTCATTTTGATTAGCCTTATGGGAGATTTGTTGGGTGTGGTATATTATGTCAACTTTAAAGCTGCATACACACACAACGATTTTTTTAATGATTATCGTTAAACGATATCGTTTGATAATTGATGGCAAAAATCGTTCACTTTCTGAGTCAAACGATGAACGATCATCGTTCATGCGCGTTCACGTTTGTAGTTTGTCGTTTGTAGTTCAGTCAGACTTGTCAACTCAACGATTTTCATTAAGGGAATATGCAAAAATCATTTGTAGTTCATAAAAATCGTTCATGACATTTAGTAAATGAACAACTTTAGTAAACGATTTTAGTAAATTTTATCAAGGGAAAAAATAGTTTACTAAAATCGTTCATTAAAAAAATCGTTGTGTGTGTATGCAGCTTAAGAATGTCAACATTTACAATGTCAACACTGGCATAATGTTGACATTGTGAATGTCAACAGTCAGAATGTTGATAAAGGAATTTTAAAGGAAGACTAACATTAACCTTAATTGCAGTTTAATCCTAATCTAATTTTGGCCCTGATTCAGAGCCAGATGCTCTGAAAGAGCGCTCACTCTGAATCAGGGCTTTTTTTTTTTTTTTTTCACATAGCTGTGGGTGACCACCCACCGCTATTGCGAGCAGCCAGGATGATGGTCGCGTTGGTCAAGACCATCGCGACCATCGGGCTTGCGACGAGACCCTTGTGGTAGGGTCTCGTGGCCGCAAGCCCCAGAGAGCTTCTGGCTCTAGTAGAGCCGGAAGCTTTCCCACTGACATCACTGGTGATGTCAGTGGGGCCGCCCACAAACGGCAGGCATTCGCATGGGAATGCCTCCGTTTGTGAAGCCACCCCCATGCCATGCCTCCAAAACGGTGCGAGCTGTCGATCAAAATCGACAGCCGCCCCCTTTTGGTGCGAGACCCAGAGCTCAGAGCGTCCGTCGCTAGCCGGGTCTCACGCATGCGCACGTCGGTGCCGGCTACGGCGTGCGCATGCGCAGTGGCCTAACATTGACCCGCTCGCAAGCGCATAGCCCTTGCGAGCTGGTCTGAATCAGGCCCTTTATCCCTAATTGCAGCCTAACCCTGACCCTAACATAATTTCTACATTCTGGTTGTCAACATTCAAAATGTCAACATTCTGACAATGTCAACATTATATCAGTGTCAACATTGTGAATGTGAATAGTCTGAACATGTCAACATGCTGTATGTCAACATTATGGTGTTGACATTCTGTCAAGATAATGATTACATATTGACTTGACAACTTGCTGTTTGATCAAGTGCAAAGTCTCAAACCACAATCACAATTTTTAGACCTGGAAGTGGAAGGTGTATAAACTGTTTCATGTACTGTATTACCAAACTACCACTTATAAGTAAAAATAAATAACATGTATTTGTGACAGATGAGACAGCTCAAACATACCTTCTGTTTTTCAGGGACTGTCCTGCCATCCCAGGACAGTCTCATCGTGTGAACAGATGACAAACACATGCGTAAACCATGTGTTCAGTGTACCACACCCCCAGTGAATTCCAAATGTTGTTATCAGACAAAAGAGCCTAAGCCAGGGGGCGAAACTAGGTAACATGGGTGCCAAACCTATGGGCCCAGAGGCTCAGGAGGCTCCTCGGAGCCCACATCCCCTGCACCCATCTTACATCTGCATCAATGCTGAACACTTGGGTAATACAATGAACGCAGGAAGGTGGCATGGCTGGATGGAGAGTGCATAGCGTGACCATCGTAGGTAAATATCTAAAGGATAATAATAATCTACCATAGGACTCACCTTCATCTTGCTCCCTACACTATATGCTATGCTAGGCTATGGACTTGTTTCTCGCTTCGTTAGCAGCGGCTACTTCCGCCAGCGACTGGTGGGAGATAACTGTGAGAAGTCTACCCAGGGGCTGCGTCTCGATGGTCGCGATGGTGATCCCAGCCTGCGACCTCGGTCGCAGTGCTGGGATCACAAATGCAGCAGGGGTGTCATACACATTCGCATATTTACAAGGACAGAATTGCAAAGCTACCTGCTTGCAGCTTTGCAATTCCGGCCGATCACTCACTTAGGCCTTCATTCAGAGGCGGCCGTACGGTCTACGACCGCCTCGATGTTTGTCTAGTGCGCATGCGCACGAGGGAGCCGGCTCCTTCGTGTGCATGCGTGAGACCCGCTACGACCGACAGCGCCAGTAGTAGCGGGTCTCTTTCCAAACGGGGCGAGCTGTCTATGTTGATTGACAGCTCGCCCCGTTTGGAAGGCGGGCCGGGGGGTGGCAGCCCAAACGGATCATTTGGGGGAGGCCCCACTGACATCGTCAGTGCAGAGCTTCCGGCTCTGACAGAGCCAGAAGCTCTCCGGGGCTTACGACAAGTGAGACCCTACCCTAGGGTCTCGTCGTAAGCCCCGATGGTCGCGATGATCAACCCACAGCCTAACGACCAAAACAGAGGCGGCCAGTCAGGATGCAAGCGGCCGCCCAGTTTTTGAGCGACCGCTTGCATCCTCCGACCGCCTCTGAATGAGGCCCTTAGTCCCATCCCTCCCCTTACTTCATGACAGTTCCATGTCACTGTGGATCTGGGAAGGACTTCTACATCTGTTGCCCAGACCTTTTTTTGCAAGCTACAAGAACAAAATTGGTCCTGGGATTATTTTCTTCTGGTGCCCCTGCATCTACTTGGATTTTCCCCTGCACAGCTTTGATCTTCAACACAGGTTTTTTCCATTTATGTATGGATTAGTGCTATTTTCTCTCCTCACAATTGCATTAAAGTGTCATCATCCCAGGGAGTACTGGTGGGTAATACTGTATGGAGGCGTTGTGTGTACTGAGGGGTATAATGGAGGATGCTGTGTGTACTGAAGGGTATAATTGGGGGCATTATGTGTACTGAGGGGTATTATGGGGGCACTGTGTATACTGAGGGCTATTTTAGTGGTGCGGCTTGTACTGAGGGATATTATGAGGAGGCACTATTATGCTGAGAGGTATTAAGGAGGCACCCTGTATACTGAGTGGTACTGGTGGGGTGCTATGTATACTGAGTTTTATGGGGTCACTGGGTATACTGAGGAGTATTATGGGAGGTGCTTTGTAGATTGGCATTAGAGGTGGTGCCATGTATAGTATTAGGGAGGACCCTGTGTATACTGAGGGATTTTATGGTGTGCTGTGGCCCTGATTCAGAGCCGGACGCTCTGACAGAGCGCTCGCTCTGAATCAGGGCCATCCCTCAGAATTTTAGAGCGGCCTCCTGGTCGCTCGCATAGCTGTGGGTGACCACCCACAGCTATAGCGAGCGGCCAAAAAGATGGTCGCGATGGTCAAGACCATCGGGCTTGTGACAAGACCCTTGTGGTAGGGTCTCGTCTGCCGCAAGCCCTGGAGTGCTTTCGGCTCTATCAGAGCCAAGAGCACTCCCACTGACATCACTTGTGATGTCAGTGGGGCCGGCCCCAGTCGGTAGGCGTTCCCATGGGAACGCCTCCGTCTGGGCAGCCACGCCCCCGGCACACCCACCAAAGGGGGCGTGCTGTCACTCACCATTGACAGCACAACCCCTTTGTAGCGAGACCCATAGCGATGGCTTGGCCGTCGCTATCCGGGTCTCGCGCATGCGCATCACGGAGCCGGCTCCCTCGTGCGCATGCGAGCGGGTTTGAATCAGGCCCTGTGTACTGGTGTACACTGCGGCTAAATATGGGATGCTATGTGTAATCAGGTCATGAGGCTATGGGCTCTATTTATTAACATTATTTTTACAAAAATAAAGTGAAAAAGGGTGTATCACCTGTAGTTATTACAGGGTAAGTGGAGTAGAATTCTTAATATTCTACTCCAACCCCTAAGTATCACTTATTTTTAGTAATCAGATCGCATTTCCCATAATTGTAATGGGAAATGTGATCCGACCAAAGTTACTAAAAATAAATTGTAAACAAATACCGGGGAAAGCCCTGTGATAATAACACCACCTGGAGGTGGCGTTATCCAGGGTCTCCCCCGGTTACCGGGCTCCTACTCTGCTCTAAAAGACATTAGCTGACCGGAGGCATGGAAGACATCACCTGAGCACCGATGACTTCAGGTAAGTGCTATTAAGGGAGGGGGGTCCATGATCACGGGGGGCAGGGCTTAACACTGGGTGCGTTCAATATGCGGATTGTAGTAAATAGAGCCCTGAGAGAGCAAACATACAACTTGAAGGTATTCCAACCTTGTAAACGTTAGTCACAGCTCAGAGTAGTGATAAAGAAGAGGCAGTGGT
Organism: Taudactylus pleione; assembly: GCA_031769625.1. Classification (NCBI taxonomy): domain Eukaryota; kingdom Metazoa; phylum Chordata; class Amphibia; order Anura; family Myobatrachidae; genus Taudactylus; species Taudactylus pleione. The sequence goes on along the minus strand of JAUIMM010000705.1, from coordinate 385,207 downwards.
GGATCCAGAGTGTGGGGGGGTGATCAGTGCGACCCCCCCCCTCCCCATAACACTTCTCACCTGCCTACTACCTCTGGCAGTAGCAGTCTTCTCTCTCTCCCAGCATGATGTGCTGTTATACTGTGACCAGCAGTAGTGAGCAGGTGAAAAGTGTTAACTTCGGGGTGGGGCGATCACACTGACTGACACTCCCCCTCCCCCTGGATCCGCACTGAGGAGAGGCACAACTATAATGGGACAAGGGATTTAGGGGGCATAAAATGTACAACTGCTAGGAAAAGTGGTGTCTCTTTTGCTATAAGTATTGGGAGCCCCTTTAAAATGTTGCTATGGAGTCCACAAAGTTCTAGTTGTAGTAGCTTATCCATCAACGATGTTATCTGAATTTAAATAAACAGCTTTGGTTGCTAACAGTTATCAATTCACTCCAAAAAATTATTGAAGGTACATTTGTAAAAGACTAAATGAAGTCCAAATTTTTATAATTCATACTCACCAAGCATCTAGCCATTCTTCCACATGCACCAAAAACTAATGTACCTGCTGGATTTGCGCTCAGATGAATTTCAGAAGTTCTGCTTTAGACAGAGGGATTTGCCATTACATTCCAATAAAATTGTCTCACACAGGGGCCTATTCAGTATTAAATCTTACTTAAACTCTTAAGGCCCCCATACATCAGAGATTGATTGCAGCAATAATTCAATTTGCAATCGATTGTATATAAAAATCTTTCCCTTTTTCAATCGATTGTGGCAATTCTGCAATCGATTGTGTATAAAAATCTTTCCCTTTTTCAATCGATTGCAGAATTGCACAATTGCTGCAATCAATCTCTGATGTATGGGGGCCTTTAGGTGAGTGAAATGTTTTGCTTATAGTACTCACCTGGAAGCTATTGCTAAGTTCCTACAAAACTTTCGCCTATAGATATAATTCTGTTGACAAAATGGAGCTTCTTTAATAAAGACTGCAATTGCTTCAGACAAATCATTTTGCCCCAATCCCTGTAAATATGTATTCCTTAAATCCATTCATTTATTCATGTGCTGTCAACACTATGTAGTAGAGATGTGCGCTGACCCCCATGTTTGTTTTGGATCTTAATTCGGGATGCAGTCAGGAAGCCGACGGTCGCAATGCTGACCGCCGGCTTCCCGACTGTCTAATCCCGACAGGCTGTCTAATGACTAATCGATGCCTAATGACAGGCATCGAAATCCCGACGCCTGTCATTATCCCTATGCCGGGAGCCCGACGCCCGGCATATCGAACTAAGGTAAGCCGGGCGCGGACAGCCATGCGGGGGGGGAGGGTTAGATTTTAGGGCTCCTGGGGGGACTTAGGGTTAGGCACCTCCCCTGGGAGGTTAGTTAGGCTAGGGGAAGGGTGGGTTAGGGTTAGGCACCCCCGGGGGGTTGTTAGGGTTAGGCACCCCCGGGGGGAGGTTAAGGTTAGGCACCCCCCGTGAGACTTAGGTTTAGACTGCGGGGAAGGCGGGGTTAGGTTTAGGCACTTACAGGGGGGATTAGGGTTAGGCACTAGGGGGTAGTTTAGGGCTAGGGAGGGAGAGGGTTAGGTTAAATTCTTTCCTTGTCGGGATCTCCTCCATCGGGCATCCACTGTCGGTATTTGAACCGGCGGTCATTCATACCGATTCCCTTGATTCGTCTTCATGTTTTGGTATTGCAAAACCACCCTCTGTGTTTTGGTTTTGAAACTGAGTTTTAAATAAAAAAAAATGTATACATTTTTTTTAAAAGCAGGTAAACTCATATAATTTATACAATCCAAAATCCGATATAAGAATTTAAAATCTGATATCCGAACTGCGAAAAGATCAGAACTGCAACTCAGATTTATCCAGATCTCCTCTGTAGATCAGATCCACGACTTGCATCTGTCTGGATTCACAAAATTCGGGTGGATTTGGATTTCTGGAGAACCGATCTGCACAGCTTTACTATGCAGTGTTTTATATCTGTGAAAAGCTGACTGATTTGCTGGGAACTACAATTTCACAATAAATAGAATCCCCTGGCATATGCATAACAAATCACAGAAATAGTGGATGACCTGATAACGCGATAGTTCTGGATTACTTACAAACCTTAATTGTTCTAAAGAGTAATGAAATAATTCCACATAAATACAGATTCTAAAATAAATGACAATGCTTTTACTTAAAGACAGCTTAATCATACATATAATTTTGCCAATGCAGACTTACAACAAAAAACATAAGTTATACCAACAGCAGTAGGGAATACTTGTAAAATAAATTTGTGACACCCAGTAAAGAATAGCAGGATAGCAGTCAGCCAATATTTCATACATACATAACGGCACCCCTGAACCTCGTCCTGTGCTCTCTCCTCTTTTCTCCGACTGCCCCCCCCCTCTTTCTCTGGTGAGTTTTATACTCTAATTTTGTCTGTACCTCCAGTTAATCCAATTAGTACAATTAATTTAATTAATATTTGTACGTGCTAGGCCCTCATTGGTCATCTGCGCTTTAGCCATAATATTGACATTATTCTGTGTTATCTTTTTGTTCCCATGTAGAATTCTGACATGATCGCCCATTTAGCCTTTATTTCTGCTTATTGCAGACAAATGCTATCTTGAATTAACTTATTTGTTTATGTAACTGAAACTTGCTGTCAGCTATTCTGCACATGTTAAAACTGATACATTTTAAACCCATAATTCTTATTGTTAAGACAATATATATATATATATATAAAAAGTAGTTTAACCTACATATCTCTGCAGTTAATCACACCTGCAGAGAAATAAAACACTAATCTCTACATACTTTTTAGTACATCATATAACATGCTTTTATCTAAAATATCAAACAAGATGGCTGCTGCATCAGACACACACTTACGTACTTTAGAGAGAAAAGGGAAGGCCTTATCCTCTCTAGGCCTGAGGCCATTCGACAAATATGGCCTTCTGCATTCATACAACTAATATATATATTCTCAATCATTTCTATATACTCTAAATTACAGTGCAGGAAAATAAAGTGACATAATCATGTGAGATGCTGAATGAATATGTACGTCCACGTATTCCTGTTTTATCAGTTCCATCCTCTGAATATTCTGAACATAACTCCGAAGAAAGTTCATATCTCTCATAAATTGCATTGTCTGATTTCTTCTTAATGCATTTCACTAAAATATATAAAATAAACAACATTATTATAACAAAAAATATTAAACTTCCCAATGTGTGCATAACATTGACCAACCAATTTCCGATCCATGCGAACCAGGTACTAGGGTTCATCAGGTGAACCTGATGTTGGGAATAACACCATCACGTTTATTTGTTCAGCAAATTCATTTTTAACCTGAGTAACTTCATTCAATCTTTATTTTATTTTTTCTTCTGCATCAGAAGAATTTGTGATGTATGTATAACACTTTAACCCATATACTTTTTGCAAACTAACACAGTATCATGAAGTTGCAGCTGTAGAATAATCTGTGCTGCATTAATTCAGTGTTTTATTGCTTGAAGCTCTCTTACCACAATGTCCATGATATTGTTTATTAATTCTCTTAATTCCTGTATCATTCTTTGATTTGCAGTTATTCTCCATGTACCAAATGTTATTGTGTTACCAAATCCCAAACCAACCTTGTAACCTTGGGACAGTGTAAAGAGGTGCTTGTACTTTTCATATACCATTTGTATCTGTATTTTTTTATCGTTTTTACACAGTAATTATTTTATGTTCTTTTAGATTTTTCTATTGTATTACCACTGCAGCAGGTAGCAATGTTCTTATAAGACCCATTCCAAAAGAATTCACTAGTAACCATTTATAAGCCCTATGTCCACACACATAATATAACCCATGTGGTAGTGTCATGGTCTATTAGACAATGTGTTTGAAAAAGCATCATACGGAACATTACAACGGGCACTCTTTTCATCCAAGCTTTCTTCTTGCTTGTCACATTCTGCAATATGATGACTGTATATTTTATTGTACCCCTACATTCCTTCTGTCATTACACAGTTTATTAATGCACTCACACATTATTCATTATTAGGTTTTGTGTATATAATGATCTCTAAAAGATCCCCCAAACAAGTTTAATTCTGAAAGGTCTTCTTTGTAAGATTGTGTTACAAACACTAGTTTCCAAATAAGTACCCTCAGCTCCTATACCATTTTATTAATACACATGATGTTCTGGTCATACCTTGGATACCTTATTTTTTTTAAACGTAGGGAACCTGTAACATTATTAGGTTCAAGTGTGTGTTCCACATAGTGAGTGAAGTGTTTGAGTGCAATGAGATAGACATTAACACAACATTCCCTGAATGACATGGTGACTACATACCCAACAATCAACCTTATTGTTCTTCCTATGAGCTCATTGTAAGTGTCCAGGGAAGAAGTGTCAGTTTGTATAGAGGTGCTATCTTTGCACCATTGCAACCTCTTCTCTGGTTTAAACCACAATATTCACATACTGTATACATTTTGGAATTGTGAGGCAAACTTCCACACCTTTTCCTCACTGTAATGGCTCTTCTTTTCCGATACTTCACCAGATGTATCTTATCTACATTCCCAGTATGATACCTTATTTACCTGCATTTTGTTACTTTTATATATTTCTTTTTCAAACCTTCTAATTATTTTTACATACGGGCTATTAAGAATTTTTCACATCGGTCTTCTGACCTTCCTCTAATCCGTACCTATACCTGGGCGTATCAGTAGTAAAATGAGTGTGTGCATCTTTAATAGCGCTTAATATGATTAATACCCTATCCCTTATGACCATGGGATTCAAAACAGGAGTGGAGTCCACCATTATGACTCCGGCAGTACCCCTACGATAACCTTCCACATCGTCAGCCACCAGTCCTTGACAGCCCTCATTCACTAGAAAAATTTAAAAAATTAAAAATGAAACAAAAATAACTGCCTCAATCAATGGATACACAGAGACTTGATCACCAATAGCCATCTTTCTTTTTCTTTGCCCACAATCCGCAGAATACCACTAAGAATGTCCCCGATTCTGTGGACCTTATCTTGGTCTGAACTGTGGCTCTGATCAGGCCTATCATCAAATAAGTTCGTTAGATTTAAGTTACAGTCAATGTCTTTATCTGCGTCTTCTCTTGCTGCAACTGACTTCACCACCAGGTTGGAAACCTTCTTGCAGTGAGATGCGTAAATCCAATTGTCCTTTTCAGCCACATTGAGGGTGTTAGCAGGACCTCAAATGGGCCCTGCCATTGATCTATGAGACAACCAGAACATAAGAAATTTCTCACCATTACATAGTCTCCAGGCTGGACTCCATGACAAGGTCCCTCTGGGAGGCTCTTCATAAGCTTTCCTTGCATTTCTTGCAAAGTCTTCAGAAGCTGTGAGAATTGTATAACAGTCCGTAGTTAAATTATATGACAGTGACAAGTCTGTTGCTGGACTTACAATGAGGATGGGCAGAATTTTCCAAAAAGTAGCTCATAAGTGGACAGGTTAAGTTGCTGCGTTGGAGTGGTGCAAATGCTATACAAAACCAGAGGTAAAGCCTCCAGCCAACTCATGGCAGTCCAAACCCATCTTAGATAATTTTGTACTTAATGTTAGTGTTTACACATTCAATTTTTCTTGTTATATCTATATATTGACACATTGCTTGTAATACCTTCCCTGTAAAATGTGTACTTCTGTCACCTTCAACGACACATGGGATACTACTGTATATCTGGGCATAAATTCCTGCACAATTTCATTGCTGTGAACGATGCTGTACATGATGACAGATTCCTGTGACAACATCTAGGTATCTTCCTCAGGAAACTGAAGTACTCAAACAATAAATGGTTAGGTAAATGCAAGGTATCCAGGACACACTGAACCTGCTGATGATAGTGAGATTAGTTGCAGGAAGGACATGGACATCAGTAATAATCATCAATTGAATCAGCTGAATCAGATTTAACAGTTCACTTCTGGGGAATGGTCATAAACAAATTGTTGATTAGAATAAGCAGGCATAACTATAACAGTAAGCTTAGACATTAAATCAGCGTCATCAGAGACAATAGTCTGTGAGGTACAAATCTTGGTATTGTTGATTAGGAAAAGCAAGCATAAATAAAGGAGTAAACTTAGGCGTTACATTAGCATTGTCATCATCAGAGACAGCAGTCTCTGAGGTACAAATCTTGAATAAAACAAAATAAAAAAACAAAACAGGAGAAGTAAACAACATTTCTATAGGAAGGAGGTAAGAGGGTTTGGGGACAGAGGGCAGGAGGGGAGGAAAGAGCTGTGAGGGCAGGGGGTGCCGTTGGCTGACTGCCATCCTGCACTGTAGGTGTTATTGTGTAGTTTCTTGTTGCCACACTGTGAGAGATTACAATTGTTTGACTCTATTTTTGGCCAATTTGGATGAAATAATTGTTGCTTTAAATGCTTCTTAAAACAGACAGATTAAGTGTGCCAGACATTGGGAAAGGTTTTGGTGGTTCTGGTGACCATTTTGGACATATTCACATCATTTAGAAACAAATTTCACACTCTCATCATCATACAAGTCTTTCATAATTGCATACATACTTATCATTCCTAATCACATATGCATTTCTTTTTCCCTAGATCCCGCATTGCGCTAACCTCATTCCCAATCCTCTACTGCCAAACTCTAAACATTTATTTATTAAATGATTTGGTTAACCCCTTAACTCTTGGCAACCCACTTGATGCCATATACAAGAGACTTTTTTTTCTGCTGCAAAAATAAAACTCCTTTTTTTTCCCACCAGCCAATCTACTGACCTTGAAATAGGAACACTCTTTCCAGTCTCAAAGAAGCTTTACACTTGGAAAGAATTAATGTTTCTCATTGCAAGTATAAGTTTGTTAGTGGGATACAATACAATTTGTGGTAACCTACCTGTGTATCATTAACCGTTTCACCAAACCAATTCCTTCACCTTCATTCAAACAACCATTACCATCCTGGTGCTTCACACTCTGTAGCTTTATTGCAGGCTACAGTCAACTACCTCTGCATATTCAAATCACTTGCTCATACCTTCTATAGCACTTACATAAAATTCACTTCAATCCCATACATATACTTAGACAGTGTTTCCACTTAAAAAACCAACTGGGATTAACCTTTTTTTAAAAAAAAACAAATTGTGACATGTGTGTCAAAATAAAAAAACCCAAAAAACCTACCCATGCTATCTGTCTTTGTTATCAGATTAACACCTTCCCTGTATCACCTGTCCTTCGTTATTAGATTAACACATTCACACCACCTGTAACTAATAACCTACCATGTGGTATCTGTCCTTTGTTATCAGATCAGCACCTTCACACCACCTGTAACTAAAAACCTACCCTGTGGTATCTGTCCTTCGTTATCAGATCAGCACCTTCACATCAATATTATTCTATTATCAGATATCTGCAGATTAATTTCACACTAGCCACGTGGACTTCTCCCTTTGTCTATGATATTGCCCCTGCAACTCACATAACCAGAATCATGCCTCTCTACACACCTTTCATAAAAGATAATAAAGAAAGTCCAAAAAAACCTATGTCACCAATGCCTATCACCCCAACCCCTAAATAATTACTTAATAACAAAAAAATCTAAACATTTATCTGACACAAAACAAATCTTAAACAATATTTAAAATTCAGGAATAAACACCTCAAGTTTACATATATCATAAAATATCAGCAGAAACTGATCTATGTTAATCAAACTGTCTGCTAAAGCTAACACAGCAAAATACAAACAACTAAAAACACATCTACCTTGACCACCCAATCAGGGGTCTACATCAAAGGAAAGAAAGGGGAAGGAGGAAAGGTGAGAGAAAGTATGTGCAACCTTATTTTGATGGATCACTCATAAATGTTACATACACTGCTATCTATGGCCTTATAGTGTGTGTTATTCACTAGTGCCAGAGCACCCTATTCTAATCCCAACTCCAAACGGCAGCCAGAAGCGATACTCGGGTAGGATTCTTGCGACACTACTGCCGTGAAGGTCAGTCAAACATACACACATGCACACAACTTTCTCCCATGTTACATACACTGCTATCTTATGGCCTCCATGATTGATAACGCAATAGTTCTGGATTACTTACAAACCTTACTTGTTATAAAGAGTAATGAAATTATTCACACAAATACAGATTCTAAAATAAATGACAATGCTTTTACTTAAAGACCGCTTAATCATACATATAGTTTGCCAATGCAGACTTACAACATAAACATAAATTATACCAACAGCAGTAGGGAATACTTGTAAAATAAATTTGTGACACCCAGTAGAGAATAGCAGGATAGCAGTCAGCCAATATTTCATACATACATAACGGCAACGGCACCCCCGAACCTCGTCCTATGCTCTCTCCTCTTTTCAACGACTGCCCCCCCCTCCCTCTTTCTCTGGTGAGTTTTATACTCTAATTTTGTCTGTACCTCCAGTTAATCCAATTAGTACAATTAATTTAATTAATATTTGTACGTGCTAGGCCCTCATTGGTCATCTGTGCTTTAGCTTAATATTGACACTATTCCGTGTTATCTTTTTGCTCCCATGTAGAATTCTAACATAATCGCCCATTTAGCCTTCATTTCTGCTTATTGCAGACAAATGCTATCTTGAATTAACTCATTTGTTTATGTAACTGAAACTTGCTGCCAGCTATCCTACACATGTTAAAACTGATACATTTTAAACCCATAATTCTTATTGTTAAGACAAATATATATATATATATATATATATATATATATATATAGTAGTTTAACCTACATATCTCTGCAGTTAATCACACTTTCAGAGAAATAAAACAGTAATCTCTACATACTTTGTAATACATAATTTAACATGCTTTTAGCTAAAATATCAAACAAGATGGCTGCTGCATGAGACACACACTTGCTTACTTTAGAGAGATAAGGGAAGGCCTTATCTAGGCCTGAGGCCATTAGACAAATGCGGCCTTCTGCAACTCGCACAACTACTATATATATATATTCTCAATCATTTCTATATACTCTAAATTGCAGTGCAGGAAAATAAAGTAAAATAATCATGCATATATTTTCGTGAGATGCTGAATGAATATGTACGTTCACATATTCCTGTTTTATCAGCGAAAAGATCAGAACTGCAACTCAGATTTCCTATCCTATTCTCCTCAGGAGCTCTGGGGGTCATTCAGACCTGCTCGCGAGCGCAGGACGCTTGCAGGCGGGTCGATGTTACCCCAATGCGCATGATGGAGGGAGCTACATCGTGCGCATGCGCGAGACCCGGACATCGACAGCCAAGCTATCACTCCGGGTCTCGCACCAAAGGGGGCGTGCTGTCGATGGTGACTGACAGCACGCCCCCTTTGGTGGGCGTGCCAGGGGCGTGACTGCCAGACGGAGGCATTCCCATGGGAACGCCTACCGTCTGGGTCCGGCCCCACTGACATCACTAGTGATGTCAGTGGGAGTGATTTTGGCTCTGATAGAGCCACAATCACTCCAGGGCTTGCGGTCACCGAGACCCTACCGCAGGGTCTCGTCGCAAGCCCGATGGTCGCGATGGTCTTGACCATCGCGACCATCTTTTTGGCCGCTCGCATATGCTGTGGGTGGTCACCCACAGCTATGCGAGCGGCCAGGAGGCCGCTCCATTTTTAGGTAGGAGGGCAATGATTCAGAGCGAGCGTTCTGGTCAGAGCGTCCGGCTCTGAATCAGGCCCTCAGTTCCACGACTTGCATCTGTCTGGATTCACAAAATTCACGTGTATTTGGATTTCTGGAGAACCGATCCACACAGCTCTACTATGCAGTGTTTTATATCTGTGAAAAGCTGACTGACTTGCTGGGCACTACAACTTCACAATAATTAGAATCCCCTGGCATATGCATAACAAATCACAGAAATAGTGGATGACCCCATATTATTAACCAGTTTTTTCACGTATGACCCATCCTACAAAAAGGTACTCAAAGCCTCCAAATAAACCATATGTGCTCATATCGGCAACCAAGTGCATGCTTTGTGGGTGTACTGTTAAAAGTCAAAAAGCTGACTCACTATCCAGTTTTGCCATCAGCACACACCTGATTAATGGTCTCAGTATAAAATATACTAGTGTCACAAGCCACCGCATTGCGAATGCAGGGCGAGGCGAACGCCGGGCGAGCATTTGCTGAAGCTCCTCCTGCCACCTGTCCATCATTTCGGGATCCATAATATTGGCTCCGGCATCTATTTCCTCCTGATGCGAACGCTGCTCTGATGCCGGTGTTAAGAGTTTTCTTGTTTCCGTTTCTGGCATTGTCTCCTGTTATCCAGTTGAGCTCAAGTTTTCCTGTCTAAGATTGTTATAATGCCATTTGTATCATCAAGGCAGCACAGTTCGCATACAATCTATCTGCCATTTGTGTCATCCAGGCGGCACAGTTCGCATACCATCTGTCGTTTGTGTCATCCAGGCGGTATGGACAGCACTGTGTCCAAAAGTGTGCAGTCCTGCGTACGCTGCTTGTGTCAACCCGGTGGCACTAGGGTACGCTGCTTGTGTCAACTCGGAAGCACAGGCTGCACAACTGTCTCCAAGGGTGCTCAGTTTTGCGTACGCTGCTTGTGTCAACTCGGAGGCACAGGCCGCACTCTAGCGTACGCTGCTTGTGTCAACTCGGCAGCACAGGCCGCACTCCAGCATCAGCTGCTTGTGTCAACCAGGTGGCACAGGCCACATTATTGTTTCCTGAGTACACAATCCTGTGTACCAACGCCTGTTCCTTTCTAGTGACACTAGTACTTATCTGCCACATCTAGCCAAGCTTACCGGCCCCCAAGGCTGCTACACAGCCCAGAGGCTACTGCTCAGCCCAAAAGCTGCAACACAGCCAAAAGGCCGCATCTAGCCAAGCTTACCAGCCCTCAAGGCTGCTACAGAGCCCAGAGACTGCTACTCAGCCCAAAGGCTGCAACATGGCCTAAAAGCCACATCTAGCTAAGTTTTCCAGCCGTCAAGGCTGCTGCTCAGCTCAGAGACTGCTACTCAGTCTAAAGGCTGCTACACGGCCCAAAGGCCACATCCAGCCAAGGATTCCAGCCTTCAAGACTGTTGCTGGACTCTGTTGGTGTAAATCACCTTAAACCATTATTATTATTACCATTATCATCATTTATTTATATGGCGCCACAAGTGTTCCGCAGCGCCTTACAAAGTACATGAACAAATAAGTAACCAGTGACTTACAATACAAAGCAGGACATGGACATGTATAATAAACATTGCTATATTAGCAACCTTTACGCCCACATAAGCAGCCAAGTGTTAGTTGCCCTAGTTTAGGAGTAAGAGATAAATTAAATGACATACCTCAGATCCTAACAACTAGCTGTTGTTCACTTCAAAGATTATGAATAAGCTACAACTTATTGGAATAGAATCCAACCCCAACCTGAAAACTGGTGATTTTCCATTGAGATTCTAATTGCCATCTGTAATAGAAATAGAAGTCATCAAAAGACACCAACCTGATTTTTCCAGTCATACTAAGCACTGAGTTCAGGAGTCATCGTCAAACATGACCCAAACAAATGCAGAACAATAGAGGTGCCTGTGGCTGGTGGGATAGCTGCCAGTACATTGATGCTAAAAAAAAGTTAAAGAAACCCCATGATCTACCACTCTCCATAGGCCTGCACTATCAAACGAACGTGCTATCCTCCTACCTGGAATTAAGAGGCCCAGTGCTGAATAGCATTGATTCCTTCCTAGTACCCCAGGGCTGTGGGTACCAGGGTAATAATTGTAAAGCAACACCTATGGATGCGGTGCTGAAGAGGGTATGTACTGTGCATCAAAATATGATGCACTCTACTATTTTCTAGCAGCTTAAATTACCAACTACCTTTCACTAAGTGCATGCAATTCATCACACATCCTCTATAATTTATCACACATCCTTGGGCACACCTCAACTCATGGGCAGAATTCAATTCAATGCGATGTTGAATAGCTGCTGGAGGGAGCTCTCGAAGCTTTTCAACACACCGCGCTGTTTGGGCGGCTAAAGGATTTCTACTCGTACCCACTGGGGATATCCGATAAGAGTGCCGGGCACGCCCGGCATTTTAGTTGGAGAATGGCGGTTACTGCGCCTTAATACCCAGGTTAAGTCGTGAGAACCAGCATTCTCAGACTTACCTGCTTCCAGACCAGGCGAACAGCATGTTGAATTGAATAGCTATGGGAGCTCCCTCCCGCGGCTGTTCAACATCACACTGAATTGAATTCGGCCCATGTAGTGTTGAATCGTAAATAAACCTTTAGTACCTTCCTGCCTATAAACCTCTAAGATTCACCTGCCTAGAACCTCTAAGACAAAACCTGCCTATATCTTCTAAAACCACAAGATGTCGCTAATTAGCGCTGTGTTCTAATTATACCATTAATAAAACTCTAACACTGACTGTGTTCTGTTTAACATTGTGTTTATGAGTTGCAGGGAATTTTGCTACTTTTCAAATACAAGTCTGTGTGTGATATTATACACGTAAGTCCATGCATGATGAGCCACATGCACACATTATATATATATATATATATATATATATATATATATATATATATATATATATATATATATATATATATATATATATACACACACACACATATATATATATATATATATATATATATATATATACACACACAAGCATTTTTCTGATGTTTTTAAACTGCAATTGCAAAATGTGTTTATACAGTGAATTTAGTTCTCATACAGGGTGGAGGCTCCCAGCAGTGCAGTCAGAGCCCCACTCTTTATTCTGCTTGTTTTGGTTGTGGGGATGGACTCAATTGTGTAGCTCCATAGCTAGGCTACATTACAATTGCCACAGCTCATATATTCTTATGTAAAAATGCTCATAGCACCACGGTATATTGTGTCGTGTTAAGTTAGTGTTTATGTGTTAAACACTGTCTGCATGCGTTTGAGGGAAGGCTATCTATTTTTTTTACAAAATAGTGCTGTGAGATTTTATCATGTTGGGAAGTCATTTTTATGTGTGCTGAAAACTGTCGGTATGTGTTGGGGAAGATTATTAAAAAGCTGTTCGTGTTACTTTTTTAGCAACTTTGCGTGCTGAATAGCTAAATTGCGACTTTTTAGCAATATGGCGCTGTGTGTTGGTATTATGTATTTTTGGCAAGATGGCGCTGTGTAAGCTTTCTTTTTCTAAAATGGAGTCTTGCTGCCATTCGCAAGATGGCGTCTTTCAGGTTTTCTAGATTGCAAACAGATTCTGTCTTACCCAATTATCCGGTTTCGACAGTTGCCATCAGTGTGCTGAAGAGCGGAAGCCACTTTCTTGTATTACACATCCTCCTTCTTTTCCCCAGTGTTACCTCTATGATGGCCGGAGAGTGATGAAGTCATCACTTTATTGCGCACACTCAGCCCTAGAGCCGCCCAAGAGAGGGACATTTGTCTGGGAACCTGGAAGGGTGGGAGGGGGGTATTTCTCCCAACCAGGGTTAACACTTTGTTTAACTAAAAAACTGGTATGGTCACATAGGATAGGCAGCCAGACGGACTTTCACTGACACATCACATGCGACTGTGCCCTCCTACTCTTCTATCCACTATTATTCAGTTCTTGCTGGTCCGCCCCCCAGCTATGATGTCTGTGATTATCCACATCACATGCCCATTTAGCACCACAGATTGCTGTAATATCGAAATGTGCAAAGAGGGGAACGGAAGCCATTGCAGAGATCACCTGCAGCAGGGGGATACATGATCAGTCCCCCCCTGAGACATGCTTTGCTGCACACTACATTAGGGGTTCTGACACTATGGGCGGTCCATTGCCACTGGTAGGTGGTTCTGCTTTAGTGGAGACATATGAATGACGGGGGAGTTGGGGTAATGCTACAGTGATGCACTGATTACCAGGACCGTAGCTAGGGTAGTGCGGCAGGTGCCATCGCACAGGGCACCACAGGTCAGGGGGCACTGTTTGGGCCTGTCAAATTTCTGTTATTATCATTTTCACTTGTAGCTTCCTCTTATTTCATCCCCAGCATCTCCTGGCCTCTCCTATCTCTTCCATGGCCCTTCCCCATGAAGCCATGGCCCTTTTTTGGGGGCATTATGTCCCTTTGAAAAATGAGGGGGCTGCCAATGCTCTTTCTGGCACAGGGAACCAAAAAGTCTAGTTACGGCTCTGCTGATTTTATACGTTGTTAAACCCTGCGCTTACTTGGTGTTTGGGCAGCAACTCAATCAAAGGATACCCAAATCCTTTCCAGAACATAAACAAAATATAGTGATTTGATGAGTTGTGCCTGACATTAATAGGTATTAATGAATGTTATATATTAATTTTATCCCACGTCTGACTCAAATATTGTAATGTGCCATAAAAAAATGAAAAGATGGAACAATATTAATAGTAATAATTCTTTACTGGTATAAGATATCAGATAAATAAAAAAGGGAATATCAGTATAACAAAAACCGTATATAGTACATTAAGGTGTATGGCATAAACTATGTGCCTACAAAAAATGTACTAATCACTTTAAACAAAAAAGAAAAAGAATATAACAGTCTTGAGAGGTATGGCGTCCCACACTCCCCTATTGATAAAAAAAAGTTTCTAAATTGGATTAATATCCTGTAACAAGATGCTAGTTTTAATTAATAGTCACATAACTTGCCGTTGGCATGCATAAGGTCTTCACACTGGTGGTGACAAAAAGGTACCTGTGCGGGTAAGTTAGAGACCTGGGAGTATGGAATGAAGGGGAAAATAGGAAAAATATAGACTCCGGACTTTGCTGTCACAATTGACTAGGTAAACGGCTGTCCACCTCTCCCAAGGATCTGTCCATTGTCCTGTCGGTAACGTAGCTTAGTCTGGAGAGGAGACAATCCTAGCCTGTGTTCTCCTTCAGGGAAAACACTCAGCCAGGTGCCCCCTCCACTCAGAGTCTTGCCTTAATCCTCTGGACTCACGTGTCCCGTGCTCTTACCCGGCTGCGTCGTCTCCTCACCATGCGCGCGTCGCTTGTTATATCCACTCCGTCTGTCCTATCTGTCTTGTTCTGTGGTTAATCTGCCCGATGGTCTTCGCTCCTGTTCGGCTTGTCCACGCGCGCTCTGGACCCTGCAAGTCCTCTGACTTCCGGGTCACGTGTTAGTCCCGCGTCAGCCGGCAAGAGTAGTCTCGTTGTGAGGATAGTGTAGTTTAGAATTGTGCAGCTGGCTCCTACGCATATCGACCCTATAGGGTCTTCATCAGGAAGTATGTGAGTTCTTTGATGAAATGTCTCTTAAATAGACTGTCTCTATGATGTCATAACTGATTGGGATATTATAAAAAAAATGGAATCTCTAATCAGACTTGTTCAATTAGGCGTGTTGTCTTGTTTGGCGCATAATGAAGGGCACTCAATAATTCACTGTATGCACAAGCCCTTATAAAATAGCACATGCAGATGATTGTAACAAATATATGTATAAAAGAAAATATATGTATGTGTAATGAAAAATAAGAAGAATAAAAATAGTAAAAATAATGAAATAAAAAAATCTTATTCTGCGTAAAGTTGTTATTTCTGTGCATATATTATTTTATTTAACCAGTGATTGTATTGATGACAATAATAGATGATAGTTTGAACTTAGGGATAGTCATTAAATTTCACTAATTCGTATTGTATCGTCATAGTGAAATATATTACTTATTAATACAATTTGCAATGGGGAAAGTGAAGGGAGGGAGGGGAAGGTAGAAGGAAGAATAGGCACTACAAGTGAGGAATGGTTATGAAATCTCAGTTTGATCTGTCAGTTTTCAACCTGTGATTACTAATTTAATTTAATTGTCTAAATTCAATCCAAATGGTTTGAGTGTTTTTAAAAGAAAAATCCACTTTAATTCTTCTTTGTTGATTTTCTTTTCATAATCTCTTCCTCTCCAGTTGGGTTGTAACAATTGTATTCCCATAAAGTCCAATCCTGTGGGGTCTTTTTGATGTTTTTCTTTAAAATGTCTAGATAAACTGTGAGTCTCTAAACCTCTCCTTATATTCCCTATATGTTCTCCTATTCTTGTCTTCAAAGATCTTGTTGTTCTGCCCACATATTGATAACCACAGGGACAACTAATCAGATATATGACCCCCTTGCTTCGGCATGTGATATGTTCTCTCACTTCATATTGTTTTTTTGTAACAGAGATGAAATTACATATTCTCTTTGTCATCTTTCTATACTTCTTACAGTTGGTACATGTGCCACAATAGTAAAAACCATTCTTTATTGTTGCTCCCAAAAGGGTAGTTTGCTTATGCTTGTTCCTAGCTAAATGACTGTGAGTCAATTTCACTTTAAGATCTTTTGCTTTGCGGTACACTATCCTTGGTTTCTCAGGTAGAATATCTGCCAGGTCTTCATCTCCCAAGAGGATGTGCCAGTGTCTACGTAATATTTTTTTTTCTAGCTCTTTACTATCTTTGTTATATTGAGTAATGAATGTTGTTTTATATTTATTATCATCATTCTTTGTTTTATCTTTATATGTTAAGATGGGTTTTCGGTCCATCTCCTTTATTTTTTGTAGATCAGTGTCTAAAGCTTCCTCTTTGTAACCTTTATCTAGAAATTGTTTTTTCATGTTTCTAGCTTGGATTTCAAAATCGTTCAGATTGCTACAGTTACGTCTTAGTCTTCTAAATTGTCCCAAAGGTATGTTACGTAACCAATTCTGATGGTGTCCTCTTGATGTCAGAATATAGCTATTAACATTCACTTTCTTTTGATAGGTTTTAGTTTGTTTACTGTTGTTCTCAATTTAGATTGTTAGATCTAAATAATTGACTGAGGTCTTACTGTATTCAGTAGTGAATATCAAATTATTCGTATTTCTGTTAATATAGTTCAAAAATTCTTTTAATGTCTCCTCCTCACCTCTCCAGATGAAAATTACATCATCTATATATCTGCGCCAAAGGACCAGGTTTGCCCCGAAGTCATGCCCACACCATATGAATGACTCCTCCCACCAACTCATAAACAGGTTGGCATAACTCAGGGCAAACCTGGTCCCCATCGCAGTTCCTGCTGATTACCTATGGGCACAGGGGTGGGGAATAAGGCTACTGGTGCATCAAATATATTTCTTTAAAAAGAAGGTTCTATTTCAATGCGCTTCTCAACTGCAGCTCCTTTGCACAAATTAACACATAACCCCTGTGCTTAATTAATACTATCAAAACACAATAAAAGTGCAAGATTAGAGCACTATTGATATACAGTTCAGCTTCCGATTCAAAGTTGCTCACAAAATACTAGAAATGCAAGTCCTTTCCAGAAAAAGCTTCTTCCGCTAATGAAATACTTAATTTTCCCAAAAGTGGGTAATATAGATTCCTTTCTTTAGAAAAAGGGGGGAAAATACATAAAAAACTCTTTTTCCTAGACCAAAAAATTTAAAAATAACACACTCGTTTTTTTACTCTAAGAACTTGATTCCAATATGTACTGTAAAAACTCCAATAAGGGAAATACACCACAAATGTCCTATAACTCAGTCCCATTAGTGGTTCTCCTCAAATATATGATTCACCAGACATAAAGGTTCTTATGTTCAAAAAAGCTAAGTTTTTTTATTACTGTCCTCAAAAACACATTCCTTTAAAATGTCATGAAATAAAACAATAGGAGAGCAAGAAGAAACAAAACTAACCAGGGAGCTCACCGGACCCACGGAGGCAGAAAAAATGCTGTGTTGATTTTCTTCTAAGGGCTTAGTTCTTCCTCACAGCTACCGTTCCTTACTCTTGGGTTACTGGCTATCCCATTCTCTGTTATATCAGCTGCCTTGCACGTTCAAATGTGGTATGCTCGTCCTCTATAAAAAGTAGCGGGCTCAACTTTCTTTTTAAAAAGAATAAAAGTCTTCAAAGCAAATACCGGATCCTCCTGCTGTCAACGCGTTTGGATCCAATAATGGATTTTTGCCAAGGCTGAGGTGGATACGGTTTGCTATGATTATTTATAGCACTCCTAAGATCCGGTATGCTCATTCTGGGGTCACATATAAAAATACATATGTCAGGGTTATTTTAAAGTGGAATACACTCCTCTAAAAAATAATATTCATAATTTAATAAAGTGCAGAATACTAGAATGCAGAGATCTACACAATATGATGGGACACATTTAAAACACTAAAGGAAGCGGGGGGATATATATCCCTAAAAACTTTTTCAAGAAACTAAAGCAAAATGTCCTGCCACTTATTAATATCTTTACAGAAAGCCACTTTAATTCAAACTCGTCGTTTAACACTTTCGGCTCTAGAGTTTCTAACTCATATATCCACTGCATCTCTGTGCGTGCTAGGGCGTCTTTTATATTGTTCTGCCTCCAATTACCTTTAACTTGTTCAATAGCTTTAAAGTTAATTATGTCATTTACTGAACAGTTGTGTTGTGCTTTAAAGTGATCAGACATATGGTGACTTTCCAGTGCTTTACGAACATTTCGAATGTGTTCTCCCATTCTAACTTTTAGCAGTCTGCTCGTCCTTCCCACATACTGTTTCATACATTTACATTGTATTAAATAGAAAGCATTAGCGCTATTACATGTTAGAAATTGGTTTATTTTATATTCTTTTTTAGTTGAGTTTGACCTGAAAGTTTCTGTTTTACTACCTTTATAGGGCTTACAATTCTTAAACCCAAGGCATAGACCACATCGGTAAAAACCTTTAGATTTGATTCTCGTACTGATTCCCTGTGAAGGGGGTGTTGCCCTCCGTACCAATATATTTTTTATATTTGGTGCCCTTTTGCAAATAATGGTAGGCTTTTCTAATACAGTTTCTTTCAGAATGGGGTCACTTTTTATGATCCCCCAATGTTTTCTTAGTATAGTGTTAATTTTTCTAAAGTCCTTGTTATATGTAGTTACAAATGAACATGAAAAATCCCCTTTTTGTGTCTTTGAGTAATTTTTCTCTATCAATTTCTGATACTTCTAATATCTTTTCCAAGTGATTTTTATCATATCCTTTATCTAAAAAAATTTTTTTTTATAACACATACTTGTTCCTTATAGACAGTATCATTTGTGCAATTTCTTTTAATGTGACAAACTGGCTAATGGGTATCCCTCTTAGCCAGTTTGGATGATGGCTACTGTCTATATTAACAAAGGAATTGCTATCAGTTGGCTTGCTAAAGTTCTTTGTAAATAATTTGGACTCTTCAATATATATTGTTAAACCGAGAAAATTCATTGAATATTCACTTATAATAAGTGGCAGGATATTTTGCTTTAGTTTCTTGAAAAACTTTTTAGGCATATATATCCCCCCACTTCCTTTAGTGTTTTAGAAGTGTCTTCTTATATTTGTAGTGTTTTAAATGTGTCCCGTCATATTGTGTAGATCTCTGCATTCTGGTATTCTGCACTTTATTAAATTCTGAATATTATTTTTTTAGAGGAGAGTATTCCACTTTAAGATAACCCTGACATATGTGTTTTTATATGTGACCCCAGAATGACTATACCGGATCTTAGGAGTGCTATAAATAATCATAGCAAACCGTATCCACCAGAGCCTTGACAAAGATCCATTATTGGATCGAAACGCGTTGACAGCAGGAGGATCCAGTATTTGCTTTGAAGACTTTTATTCTTTTTAAAAAGAAAGTTGAGCGTGTCGCTTTTTATAGAGGATGAGCTCACTACATTTGAGAGCAAAAGTAAGCTGCAAACTGCAAACAGAGAAATTTCTGCCGGGGTTTGTATAAGTCTCTATAGAAGATCGGAGAGACGCCCCTTGAGAACGTGCAAGTCAGCTGATATAACCGAGCACGGGATAGCCAGTAACCCAAGAGTAAGGAACGGTAGTTGTGATGAAGAACTAAGCCCTTAGGAGAAAATCAACACAGCATTTTTTCTGCCTCCGTGGGTCCGGTGAGCTCCCTGGTTAGTTTTGTTTCTTCTTGCTCTCCTATTGTTTTATTTCGTGACATTTTAAAGGAATGTGTTTTGAGGACTGTAATAAAAAAACTTAGCTTTTTTGAACATAAGAACCTTTATGTCTGGTGAATCATATATTTGAGGAGAACCACTAATGGGACTGAGTTATAGGACATTTGTGGTGTATTTCCCTTATTGGAGTTTTTACGGGACATATTGGAATCTAGTTCTGAGAGTAAAAAACGAGACTGTGTTATTGTTACATTTTTTGGTCTTGGAAAAATAGTTTTTTATGTTTATTCCCCCCTTTTTCTAAAGAAAGGAATCTATATTACCCACTTTTGGGGAAATTAAGTATTTAATTAGCAGAAGAAGCTTTTTCTGGAAAGGATTTGCATTTCTGGTATTTTGTGTGCAACTTTGAATCGGAAGCTGAACTGTATATCAATAGCGCTCCAATCTTGCACTTTTATTGTGTTTTGATACTGGGGCATCAAGACAACAGTAGGGGGACCCAGGAAGATTGCTAGATCATTCAGGGAGTCAAGGAGATCACTACTATTTCAGGGAGAGCCGGGTTGTATGCTCAAATCAATGGTTTGAAGATGAGAGACAGGTAAAATCTAACAGTGGTTAAAAAACTGTGATATTGGTACTAGGAAATGTAAATAAAAATTAAAAAGTGATTACATCCTCATTTGCAGTCAAACACACAACTTGGTCCAGGATTAGTCCATTTTTACCAGGTAGAACTGTTCAAGAAGTGACTGTATTTCTGTTAGGAATCTGCAATGTCACTTCTACTTCAGTGGATCATATCAGAGCTGGGGGACAATTAAAATGAAGCTATAACTAGAGATGTGACATGCCCACAACATATTCCAAACCTGTTCCATCAAATACTCCATGGATGATGAAAGCTGATGGGGGAAGCTTTCCATCCATGTGCTTTTTACCTGCATGCAGAGGTTCCCAAACTCCACCTTTACAGTCCAGGTTTTAAGGCTATCCATGATTGAGCACAGGTGACTTAATTAGTATCACCGTCAATTTGATTTAAACATCTGGGCTCAAGCATGGATATCCTTAAAACCTGGACTGTAATGGCGGAGTTTGGGAATCTTTGCCTGCATGGTTTTCATGCAGGTTTCGAGAGAGTAGGTAAGTATGCTATGGGGCATGCAGTCATTATGTCAACATTCAGAACAGTGGGATAATAAGCTATGGGGCAAGTGCCCTGGATGCAACGCGAGGGGGCACTCACACATGGGCATAGTTATGCCACCATAGGAAGAGACACAGTTACCGCCGATTGGCTTAGGGCTGTAGCCTGTAAGCACATCTGTACCACTATCACTCTGCCCTGACCCATTTGTGGAGCATGGGGGCAGGGCCTAGGGTGCCGGCACCTGGGTTGCAATGATAAGCACAAAAGTTAAGGATGTCACTGACATACGTATCATAAATAAAAGCTGTGGCTCTGGATTATCTGACATTCCCCCCCCCCCCCCCCCACACTTGCACTCTAACCTGTCAGTGAGATAAGTCAGTTCTTAAGCTAGGTACACACTGGAGCGATGTCGGGACGATATATATCGCCTATATTGCCTATATCGCTCTGTGTGTAGGCATGTTTGTACTCTCCTGCAGTCGCTAGCGACGGTCGCCAGGTTTCATAAACTGCACATCAAACCTACCGATATCACTAGCGGTCAATGAATTGTTAATGAATAGCATAATGGTGATCGTTGCATCATTCAATAAAGTCATCCAGTGTGGATGCACAACCACTATTGATGGGCATTCATTCAGATGTCGGAACAAATGCCTGCCGCTCCAGCGTGTACCTAGCTTTGGAGTCCTGCAGGCAGTGTGGTGGCCACCCCTTCCCTCTCTTCCAGTCCTCTCCTTCACTCTGAGTCCCAGCCTGTCAATCACAAGCTCCGGCCCCCAGAATACATGAGGAGCTGCTGCTGAATGAAGCGTGGTAAGTGAATGTGTTAATGAGCAATTGGATGTTGAAATTTATTAATGAATGAGTTAATGAGTGTTCGTGGGGGGAAGGATATTGGTGATAAGTAAGTGTATTAATGGGTGTTGATGGTGAATAAATTAATGGGTGTTGATGTGAGCTTTATGGAAACTGATTAATGGGTTCTTAGCAGGATCGGACTGGCCCACAGGAGTACAGGGGAAATCCCCAGTGGTCCCTTCTGCCTGAGTGCCCTCTAGGGCTCATGTTCCAGACTGTGCACTGAATTGTACATTGTTACTCTACTGGAGGGTCAGTTACCTTTTGGAGCAGGACCACTAAAAAACATTGGTTCTTGGTTTTCTTCTATAAAAACTACACCAAGGTTTGCCTAATGGTTAGCCAAGCAACTGTGGTGGCTGGCCACACCCCCTCTGGTGGATTACCACACCCCTTAAACATGCGCCCCTACTACTGCATTCCCCCGATTGGCCCTTTATGTCAGTCCGACGCTGGTTTTTGGATAGGAATAGGTTGTTGGATACTGTGTGGGGGAAATTGGTTAATGGATTCTTGAGGGGTATGGCTGCTGGGTGGGGAAAGAAAATGTGTGCTAAAGAGTTAATGGATGCTGGCAGGATAGGTAAATGGATTGCTGGGAGCAAATGGGGATTGTAAATGGAGGTGAATGGGTATATTGGGTGTTCTATACAACAATGTTTAATAGAATTACAGACAGGATGTGCAGTGTTCACACTAGGTTATTTTAGCTGATGGAAGAATGTGTCTTGCCCTTATTCGGAAACACCATGCTGACCTTCAGATGAGAGCACTTTGGATTGGAGGAGGTTTGTATTGCGCCACCTTCTGTACTGAGCACTTGGGCATCTGGGCACTTGGGCTTGGATATCATGTTTCCCACTGAGATCTCACTGAATCCTTAGCCTCTGACTGCCTCTGCATCAAACTGGTCTTAGGTATACAAATGCACTATATTTACATGTGTTATTGTATACTTAATGAATTGGAGACACTAGGGGGTGTGGGCCGCACCGGGTGACACGATCCGAATGGGTGACACCAAAATAGCAGAGCTGCTCTACTATTTTGGTATCATCCCCTTGAATGGTGATGTGTGGCATATCATGTATTGGGGACACTGATCTGTGGCATATCATGTACTGAGAGCACTGATATGTTGCCAATGATGTATTTTTGGCACTGCTGTGTGACATTTTATTAATTGGGGACACTGCTGCATGTCATACCATGAATTGGGGACTCTGCAGCGTGGCATATTATGAACTGGTGGCACTACAGCGTGGAATATTATGAATTGGGGGCACTGCTTCATAACATATTACGAATTAGGGTCAATGCAAATCCCTCAAAGCTCTATATTCCTGGTCTCGCTTCAAGGTAAGGACCCCCCTCACATTGCTGAGTTTCTCTCAACAAAGTAGGGTTTAGTAGCTGTCCTCAAATTAGGGCCAGTGAAAAAAAGTACAACTAAACAGTATCGGACTGGTCAACCAGGGCACAAGGAATCTCCATTGGGCTCTAATGACCACACTGTGCACACTCAAATATTGTTCTCAAGACTTGGTATGGTTTTATGGCTGGGAAGAGTATATTGGGTGAGGGGGGGTTTGGCAAGGGCGATATAGTGAAGTTTTGCCTATGGTTGACCCAGAAACTTTGCGCCGACTATGGATGGGGTTGGGAGTGTCGCAGCAGTGTGGGTGTGGCTATGCCACCATAGGAGGAGACACACTGATCAGATGCTAGACTCAGCTCCGGGATTTTTAGCCTATAACATCAGGGAGTTCTGTGCCCAGGTCCTGATGACATCATTTAGCAGTGTGCCTTCACTGGACCCTGCTGGTGCTGCTATACAACTGACTCAGCAGACGGAACCACACTTACATGTCACCGCTGTCTCCTTCCTGTAACATCTCCGGCAATGCTGAAATTAAGGCGAACAGTAGAATCCAGAGTCCTTATACTTAACGTAACTAAGAGGGACAGGTATGTGCTTCTCAACATTATCCAGTTTATAAATGAAATAGAGGTAATATTATCGTATTTCTGGCCACCTAATGTCGAACAGGTCAATAAACACATTACATTTCTGCCATATGTCTGAAAGATACTTGAGTGTATATTTAAATAAGCTACCGAGATACATAAGCATATTCAAGTATATTACACAGGAGAGAAAATGGTTACAACAGGATAAATCCTCATCTTCGTAAAAGATTTTTGAATATCTGTTTAATATACAGTGTATAATGGGCCTGATTCAGATTGGCCCTCGCAGCTCCACAACCAAGGCCGGGAACTCCCAGGAAACGGGGGGCGACAAGCCACTGTTTTCCGGATTGAAGGTCGGCAATGCCCCCAAACGTCTTCAGTCTGTCAGTCAGGCTGCGGCTCAGGCCCCACCCTCGGAGATGTTCGCTAAACATCAGGTTTACGTACATCTCTGCATGAGGCCCAGTGTGTAATATAATATGGTCCCCATGCTGTTCCTGCAGCATTTCTGTGACCTACAGATAAGAGGTATTGCTCACCTCACCGTCCTGTTCGATCCCATAACATGATTAGACAATTAAATATGAGAGAAGGGTTTTATCCAGTACAATAAAATCAGAACTATGACATGATAACCTATACAAATATAACATGGATCATTCTTTGACATATTATTGGTAAATTTTATTGATTTGTTACGATATAAATGTTAGACAATTTAATCATTTTGTAGTCCTAGGTGCCAGGGTAAATCCCTCTAGATAGCTAGCTTACATAATTTGAAAATGGGCACTCCCCGCTTTCAAATAAGGGTGCCCACTCGGTTGCAACTGTCATTATGGGGGTGATAGGGCACGTAGTACCCTCTTCCCTTATATGGAAAACTTAAGTTTTCTGTAGCGTGGGGTAACATCACATATGATCACCAGGCAATAGTTACTAAGGGGCCCCAACATTTGAAAGGGGGGATCACCCTCTTTTTAAAAGTGATCCCCGTAATTATTTGTAGCCAGGTTGGGAGAGATCGTCCACCATGCCTGGACCACATTTTTTTTCTGTAGTGCAGGGGGTTAATGTCTGGTGATCAGTGTGACCTTTAACCTTTATATGGGTATACTCTTTGAAAGAGGGGATCACCTCTTTCAAACGAGGGTACCTCACATCTTTCCTTGTGATATCTTTGGGGAAATAGAGAGACTTAAATTCCCTCCACTATTTAAATTTTTTTTTTTAGAAACAGTACTGCCGTGAGCATGTGCTTCCAAATTTACCAGCGGCTGCTGCATGTAGTCCTATCCAGTTTACTGGACCTGTAGGAAGAGGGTAAATTATTTTGGAAGACACTACACCCTCTGTTCTGGAGAACGAGTGAAGCTCATCTTCCAAAGTTTAACTGATATTGGTAGGATGAGCCCCACTCGTCCTCCGCAGCAAAGGGGTTAATACTCCAACCTGCCTTCCCTCTCATAATAGACAGTTTATTTAAAATTTCCATTCCACAACAGTGAAACATATAGAAGTTTTGCCTTGCAATAATGCTTCCCTAATCTATTTCCATTGTGTGTTTAGTTGAATGGTAATATAAGAATTTTAAGAAAAGTATTCCATGGACGCCATTTTCAGATTTGCCCTGGGTGCCATCTACCATAGTTACACCTCTGATTCAGAATGTCGACATAAATGTTGATAGTAAAAATGTTGACATTCACTATGTTGACATGGACATAATGTCAACATTGTAATGCGGTCAGGATAAGGTTAGGGCTAAAATTCTGTGAACCGCTATGTCTGTCAACAAGCACAATGTTATTAACGTCATATCAACATTCTGAGGATTTTCAGACCATGTCGACATTCTTGTGTGGACATATTGTCGACATGTTGTGCTACACTCCTCTATTTTAAAAATTTCTTGCTGTATACTTATTGCTGTACTGAGTATACCTGAAACAAGCACTGTGTGGTGGATGAAGGTAATGTTTCTTTATAGTTTGTAAATACCACTTTAACCTTTTAAATATACTTTTAATCTCAATCTTATTAGATCATGGCAATAGGGAACACTTTGAGACACAACCATATTTGTTATTTATGCAAAACAATACAACTACAAAAGAGTATCTGGTTAAGGCTTTGTTCCTAAATCAAGCTTTAAGAAACCCCCTTGTTGGTTATTATTATTTTTAAGCATATTTGCTATCTAACACAATTTAGTATGCTGCCTGTAATGCTTTACTAACAAAAATAAGTGTTCTATATTTATTTATTTATTTGCTCTTGCAAAAGAATCAGAAGAAGCACTGAGGTCGTAGGTTCGATTCCCACTACGGCCCTAACTGTGTGGAGTTTGTATATTCTCCCTGTGCTTGCGTGGGTTTCCTCCGGGTGCTCCGGTTTCCTCCCACACTCCAGAAATACAGTCAGGTCCATAAATATTGGGACATTGACAAAATTTTCAGATTTTGGCCTCTATTCACCACCACAATGGTTTTGAAATGAAACAAACAAGATGTGCTTTAACTGCAGACTTTCAGATTTAATTTGAGGGTAATTACATCCAAATCGGGTGAACAGTGTAGGAATTACAACAGTTTCAATATGTGCCTCCCACTTTTTAAGGGGCCAAAAGTAATGGGACTATCAACTCAAAAGCTATTTCATGGGCAGGTGTGGGCTATTCCCTCATTATTTCATTATCAATTAAGCAGGTAAAAGGTCTGGAGTTGATTCTAGGTGTGACATTTGCATTTGGAATCAGTTGCTGTCAACTCTCAATATGAGATCCAAAGAGCTGTCACTATCAGTGAAGCAAGCCATCATTAGGCTGAAAAATGAAAACAAACCCATCAGAGAGATTGCAAAAACATTAGGTGTGGCCAAATCAACTGTTTGGAACATTCTTAAAAAGAAAGAACGCACCGGAGAGCTCAGCAACACCAAAAGACCCGGAAGACCACGGAAAACAACTGTGGGGGATGACAAAAGAATTATTTCCCTGGTGAAGAAAAACCCCTTCACAACAGATGGCCAAATCAAGAAAACTCTCCAGGAGGTAGATGTATATGTGTCAAAGTCAACAATCAAGAGAAGACTTCACAAGAGTGAATATAGAGGGTTCACCACAAGATGCAAACCATTGGTGAGCCAGTTAAATCACATCTTGTTTGTTTCATTTCAAAGCCATTGTGGTGGTGAATAGAGGACAAAATATGAAAATTCTGTCAATGTCCTAATATTTATGGACCTGACTGTATACAGGTAGGTTAATTGGCTCCCAACAAAATTAACCCTAGTGTATGTGTGTATAATGTGTGCATGTGATAGGGAATATAGATTGTAAGCTCCACTGGGGCAGGGACTGATGTGAATGGCCAAATATTCTCTGTAAAGCGCTGTGGAATATGTGTGCGCTATATAAATAACTGGTAATAATTAAATAAATAATAAGTGCTCTACCATTTACTAATAATTATTACTAATTAACCTACAAAAAATAAATTGTTGAACCATAGTATGAAACATAGGGGATGTAGTTGGCATTACCGGCGTTCAGAATACTGGTGCCAGAATCACGACCGCTGGCATTCCGACGGTAAATTAGGGTTAGGGGGAGTGTTAGTGGTTAGGTACTAGGGGGAGGGTTAGGCTGCGGGAGGTTAGGGTTATGCTGCGAGGGGGAGGTTAGGGTTATGCTGCGAGGGGGAGGTTAGGGTTATGCTGCGAGGGGGAGGTTAGGGTTAGACTGTGTGAGGGGAAGTTTAGGGTTAGTATACTTACGTGGTTGTGGCGGTATTCTGACCGCTGGCATCCCGACCGCCGGGATCCCATACCCAACCCAAACATAGATTTGAGTATATGAATAAAGTGATGAAGGGACTGCAATGTATTTGTAGTTTTACCCATCCCAGGAGAGCCACTGTAATGTTGTATTAATCATGAGTGAAAAAGAAATCTGAATTTTAAAACAAACACCTCAGTAGAGTTTAGTAACCCTTAGTTGCATGTTCATCTACAGCTCGGGCGCCAAGGAGCGGGACCACAGGAGAAGAAGTTTAAAAAATACACATTTATTGGTACAAACATAAACACTGTTCAGTTTCTGCAACCAGCAACTAGTTTTTTTGGCAAAGGTTTGCATTTTTATATTCCAAATCCAGATGTGACACCACAGTCAAAGAATCATCTTTCACATGCGCTAAAATACAAACAAGTACAATCAGTCTACTTGTAAAATTGGTTTGGTATTCTGCTGGATAGTTTTGGGTGTAATTGTTTTTTTGGCCAAAATCTAAAATGAAAGATTCATACATTAGGTAAATACCTCGTACACAAACAAATGCACTATATACTGTATACTATGATGGGTTGCTTTTAAAATGTAAATGGATTGCCCACCTTTATAAACCCTTAATAGTTAGGCACACCTTACCCCATGAAGTCTTTCTGTGGGGTCATTCTTAGAACGCTAACTTTGAAATTAAGCTGCACATACTTAATTGCTAATAGCTGGAAGAGAAGAGATGTATCAGTTTGCAGGACCCAAGAAGGGTACACAACTCTTGAATGGGCCACCCACTTCTCCTACCCATTTTAGTGCCACGTTCACTACCACCCAGTTTACACACTGACAGCATGCTCCCCTTCTGCCTATCAGCACTAACAGTAAACATTTACAGCCTGGTAAGAATGGAGGGGGATGTTTCCGAGATGTAGGATCACCAATTAAAGGCTCATTGACTAGAGATGTGTCTAACAAGCAGGATGTACAAAGGTTTGCAACCTATTTAAGCTAAAATGTAAATTATTAAATTTACTTGTTTTGTTGATTCATCTTATAATTTTTTCCACACAGGAACTATATAATTTTAACTATAATTCATAGGACTCTGGCTGTCCAAGTAGCAGCTTGCATTTTAATTAACTTTTCCAAGGCTTATGGCAATATTAATATACTTACTTCCAGCTTGTAAGGGTGCAGATAATTACTCCTAATATAGAGTGAGCAAAATGTCTGCCCCCTACTTCTGGCACATGTAAAGAAAGGCTACTATAGTCTACCTAATATGCAAACAGAGGAGGATTCTGAAGGTGTACTTATAATCAAGATGGAGATAGGGGTGGCTTTTTGTCGCAGAGTGATAGCATTATTTAAGGGGAAGGATTCTGCATTATACCACACTTTGTTTAAGGAGATTGTCAAGAGCAGGGAAAGTTGTACTAGGGGTCATGTTTTTGGAGATGGGCCAGTATTAGTAAAGTCTTTGCCCGCTGCTGTCAAATCCCATGGTTGTTCTAAAAATTCTGAAGTTTCCTCTGCAATCTGCCCTGGAATACGGAAGTCTACAGCAGGTTGTTCACCTTTAGGGGTGATGTGGACAGCTGCTCGAGTTTCTGGGTGGCAGCCAGTTCCCTGCAAGAACTGCAGGAAGTTTTCTTCAATTGAGCCTTCTCGGCTAGGCAATCGAAGCTCATCCTCCCCTGCACTTCCCCTCTGGAAGAAACAGCCAACCCACCTTCCCAGCTCTTCACGAATTTGACGATTCAGGCAGCCATAAAATATTGGGTTAGAGACAAAGCAAAGAAACCCCATCCATGTGACAGCCCATTCCACTCGTGATCCAGGTAATGGAGGAGGAGAGCGCAGTGCAGCATATAAATGGAAGCCAAAATAAGGTAGCCAACACATAAGGAATTGACCCCCTACTGCAGCCAGTACAGCTGCCGCCTTCCCACCACTTCCTGCACCACCACCACCTAACACTCGTTGCTGAGGCGTTCCACGTGTGGCTCCTGATCCTGTCACCATGGTGGAACGACTGCTGAGAGATTCTGAGCGCCTGCGCTGAGGGGAGGTGTCCATCCAAGTGGGAAGAGGTCCTTGATGGAGGGCAGCTACTCGTGCCACCTTAAACATGCTGCAGTAGACAACAATGATGATGGTTAGAGGCAGTAAGAAGTAAAAAGAAGAGTAAAAGAGAAGAAATCCTGCTCGGAAGACACTGTTGCTACCTCCCTGCAGGCTGCAATGTCCAGGGACAGGAGGGTTCCATCCTAAAATAGGGATTAGGGATGTGAGCACGGCCTTAATCCAGACCCCTGCTAGTACCCAACTGACCAGTCCCATGGTCATCTTGACTTGGTATCTCATGGGATGCACCACGTAGTAATATCTCTCAATATTGATGGCAGAGATTGATAGAATGCCAGTGCTGGTCAAACAAACACTCAGGAACAGGTAGGCACGGCAGGCCATCTGCCCCAATCCCTGGCCCTCAAATAAGGAAGTGCCTCCACTCCCTGACAACATTGCCAAGGGCATAAGTGTAAGTGCAGCCAAGAGATCCACCACACACAAGTGGAAGACCAGAACAAACTTCCTGAGGGATGGAGTCTTCATGATGACACCCATGACAGCCACATTCCCAGCCACTGCCAATAGATCCATAAGAAGCATGATGAAAAGGACTCCATATTGGGAATTTGTTGTAATAGGGCTCCCTGAAGCATTGAAAGACAAGTTCCAAGTGAGAGAGGAAAGGGAAGTATCCATGAGGATGATTTGGGTAAAAGGTCACCATCACCCTCTTTCTCATGGGACCATCACCCATTATACCCCGAGGAGCGAGGTAGGACCTGAGAGAATTAGTGGAAAAAAAGAGAGGGCACACTGAGAGTGGTACACAGGTAAGGAATACAAATGGGAACAAGGGCGAGGGTGGAGGCACAGAAAAGTAAATAAACAAGATAAATGTGACAGTTAAAGAAAATGGGAAAGATAAAGGGGAATGAAGGGAAAAGGACAAGATGAAACAAGGGAAGAGGGGAGAGAAGGAAGTACTCTTTGCGATTTGTCACATTTCGGGTAAATATTTGTAACATACAGATGTTTCCTGTACGAGTGCAATAATGTACTGCCAAGTATTGCAATTCAAAAAGCATTACTCCCGGATTAGATATACTGCCGTCATCCCTGCAGAATATTATTTCTTTATTAGGGCATTTTGGTCCTTGCTACAGACAGTTAATCCAATCTGATGTTTATCGTAATCTTCATATGTCTTATTACAACGGATCATTACTCCTCAACGCAGTGTATAGCCCAGTGTCTCTTTATTCTGCAGGTAATCACTCGGTAATAAGGCAGCATTATTTACTCCCTCCAGTTAATTACCTTTCCTTGGAATAAATATTTTCTTCATGCAAATCATTACTTTTCCGGTATATACTCTGATGTCAGATAGGGGCTTCTGAGCTGGTATCCATAGGTGCTGTCTACAGTGAAGGCTGTGCACTAAAAGGTCTTCATAAAGAGATACTTTTCCTTTAAATCCACACAGGCTGCTCTCTGGCTTTCTGCTGATGTATATGACCTGGAATAAAGAAGCATGTAGGGTTAATCCCAGTGTGCTGGATATAATAAGCAACCGAATGCAGGATTTTTCAGTATGAAAAAGAGTCTATGGAGCAATACTAACGTAATGTGTATATATATAGAGAGAGAGAGATAGTGAGAGAGAGGGTGCAGATAAGGTATACATAACATATACATGCAAACACACACACATGTATATATACTGTACATATATAGTGTATATATATATATATATATATTTATTCAGAGATTATACATAAATATTATATATTATATTTATAGAGAGAGACATTACAGGAATGTATATAGGTACTGTATATAATGAGTTATTGTTAAATCATGACTCTATATATGTAATAATATATTTCCCACACCTCCCCCATAGGACACCTGCATATCCAACCATTTTTACAGCTATACACCTGAATGTACATCTTTTTCCCACCCTCATTTGGGACATCTGCCAGCTCCACTGACCCTCATTGGAGCCGACATTATGGCAGTACTGCCACTGTGTTTAGGGTTATTCTCAGATTCCACTTGTTTTCCCCACATACCTGTCTGCAGGAGCCGAAGCTGCATCCAGGGAGCAGGAGACTAGAGAAACAGCTCAGCCCCTAACCATCTAATGCACAGCACTGCAGTGAGGGAGCAGACAGGCACAGGGTCCTATAGTCACTCAGATTAACACAGCATCACCAAGTAGATGTCACAATGGGGGATCCTCTCTCCCTTGTGAATGACACTGACACATTTACCAAGTCCTTCCCTCTTGCACTCACAATTTAATCACTGAGGGATTTTATACATGTACTACTTAAATAGAATGAGGACCTGTACATTGATGTGGTAGAGAGACAGGGCCTCATTTTTTACACACAGTATTATACACTCCAGTATATGAAAGACACTTCCTCAATTTGTTAAATGTATGCCCTGTCTTTGTTTTGTTTTTTAGAGAACAAAGAAGGCCATAAGTTTAACAAATTGAGTGTCTTTCATAGATCTGTGCAGATGTACTAAGCCTTGGAGAGAGATAAACTACCAACCATTCAGCTCCTAACTATAACTTTACAGGCTGTGTGTGAAAACTTACAGTTATGAGCTGATTGGCTGGTACTTTATCTTTCTCCACTTTATTACTCTCCAAGGCTTAGTACATCTCTACTATATTTTGTAATATCTAAAACTGAGGGTCAAAATGTGCGTCTAATTCGCATAAATAAAACAACTGGAAGCGACTAAAACTACTTTACTAGATTGCAGTGATCAGTTTGTTGTGTGACATCTGTACACCTGTGTGTGAATGAGTCTGAATCTGTATACAAAGTGCTATGATGTAGCGGCTGCAGTTTTTTCTCACGTAATGTTCCATTGTGCCTCATCCAAGACTTTGTACATGTACAAAGTTGCAGCCCAGCATCTCTAGTATATTGTGAGTTGTATTTCGCTACGGCAGTGAAGTGAATAAGATGCAAAATGTAAATATAAAGACGGAACGCTAGAGCGGCTCAGTCACGTCGGACATCTTGCGCCATATGGCATATTGCCTCTCGGTGTATGAGGACCCATCTGTACCTCATAATATTCTGGGCCTGATTCAGATTTCTACGCTAAAGCAATCGCAGCTGCGATCCCACACGCAGCTGCTATGCGAAAATATGCTAATGTCGCTTGAACAAGCATTAAAACGCCCACTGGGGCCATTGCAATTTCAAGCAAATGCGTACACGTACTCAGCCACTGTCGCAGGTCATCTATAATCGTCCTTCTGAGTAGCCCTATGGTCGCGCAGGATGGTAGAATGAACTGAGACGCCAACACCACCTTATTTGCTGACAGCGTAGTTGAGTATTGCTCAGGTATGCAATGTGAGCGTTGCAGGATTAACTCCGTCTGTTGCACTGAATGCTCAAGCTGACATTTGCATATTTTCGCGCATGCAAATCCGTAAGAAATCGCTTCCGCGCATGTACTGCGTGTACCTCTGAAATAGCACCAACCGTTTGTTTTCAATTGCCATCTTTAAAGTATAGAAAAGCAGTGTTGTGACAAATGCATGTACATACTGTCATTTATTCTTGTATGTACCATGTATTGCTGCATTGATTTGCCTAACAAATGCATCTGATATACTTGCAAAACTAGGGATCATTGAACAAACTAGTAAACACCTTAGGTCTGAGGTTCCCAAACTCTGCCATTACAGTCCAGGTTTTAAGGATATCCATGCTTGAACCCATATGAAATCAAATCAAATTGATTGAGGTACTAGTTAAGTCACCTGTGCTCAGGCATGGATATCCTTAAAACGTGGACTGTAATGGCGGAGTTTGCGAACCTCTGCCTTAGGTCATTTATTTATACTAATGGGCAGTTTATCAAACCCACTGATGATCTGCAGCTTAAACTAATACAGTAGCTTTAAAGTGGCTAAATAAATAATTAATGTTAAACTAGCTTGGTTTAGTACAGTATTTATTTCTGTTGGCACTTTATATAATCATTTGACAAACCGCCGAGTAGTAAATCTATCCTCTAGTCTTAATGGCTGGCTTGCAGTCCCCTAGGTAATATAAATAAAGTGCACAGCTGCATTTACATCATACTTGCCAACTCTCCCTCATTGTCAGGGAGACTCCCTGAAATAGCAGCAGTCTCCCTGTTTCCCTGATAAGTCTACCAATCTCCCTCATTTCACCTTACCCCCATTATGACACTGTTATCTATTAGAAAAAACAAAGATATATACATTCAAATGGGATCACTAGTATAATTTCCCTGCATTGGGTATAAGGCACAATGATCCCTATGGCTACATGTATTTTCTGAGAAGTATCAGTGTGTTTTCATCAACACGTAGATCTTACTAACTGCTTTGGGGCTCATTTACATATGGATGTAAATCAATGTTATGACACGCCTCTCAGATGTAGCAGTACAGTCCACTTTACCGCCGCGCTCATAGGTGATGCTTTCACAATCTCCCTGAAATGCTTTTTCAAAAGTAGGCAAGTATGATTTACATACAGGGGTCAAATCAGAACATTCACAACATGTTTTAAAGGAACTCATTTTCTGCATTACATAATGAGATTTTCATCATTTTATTTAACTAATTGAAGTGTTTTTGTGTTTGAGGGGAGGGAGGGGGGTCTACCATAACAATGAATGTTTATTACCGTTACAATGGAAAGTCAGAGTAAAGCATACTTGCCTACTTTTGGAAACCACTTTGAGGGAGATTGTAGAAAGCGACACGCGTAGCCCGTCGTGCAGTTTTGGGGGTGTGGTCTGCTCCACCCAAAGGGCGTGTCTAACTCCACCTATGGGTGTATACATTCCTATAATCTGATACCCTAGCTCCCCCACTGACATTAATATCTGTCACACACACACATTACTAGATCTCACTACATACACACACATTACCAGATCTCACTACATGCACACACACACACTACCAGATCTCACTACATACACACACACACATTTCCAGGTCTCACTACATACACACACACACATTTACCAGATCTCACTACATGCACACACACACACACACACACACACACACACACTACCAGATCTCACTACATGCAAACACACACACTACCAGATCTCACTACATACACACACACACACACACACACACACACACACATTTCCAGATCTCACTATATACACACACACACAATTACCAGATCTCACTACATGCACACACACACACACTACCAGATCTCACTACACACACACATTAATAGATCTCACTACATACATACACACACACACACTAACAGATCTCACTACATGCACACACACATTACCAGAACTCACCACACACCCACACACTTACATGAGTAGATATAGGGAGTAGGGACTGACCTGCTGCTGCTGCTGCCGGGAACTGCTGGGAGAGCAGAAGGACCCGGAGGAAGACCCCATCAGCTGCCGGCTGCCCAGAGTAAAGCCCGCTGACAAGAAGACTGCTAAGGAGCCTGCTGCCAGGACCAGAGGGAAGGAGCCACCGTCGCAGAGGGCTTCATGCTGCTGCTGACGCCCATAAATAGGAAGGCCCCGCCGAGGAGACTGGAGGGACAGCCTGACAGCCGCAGGCAGAAGAAGGGCCAGCCCCTGAAGAGGACCAAGAGGACCCTAAAAGGACCAGCACCACCTTGCATGTTGGTACAAGGGGCCACCACTGTCGCGTCTCCTGCTGAAGCCTCTGTCAGAGAGGTACTGTGTAAATAGACGGCCACCGCTGTCCATAACCCCACGGTGGCCGGCCTTCACTTCACACATTGTGAGTGACGTCTCCATTTGTAGGCTCCGCCCGTTGCGCATGCGCAGTGCTAATTTTAAAGGGGTCGATAGAAAAACCGGGAGTAGTGGCAATGTTTGCGGGACAGTGGGAGCCTGAGGTTAAAATCGGGAGGATCCCGCTAAAAGCGGGAGGGTAGGCATGTATGGAGTAAAGGTGGGTACATACCTGACATATATCTGTAGATCGAGTGATCTGCAAATATATCTGCAGATAATGGTCGTTCATACACACTGAACGGCCATCATCTGCTTGTGCCCTCGGGTCTTGGTGGCCGGGGGGCGGGACCCGGCGGCCAGGTCGGGGGCGTGCCCCAACCCCTTCCTGGCGGCTGCCATGTGTGTGTATGGGCGGTCTGCAGACATATCTGTTCATCGGCTGTGCAGCACAGTCAATAAGATACGTCGGTGAACGTCGTCGTATTGTGGATGCATACTGGCCGACGTGCAGCAGATACATTGGCCGATCGATTGATCGGCCAATGTATCTGTCAGTGTGTACCTAGCATAAGACAAAACAGCTATGCTCCTTCAGGTATAATTAAATATTCGGCCTTTAAGAATATACTGGTTACATGCACGCACAGGGAAAATGAGAAATCATGAAATACAACATGGTCAATTCAATAGGGGCGAGGAAATCAAAGTGCCGCTGCAACGGTGTGGAAATGCTGGCAGTGGCACCTCATCTCACCCCAGACTCGCCGACTTTGTATGCATGCCACCCTATGGAGCTGTGAACAGAAATCTGTAGTCTGAGGCAAATGTGCCCACTTATGTAGTAGGCCAACTTGCCAATAATCGAATCAAAGTCAATGTGTTCTGCTAGTAGTGTGTTAACACATGAGAAATAGACGATGTTGAGCTATAAAATTTGAAACACTCTATTGAAATTTTAGAAAGCAGCAGAGAAAACAGAACCAGTGACTCTTGTCTGACTTATATTGTTTCTGCACTTTCTATGGACTTTTGTAATGTGTGAAAAGTGCGTAAAAACAGATAGGTATCTACAAGTGAATAAAATGTGATCAGATGCAAATCTGTATTTATAGATGTAGATGAGTATTTACCTTAAAGAGTTCTATATGCCACAACTTCTCTCATATATTTCTAGCTATAAGGTCCAGTAATAGCAACAGATTTTAATATTTCCTTTGGGAAAGTTTGTGCTGTTCAGTATGCAGTACTGTGCATGTTGAATAAATTGAATTCTACTGACCAAGAGTCCTTATTTACTAACAGCTAGTTCGATGACCAGGTATGTTACTTTGGGGTTATGAGCCCATGGCACAATATGTGACATGCTTAGATACAGCCAGTGCTTCCAATTTCAGTTTTGCTTTTTTATTTTCATGAAATGTGACCTAGATTGGGAAATTTACGGGAAATATGGATATATCGGTAATTCTGGTATCATACTTGCCTAATATCCTAGAATGTCTGAGAGACCCAAAAGTATTGCACTCCAGAGAGAATCTGGCAATCTCCCTGAAGCCAGGCTGCCACTTGATGGCGGATCTTGTCAGTGTTCTGCAATTTCTTTGCTAGAATCTTCAGAGTGAGGGGTAAATTTACTAAAGTGAGAGTGTTTAGAAGTGGAGATGTTGCCCATAGCAACGAATCAGATTCTACTTAACATTTAACTAGCACCTTCTAGAAGATAATAACTAAACTCTGATTGCTTTGGGCAACATCTCCGCTTCTACAAACTCTCACTTTATTAAATTTACCCCCGAGAGCAAGTTGGTATCCTGAAGAAGGTTGTCACTATGTGTACTCTTCTCTGAAACTCTCTCATCCAGCAATGTGCAGATGTGTGAGTTAGCTGTCTCTACACAGTCCAGTATAGTTTCTATGGTGCATTTCTCCATTATATGAGACCGCTCTCAGATAATATTTATTAACAATCACCTTTATTAATGAAAATTATACACAGTAGGGGCCTATTTAATAATGTAGTGATTGTGGTAAATTATACAAGCATTATTTATTGGGGCCAGGGGCGTTTTAAGAGAGGAGAGGGCCCACATTCAGACTTAGTGCAGGCTCCTTCCTCTCTCCGGTGGTCCCACTGTGTACTGTAGATTCTGGCTTGGTGCCCGCTCCGTTTTCCCGGGGACAGTAGTACTGTGCATGCGCCGGTCACTGGGAAAATGTCTGCCGCCATTTTCCCAGTGATTTTTGCTGCTCTGCAGCGCCAGCTCAGGAGGTAAGTATAAGACTATGGGTGCAGGGTGTGCAGTGTGGGCCCCCCTGGACCCAGGGACCCTTGTGCCCTGCACACCCTGCACCCATTATAGATACGCCCCTGATTGGGGCATTTTATCATAAGGGAACTGACGCAGATATCATATTTCACAAAAGCATGCCCCATAATCTTTTATAGTGACTACGAAAAGGGCCTATTCGTTAGATGGCATTAGACATTGTAGCCTATAAACTACCTTTTGTCAGGGTTGCCGAAATGCTGGCTGCCCCTTACGGTAGGGTTCAGCCAGATCGGCATAGAAGGGGGGGCGTGACCTGCATAGGGGGCGTGGTCGGCAGTTTGTGGTCGGAGCGGGGGCGTGGCCATGCAATCACGTAATTTTGGCCGAGATTACCGGCATTGTGAAGCAGGGGGCAGGGCCAAAATAACGTGAATCGCGTCAATGGCCTCCCCTGCTGCAGGGGTTTTTCTCCCGATTTTCGGGAGGCTCCCGGCCGAATCGGGAGGGTAGGCAAGTATGACATTCCTGCAACTTGTTCGCTGGGGAAGGATCTTTGCATACCTCACCGGCAACCTATACTTGCACATACGCAGGTCAATGGCATTAAGGTTGTAGCTTAAGTTATCATTTTACTTTTTACCAGTGCCATAGCAAGGCTCAGAGGCATACTTTGCCAGCACATCCCACCCATGGCACAGTTGATTGATGACATTACACAGCTCAGAATGACATTACACAGCTCAGAAGGATGGGTGTCTAGCACATCCTAAAGACGTGTCTTACAGCTTTTTATGCAGCAGAGTAACTCCCAAGGCACCCTGTAAACTGTAAACAGGTGCCATTGGCAGGGCCGTAACTAAGGTGGTGCGCAGGGGCGTCTTAAGAGAGGAGGGGCCCATGTGCATTCCCCATGCGGAGCCCCCTCCT
The DNA here is from genome assembly GCA_031769625.1 of Taudactylus pleione. Lineage (NCBI taxonomy): Eukaryota > Metazoa > Chordata > Amphibia > Anura > Myobatrachidae > Taudactylus > Taudactylus pleione. The sequence continues at coordinate 346,313 of JAUIMM010000705.1, read as the reverse complement.
CTCTCCCTGGTGGCTGGCAGCCAACTGACGCGGCTGCACAGCAACCGGAGCATTAGTAGACTCTGGGAACTAGAGTGTGCCCAGAGTCTACTCTGCATGCGCAGAACGCCGGAAAAATGTCCATGGTGGCCAATTTCCAGTGTTCTGTCAGCGCTGACACCCAACGCAGGACCACGGACAGGTGAGTTTAAAATAATATGGGTGCAGGGTGTGCGGTGCGGGGCCTCCCTGGACCCGTGTGCCCTGCATAACTCTGCACCCTATATAGATACGCCCCTGGTGGTGTGGCCAGTGCCGCCGCACAGAGCGTAGCAGCCCTAAGGGCGGAACCGGCCACCCACCACAATCATTATATGCCGGGCGCCGCTGCTATATATCAATAGAGGTGCACGGTGCCCGGCTCTTACACTGAAGTGTACACTCCCGAGTCCAGACCCAGCCTAGGGTGAGGACTCAGAGCTATTAGGTCAAGTACACACTGTGTAGTGGGCAGCGCCACATCGAGTAATGAGAACTGCACTGAAGGTCACAGTGACAGACAGGTCCCCCGATGACGTCCAGCACGGCAGCACCAGCAGGTCCCCATTTACTGCCCGGCACAGCAGCAGGTGTGTGCATATAAAATACATATTCAAATACAGTAACGAGCCTGGGGAGGGGGAGTACAAAATGAGCGTCAAAATAATATATATATATATTGTATTTATATATATTATATACTTATTATAATTATCCTTTCTCTAAGGATGAGGTCCTAAATCATATCAGGCATTTTTTTTGGGGGGGGAGGGGGGCACCGATGCTCTTTCTCACACAGGGCACCAAAATGTCTAGTTACGGCTCTGGCCATTGGGTATCTACTGTGCCGCCCTCTGGGCCTTGTAACCTGGGAAGTGGTATAGGTCACGCACCCCTCATTACGGTCCTGCTTTTCCCTCTCTTATCTGAGTCACTGTGCCAGCAAGAAAGGTTTTGAAAATTTGCAAGAACAATAATTTCTTATCGGCAAATTACATTACGATCAATAAGAAATTATAGTTTAAGGTGCCCCAATGCCACCAATGATAATTTAAGTCCCCAACTGAAGCTGGAGGCTGAATTTACGTGGCTTTGGCGTGAATTAGTCATGATGACGTCATCATAATGACCCCCTGACCTGGCTCTGCCGATATGAATGGAAGAGACTCCAAAGATCATGTTGTGCAGTGATGCAAGCAAGGGGGTTTCTGAGTGCCCAACCCCCCCTCCTTGACTTTTTCTGAGACAGAAAACTTCAACTCCTTCTCTACGATATCCAATGTTTTACTGATGTATAGTGGTGGGGCTGGCAGGTATGCTCAGTTGATTGACTCCTGCACACATACACGAGATATGTGCACATTCTTTTACATTTTCATGTATTAAAAATATATTTTGTTCAGCATGCTATACCCTGTGCTAGAACTCCCAACTTCATTCACCACAGTCACATACCTAACATGGCTATTTACGCCTGCATAGGAAACCTTCTAAAGCTAACTATATGAAGCTAGTTGTAATGGTCAAATTAAACCATTTAGTATCTTTTTGCACAGTTGTTTAAACTAACAATTACACCTAGCTTCATATAGCTAGAATTATCATGGTTCTTATGCAAGAGCAAGTAAATCTGTATAAAGCTGAGTACACACTATACGATGTATAATACCATATTTCTACTTCAGGGTCCATAGGGTATCCACAGGATACCTTGGGGTATAGGTGATGACGTCAGGCATCGGGCACCATAGAGTTATGTTTCAGCCTCCCAGGATGCACTAGGGTCCCCCTCCTATACCCCGCCCCCGAGCCAAGGCATCTCAGTTTAGTTTGGTGCCCGGCCGGAGTCAGATGCACCTGTTAGAGGGGGGCCATGAAGAGCCCCTGAAGTTTCTTCAATGCAGCTGTGGATGCACATCTGGAAGTACAGCATGGACAGTCAGTCCTGACGTCCATGCTGTCTTCCCTACACCCCCGCTGGTACCAGAACGCCGTTACTGATCCGGGGATGCTGGTAGGCATCTGGGGTCACAGCCAGCTAGCTGTGACCCCAGATGTTTAGGACCATGGCCGGAATCAAGGGGGACACAGGTCCCGAGTCCCCAGGCAGGGGGCTCCCTGGGGACTGGCTGCAGCGTGGAGCTAGGTTCTAACCTGCGCTTCCACTACCCCCCTGGGACAGAAGGACTGCGGCAGAGTGGTGGCGCTGCGGCGTCCCAGGGGTTAAATGCATGCCAGGGGAGCGCGCCCTCCCTGTCTCACAGCCGGCGCCTCCCCCGCTGCACACAGCCCTCTCTGCTCTAGCTGACTGGTCCTGTGTCAGCGCTCCTCCCCCAGGCCGGCCTCCTCTCTGCTCCTCGGTGGCCATCTTTGGAAGAAGCATGGTGAGTGCTGCTGCACGCTGATGAACGGTGGCATCGCGGTCTGGGTCCCCCTGCATACCTCTCCTCCGTTGGATTAAGGTCTGTGTATGCAGCGCTGTGTCCTACCAGGCTCTGAGTCTGTGTAGTTGAGGATCAGCGCTGATAGTGCAGGAATTGATTTCTTTGCATTGTATGTGACCTATGCTAGCGTCTGCTGCCTGTACTTTAATTTTCTATCTGTTAGCATTTAACTGTCCCTGTTCTTTCTGCTAAAGCCCTTGCGGTGCGGTGCTTGCAGGGTGGTCTCACACTATACTAACGAGTATCAGTGAGAGGGGTCACATACTTACCATTATGTCTGAAAGTGATTTTCCTCTCCAGCTTTTATATACTACATGCAAGGTACCTATAGCGGAGGGGGACGGTAGTGCGGAGGGACTATGTCGACGGTGTTATGCGCTTACAACCCTTGTGGGCCAGTTAGCTCCGCAGCCTGCCTTCACTCAGATGGGTTTGTCCCAGCAGTCAGTGGTGTCGTCACCCATGCAGGGTTTCCCAAGACAATTGATGGTACCCCACAGTCTCCCTTTTTCCCCTCCTCAGGTCTCTCATGAGCCTGCGTGGGTTAATTCGTTAACAAGCTCTGTACAGCAGTTGTCAGAAGTGTTGCAAGGGGAGTCTGTGATGCGGCCTCACAAGCGGCCGGTGGCGTCTCTGTCTGCTCCTTATGAGGATGACGACGGGACGTCCAACGATGGGGAGATTCTGGATCTTTCTGACCAGGAACCTCCCCGTCCTAAAGAGTCGGACGCTAAGTCTAAGGTGTATATACCTGGCCTTATTCTTGCAGTCCGTACTGCTTTAGTTATTGAGGATGAGGAGCCTCCAGTATCAAAGTCCAAATACGCCTTTTTCAAGGATGTTAAAGGAGATACCACAGTGTTTCCTCTTTCGGGGCAATTAGTTGACCATCTAGAGGAAGGGTGGAAACAGCCAGGCAAACGATATCAGCCTCAAAGGCGTTTAGCAGTGGCGTATCCATTTGCGGACAATTATTTTGCCAAGTGGGAGTCCCCTCCACAGGTGGATTCTCATGTGACACGCCTTGTCCGTAGTGCCACATTACCCATGCCATCCATGTCCTCCCTTAAGGATGCTACGGACTGCAAGGTGGAGATCTGCCTGAAGTCCGTCTATTCCCTTGCGGGGGGGCAGCGAGGCCAGCTATGGCCATTTGCTGGGTTGCCAGAGCTATGGAGCGCTGGGCTGATACGTTGGAGGCGTCCTTCAATTCCGACTGTTCGGCTGAGCAGACGGAGTTGATCGGCAATCTCCGGGATTCGGCCACTTATATCAACGAAGCGGCTTTGGATATTAGTACCCTGGCGTCTCGAATTTCTTTGGCAGCTGTAGCTGCTAGTTGCACATTGTGGTTGCGATCTTGGAAGGCGGATGCGGATTCCAAAAAGGGTTTGGAAGCGTTGCCTTTTAACGGAGAAGTTCTCTTTGGTCCGGACCTGGACAAAATTGTAGCCACGCTGGCGGCAGCCAAATCAGCATGTCTCCCGTCTGCTGCAGTTCCTTCCGGTTCAGGTAAGTCATCCTTTCGACCTTATAGGGCCCAGGGTAGGCCTAAAGCACAGTCCTTTCCCCGACAGGCTGGCCCCAAGAAATCGGCCAAGCCCCGGAAGCAGGCCTGGAGTACCAGATGTCCGGCCCCTAAGCCAGATGACAAGCCTGCGGCCTGATGGTCCGGGCCTCCCTTTGGGGGATCCCAAAGTGGGAGGCCGCCTGCTGCAGTTCGCCCGGTGTTGGTCGGTCACCACGACGGACACTTGGGTTCTCGAGGTGGTATCACACGGGTATGCCCTCTCCTTCCGGCACAGACCCCCAGCTCGATTCTTCACCACGGGTCTACCATCAGACCGGGAACAAAGCCACGGAGCTGCGGAAGGTCTTGCACACTATGCTCCAGGCTGGAGTTATAGTGCCTGTTCCATTCTCCCAGAGGGGCCAGGGTTTCTATTCCAATCTCTTTTTGGTGCAGAAACCCAATGGGTCGTTTCGTCCGATTTTCAACCTCAAAGCTCTCAACAAGTCTTTGCGGGTGCCGAAGTTTCGGATGGAGACCCTTCGGTCCATCATTCTGGCGCTGGAACCTGGGGACTACATGGTGTCATTGGACATACAGGACGCTTACCTGCATGTCCCTATTCTTTTGCGCCATCAGCAGTTCCTCAGGTTTGCAATCCGCAGCGACCACTTTCAGTTCCGGGCGTTACCTTTTGGCCTGGCGACAGCACCACGGTTTTCACCAAGGTGATGCCGGTCATGGCGGCTTCCCTGCGGCTGCAGGGAGTCCGCATGTTACCGTACTTGGACGACCTTCTCTTAGTGGCAGGATCTCCGGAGCTCCTTCTGCGCCACTTGGACCTGACCATTGCGCTACTGCATCGGCACGGCTGGTTGATCAACTGGCAGAAGTCCACCCTGATCCCATCTCAGCGGATTCTGCATCTCGGAGCCTTATTGGACTCGGGACAGCAAAGGATCTTTATGACGGGGGAAAAGATCTCTGCCTTACAGTCAAGGGTGCGCAGTTGTCTGCAGAGCCGCCGGGTGTCTCTGCACTTGGCAATGAGGTTACTGGGCTCCATGGTGTCGGTATTCGACATGGTAGAATATGACCAGTTTCACTCCAGACCTCTGCAGCACCTGATCCTGTCCAAATGGAATGGACTGCCTCAGAGTCTGAAGTCCCAGACGTTGGTGCTCACTCCGGAGGTTCACCTCTCTCTAGCCTGGTGGTTGCAGACGACCCATTTCAACAGGGGTCGTCCGTTCTGGGTGGCGAATTGGGTCCTGTTAACAACGGACGCCAGTCTTCAGGGCTGGGGAGCGGTCTCGGGTCCACACTAGTTCCAGGGCAGGTGGACTCCGGCAGAAGCAGAGCTTCCAATAAACATCTTGGAACTCCGAGCGGTTTTCAATGCTCTCCAGCAGGCACATCGGGTTCTCCAAGGTCACCCAGTGCAGGTCCAGTCGGACAACGCTACCACCGTGGCTTACATAAACCGGCAAGGAGGAACACGAAGTCAGGCGGCTCTCGTAGAGGTGTCTCGGATCCTGGTATGGGCGGAGCGCAATCTTCCGGCCATATCAGCTGTCTTCATCCCGGGAGTGCTAAACTTGGAGGCGGACTTTCTAAGTCGCCAGGACGTTCATCCAGGGGAATGGTCCCTGCAACCGGACGTTTTTCAACTGCTGGTGGACAGGTGGGGTCTTCCAGAGATCGACCTCATGGCGTCCCGGCACAACCACAAGTTGCCAGTGTACGGGTCTCGCACAAGAGACGAAGAGGCGTCTCTGGTGGATGCTCTGTCCATCCGGTGGACGTTCCGGTTTGTTTACCTCTTTCCTCGGTTTCCCTTCTTCCACGGGTAATCCGGAAATTCAAACAGGAAGGAGGGACGCTCCTGTTGATAGCTCCCACATGGCCCAGACGGCACTGGTTCTCAGACCTTCAGGGTCTGTCCGTGGACAGTCCTCTGCGCTTACTGCTCCGACCAGACCTTCTGTCACAGGGTCCTTGTCTTCACCCGGACCTGACTCGGCTGTCTTTGACGGCGTGGCTGTTGAGGCGGCCATGTTAAGGTCCAGGGGGTTTTCCAGCTCTGTGGTGCGAACCATGCTAAGAGCTCGGAAACCGTCTTCCGCGAAAATATACCATCGCGTGTGGCATACGTTCTTCCAGTGGTGTCGACCGAGAGGATATGCACCGCGGGAGTTTCGTCTGTCTCGTGTACTCACCTTCCTACAAGCGGTACTAGACCATGGGCTTCGCCTTGCTTCTTTGAAGGTGCAGGTTTCTGCCCTGTCTGTATGGTTTCACCGTAGGATTGCTACAATCCCTGATGTACGCACCTTTATGCAGGGCGTTCTGCGAATTCAGCCGCCTTTTGTTCCACCCATTGCGCCTTGGGACTTGGCTGTGGTCCTGAGAGCTCTCCAAGGACCGCCGTTTGAACCACTGGGCTCAGTAGATCTTAAATGGCTTACAGCTAAGACTGTTTTCCTTCTGGCCATAGCTTCGGCCAGACGTGTTTCTGATTTAGGGGCTCTCTCTTGTAGACCCCCTTTCTTGATTTTGCATGGGAACAGGGCAGTGCTACGCACTCGTCCTGATTTTCTTCCCAAAGTTGTTTCCCAGTTTCATGTTAATGAGGAAATAGTTGTTCCAGCTTTTAACTCACCCGGCCTTTCAGTGGGTGAGGCCACTTTGGATGTTATGCAGGCCTTAAGGACTTATGTTGACCACACTGTCGGACGCCTTGTTTGTCCTCTATGGCTTCCGTAAAAAGGGTTGGCCTGCTTCAAAGCAAACTTTCGCAGCCTGGATCCATATGGCTATTTCTGAAGCTTATCTTCATGAAGGCCTGCCGGTTCCTCCTTCTGTGAAGGCTCATTCCACTAGGTCTGTGGGTCCTTCGTGGGCAGCTCGACGTGGTGCCTCTGCAGTCCATATCTGCAAGGCTGCTACGTGGTCCTCTGTCCATACCTTTGTGAGGTATTATGTGTTTGACACCTTTGCCTCTCAGGATGCTTCCTTTGGGCGGCGGATTCTCCTTTCAGCACAGGAGCGTCTACACCCTTAAAGGATACTGCTTTGAGACATCCCCAAGGTATCCTGTGGATACCCTATGGACCCTGAAGTAGAAAATATGATATATGATAAGAACTTACCCTTGTTATCTCTATTTCTACGAAGTCCATAGGGTTCCACAGGACTCCCGCCCTGTCGCACCTGTGCTGCAGATGGGCTTTACTCTGGTCACCGGTTTTTCGTCTCCCTCTGGTGAGAATGTGATTCTTGTGTGTCCAGATCTTTCTTCTCTCTCTTCCTTCTCCTCCTCCGACCTATGGCTTGGTACCTAACTGAGATGCCTTGGCTCGGGGGCGGGGTATAGGAGGGGGACCCTAGTGCATCCTGGGAGGCTGAAACTTAACTCTATGGTGCCCGATGCCTGACGTCATCACCTATACCCCAAGGTATCCTGTGGAACCCTATGGACTTCGTAGAAATAGAGATAACAAGGGTAAGTTCTTACCATATCTCATATTATCATTCCGATACGGATCAGAACGATATCTCATACGCATCGAATAGTCGGCCTAATTCAGACCCACTCGTGAGCGCTGAACGCTCGCAAGCGGGTCGATGTTGGCACAGTGCGCATGTGCACGACGGACCCGGCTCCGTCGTGCGCATGCACGAGACCCGGATAGCAACGGCCAAGCCGTCGCTATGGGTCTCGTACCAAAGGGGGCGTGCTGTCGATGGTGAGTGACAGCACGCCCCCTTTGGTGGGCATGCCGGGGGCGTGGCTGCCCAGACGGAGGCGTTCCGTCTGGGGCCGGCCCCACTGACATCACAAGTGATGTCAGTGGGAGTGCTTTTGGCAGCTGAAAGCACTCCAGCGCTTGCGGCAACAAGACCCTACCACAAGGGTCTCGTCGCAAGCACGATGGTCAAGACCGTCGCGACCATCTTTTTCGCCGCTCGGTATAGCTGTGGGTGGTCACCCACAACTATGCGAGCGGCCAGGAGGCCGCTCTAAAAAAAGAGAAGGAGGGCACTGATTCAGAGCGAGCGCTCTGGTCAGAGCGTCCGGCTCTGAATCAGGCCCAGTGTGTTCATCCAGTCCGTCATTCACGACGGTCCTTCATGGCATCAGCTCATCTGCTGTTTTGCACAGCAGATAGGACGATGCAATGAACAACGCAGTACCGTTACATGTAGCTTGTAACGACACATTGCGCCATTGGATCGCGCAGTGTGTACGATGTGTGCTGTATGAGGTTTGAGGCCCGTATATGGCATGCTCAAAATTGTCTGTGTTAAATACAGGGGCATTTAACTGAATAATAAGTTGCCCACAAATCGCACTCTTACTCAGGGCCAGTGATGTTGAACAGGGGAGCCATCCCATAGAGAGCGCACCCCTCCCAACATCCCGATTTTCAGCCCTTTTCGGGTGTCCCGCTGGTGGTCAGGAGGTTTGGCACCCCCAGTCAGGAGGTTTGGCGCCCCCACCGCCACAGCTCTACGGCTATTACGGACTCTGAATTAGCTGAATGGATACTGCGCGCATGAATGCGGCATCTGTTCAGTGCAGAGAGAGGGCTGGGGGAAGCCCAGCTAGTGACAGAGTGCCATGCGGGCACGCCCCCAAATAACGTCATTAAGGGGGCGTGACCTATGGTAATTAGGCCATGCCCCCATTTTTGGCCGTGCACAACTTCGGGGTGACTATTACCTATCCTGCACAAGGCGCTGCTACCCCTGGAGCCGGCCCTGCTCTTACTGATATCTCACAAGCTATCTGGACAGACTTCACAAAGGGCCAGTTTCACTACTTTACGCAACTGCGTATGCAATAGTGATTATGCATTCAGTTCAACTGCCATAGTATGCTAATCCATTGCTAATACATTGTGATCGCAATACCCTCACAGCACTACACAGAGACGCCCATTTTACTCAGCACACATACGTACTTTAGCAAGACTGTGAAACCATTGGTACAATCGAGTACCATCGCAGCCGCACGCACACTTGCACAAGCTCTGACCTTACTCAGAAATTGCAACCACGTACGCTATGAGACCTCAGACTGCGTAGACCGTTGCAGTGGATAATATATGCACGCCCCTGAAATGGTGTGCGACAGCACTGGCATGCCTGTGTTTCCCCGACAAGCCTCCTGTCACCAGCCCCAAACAGCACATCCTATCAATCACTCTGTGATGGGTCTGCATAGCCTCTGCGATCGCATTCCCGATCGCAGTGGCTAGTTCGCGCACTGCAAAGCATACACATGCGCATTACGCAACAATCGAACGATTGTGTGCGTAATCGCAGTTGCGTACGGTAGTGAATCAGGCCCAGTGAGTTTTATTGTTTACCTAGATGCCAGCATATTGAGCAGTGCTGCACAAACATGAAGACATACAGGATACAGTATGATAACACAATACACACAAAGATAGCATTTGCCTACATGTGTGAGTGTGTGTGACTTGAACAGGGTGTAGTGAGCACCTCTACTGTGAAATCTGCTACTGACAGACATAGGTGAACCCCCACGCTGAGGAGGGGGGTGTCTTAATTCGCTTGCAGGCTTTTAAGTACTTTCAAGTCATCTTTTCCTGAAGGCTGAGGTGCTGCGTTCAGAGGAATATATATGGTATGCAAATGTCATTTCTGTTGTGCTAAGTATTACTTTGTGTACACACATTGTGAACAGGCCGCCATTCTTCTAAATAAATAATGATAATGACAGTTAATAGGTTCATGTCTCCCCAGCGAGTAGTCTCCCAGAGTCCCTTGCTTCTGGGAACGTGAGGAAGCTCATGAATATTCAAAACTGTCACATGATCGCGTTGCTATGACACAAGAACCCAAAAATACATCCGTTAAAAATTGGAGCAGCAACAAAGGTGCTTGAGTGACAGGCAGCAGGACACCAAGGGTTGGTTGCAGGCTGCAGCCTTGTCACAGCGGTGTATCACAAGGATACATTTGTTGACAACAAAGGGAAATATGTTTCTAGGATTTTAGAACACCATTTTATGTAATGTCAGCTAATAATGCTATGTGTATATTAGCAGCATATACAGTTAGGGATAGTTATATGTCATAGCAAGATACAGACAGACTGAGGCAGCTGTTTGGCAGCAGGATACAGTGACAAAGAGAATGACAGTTGCTTGGCAGCAGGATATAAAGATAGAGACAAGGACAGATACAGTTGTGTGACATCTGGAATAAAAGACAGGCAAATGTGTGAGGCAAGTGACAAATGCTCACAGTCCTTTCACACAGTGAATTAACATGTGTATTTTTTTTAAAAATCCTCATTGCGATGTGATACGCATTAGTTATAAAAGCTAAATATTCCAACATTGGGGCTAATGCAGAGTAAACTTCTAATCGCAAAATGTGCATTTCCTTACTTCATATGCACAGTAAATTGTGTTACCATATAATAACCTTGTTAAATACAATGAAACTTAAATAAAGACACAGACAACAGTGTTGGCGTTTAAAATTTTTGTCAAATTATTTTTGACAAGTCATTACATTTTAGACTATAAGTTAATAATACAATGGTGACGGCACAAAAGAACGCACAGGACAATAACAACCAAACAGCTCAAACAAACACACACACACACAAGCCAAGCATTGGTGATCAACTCTTCTTTACCTTCAACCACCGGTCCAGGTGGTATAGCCATTTCCTGTCCAGGACAATTGACTGTTGCCTTACTCCACTTCAAGGAGAGCGCACCCACTAAGCCTAACTATTAACATAAACTAACTCAAAGTGCCGTTCTTTTCCGCCAAGCGAGGCCTAAACTGATGCGCCGCCACCATAACTCAACCTCGTAACCAGAAACACCTCAAACAGGAGAAAAATTTTAAAAAGCCAAACACGCAGGACTAAGATGTAAGCCATCTCCACGATACAAATGTTAATGCCGGAATTGAATCCACACATGTTCCACTACACCACCACCATTCTCCAACATGTACCTCACCACTGCAGTATTGACCTTCCTCCTAAGCACATTCAAACACGCACCAGAACCAGCATTCCTCCAAACTAGGGATGTGCGCCGGACCATTTTTGCTGGATTTGGATTTGGCTCTGATTCGTCACCCAGCTTTGGATTTGCCAAACCCGCCATGACTGGCTTTGGATTTTTTACAAAAATTTACAAAAAAAGCTAAAATCACATATTTTTTTTGTTCCTAGAGTATTATTAACCTTAATAACATTAATTTCCAGTCATTTACAGTCAATTTAGACCACCTCACAGCTTATAATATTATTTTCACCATTATTGGCCAAAGGTTGCAGTGAGCTGACTGGTTACTAAGTGACAAAGCAGCGGCGCAGCTGCACAGACACCACAGTTTAAAGCACATCTATGAAACCTTGCCACACAGCAGTGGCAGAAATGAAAGGTAGGGCAAGATGGAATTGTTCTTGGGCCCTCCCATCCACCCTTATGCTGGATATTAAAAAGGACATGCACACTTTAACAAACCAAGCACTTCAGCGACAGGGACTGCCACTTTTGTGGCTGAAATGCTTGGTTTGTTTGGGCTCCCACATAACAAGCTACCAATTGGCTTAATGCAACAGCTCTACAGTGGCAAGATGTCATCGTCATTGCCATCCTCACACTCATCAGTGTGTACATCATTCTCACACAATATTAATTCATCCCCGCTGGAATCCGCCATTACAGAAGACTCTGTACTGTGGTAATTGAAGGAGGAGATGTAGTGCTTGTGACACTTGCCAACTTGCTCACCAATAGCTCTTTGCATCTTTTAAGATCTGGGTCAGTTGGAAAGAAAGACAAAGAATACAACTTAAACCTAGGATCAAGCATGGTTGCTAAAATATAGTGATCAGATTCCAAGATCATGGCCACCCATGGATCCTGGCGAAGCGAATAAAGGACTTGATCTACAAGTCCGGCATACTTTGCAGATTCGCTTTGCTTAATCTCCTTCAATTTCTCCGGCTGATTTTCTAAAAGCCTAATTAGGGGAATCACCTTACTCAAGCTAGCAGTGTCAGCACTGACTTCACACGTGGCTACTTCAAATGGTTTGAGCACCTTGCTCAAGACAGAAAGTACTCTCCACTGTGTTGGGCTAAGGTACATTCCCCCTCCTCTCCCAATGTCATGGCTTGTTGTATAGCTATGGACTGCTTTTTGCTGTTCCTCCATCCACTGAAGCATATAAAGGGTGGAGTTCCACCTTGTTACCACCTCTTCCTTTAGTTGATGGCAGGGAAAATTAAACTGTTCTTGTAGGTGCTGCAATCTCCTGCATGCTGCTGCTTAATGCCAAAAATGTCCTGAAATTTTTGGGGCAACAGACTGCATCTCCTGCAAGCCCCTGTCATTTTTTAAAACCTGCACCATGAAGTTGATTGTGTGAGCAAAACAGGGGATGTGTTGAAATTCACCTAGCTGTCATGTTTTCACAATATTTGTAGCATTATCAGAAATCATAAATCCTGAGGAGAGTCCAAGTGGGGTAAGCCATATTTCCATGATATCTCTTCTAAGAGGTTGTCAGCGGTATGCCTTTTATTGAATCTGATGATACACAGAGTAGCCTGCCTCAGAATGAGCTGGTGTTGTTTGTTAGATACTGCTTATGCTGCTGCTGAAGGCGATTCACCCACCCAGTGGGCTGTCACAGTCATGTAATCTTTAGTTTGCCCACTACCACTTGTCCACATATCTGTGGTTAATTGGACAGTTTTTACAATGGCATTTTGCCATAGAGCAATAATTTAGAGATGTGCGCCAACCCCCGTGTTTTGGTTTAGAATCTGGATCTCCCCTGGTTTTGGATCTGGATTGGTTTTGCCAAAATCTCACCTCCGTGTTTTGTTTTTCAGTTTTGGCTTTGGATCTAGATTTTTTCTTAAAAAATCATAAAAACCGCTAAAATCACATAAAATGTGCCTCTTTTTGTTCATACAGTATATTTAACCACAATAACATTTATTTCCACTCATTTCCAGTAATTGTGACCAACTCACAGCTCACTATATTGTTTTCATCGAGTTTAGGCCCAAAATTTGCACCAAGCTAGCTGGCTGACTAAGCTATGCGGCAGCAGTGGGTGGCACAAAAACGTGGCAGTTCAACTTCCAACATGGCACATCAGGAAACAGATGTTTTTATTATTCAAGAGAAGCCTGAGGGAGTTGGAGTATGTAAATACCAATATAGTATGTATATGCACAGACTATATGTATTTCGGGCGCTCACAACTTGTAATGATGGTTTGGCAATAATAAAATGCTGAGAAAAAAAAGAATAAAGCTGCTCTTAATAGTGAATAATCTGTGATTTCCACTTAGTTAAAAATATATAAATAATCTGAGTATGACATCAATTAATATACATCTCATAGCACTAGTAATCAGTGTTATTAATGGTTATTATCAATTTATCAGACAAAGAGCGCTAGTTAAAAGAATATAGCAATTTATTAACACGGTTAAAAAAAAATTTCAATAAATCTGACACATAATGAAAAAATAAAAAGGATAAATATATAGACACACACAATTTTTTTTTTTTTTTTTTTATAAAATACCAATTGGGAAAAAAATATGTAAGTTGGCTTGTATGTATAGAAGAGAAGAGATTCATCCCTGCAGTAGGTGTCTCTAACATACAGTGAATACAATATTTATATAGCCATATATGCTCCAGCTCCACACAGCGCTAATCAAGTAATGGTAACAGATAATATATCTTTCCTCTCATATAGGACAAAGCATTAATACATTCCAGTCACAGTCTTAGTCAGTATAATTAATTCCACTTGTAGTTTTGATCACCGTGATTAGTATGGATCACTTCACACAGCAACATATGCTTTGGTCTTTAGAATGTTTCCATCGAGAACAGTCTGTTTTAGTGCAAATAGCAGTTCATGCAGCAACATATGCTTTGATCTTTAGAGTGTTAGTATAGAAGACAGTTTACCAAAGTGCAAATAGCAGAGTTCGTCTGTCGGTATATTTAACAGCAATCAGCTCTCCCCCACTTGTGCAAGATACTAATGCTTACCGCCGACCAGCTGATGTGGAGGGGAACTCTCTCTGTACATTTGCAAGTATTCCATGGTCGTTACATGCCAAGATATGGATGTTACTCCTCACGCTGTTTGTGCAAATGCACTGCAGTACTTGAATCACTGTTGGCTGCCGGAGCAAAAAGAAGACCAAGTTGGTATATTGAAGGGGGAAACCCTTACGCGTTTCTCCGCTGTATTGAATGGCGGTTTCGTCAGAGGGTAGGTTTCCATATGATCCTGTGAGTGCTTTTAAACTTAGGTCATCCAATAAGGAGCTCATGATAATCAAATCGCACCTGGATCACCTGTGCAAGTGTGTTTCCATACTTCAATTCATCGTAATCTACATTACTTAATAGTTAAATTAATTCATAAAAATATATGTATCACAGAACATCATAATATGTTTACAATAACAGTTATATATTATATGTACCATCATTAACTTAGTATTCAGCATTCAGCAAAGAGTATCAATTTAATTGGCATTGAGAATGATTTCCTTTAAAAATAAATAACATAAGTTAAAAGGACTGCACTTCTCCATTCAGTCAGTGCAGCTTGAGACTAGCTCAAAGGCAGAGCATCTATCTAGCACTGTGGCAACCCAGGTTCAATTCCCAGCCATAACCGAATTTTTCTTTTTTTTTCCTTTATTTTTTTCCCTTTTTCCTTTTCTTTTATTTTCTTTTTAATAATACTTTTACATATAAATAAGATAAATTGTGAGAGAGTAAGTCTACAATTTCCTTAATATATAGTGATATTAGTAATAACAGAGAGGGGGGATGCTGCTAGTATATTTAGCCCTATAATCCTAGGTTTAATATATAACATTACATAATTTGCAATAAAATGGATTGAATCTTTATACATTTTTATTTCATGCAACATCCTGCCTAGAGGAAAAAATGATATGATCAAATGTTGTGTAGACCACACAAAGATTATACGTGTGTAGATAAAAAATTTATGACCATATTCCTAAATACAGATGTGACAATAAGCCAGAAAAAATGAAAAGGAGGTAGGGGAAAAGAAGGAATAATTGGGATGTACATAGAGTGACTATTATCTTCCTATCAAAAACAATTTAGTTCTATATTGTCATTTAGCCCTTGGGGAAATAGTGTACGCAGGGCAAAAATCCAATAAGCTTCGCGTTTGCAAAGTATACCATATCTGTCACCTCCTCTACATGTGACAGGAATATGTTCAATGCCAGTAACTTTCAACATCTTATCATCGCCATTATGTTCACTCCAAACATGTCTGGAGAGGCTATGTGTTTTTATGCCTTTAATGACATTTCTCCTGTGTTCCAAACGAGTGTTCAAATTCCGTGTTGTCCGACCTACATACTGTTTGCCACACCTACACGTTATAACATAGATAACAAAGTTGGATGAACAGTTGATAAATTGATCAATATTGTACTCTTGATTTAAGGAGTGAGAGACGAAAGAATGTATCTTGTGACTAATGTAATTACAAGTGATACATTTACTTCTGCCACATTTATAGCAACCTTTCAAAGGAGTAGGTAGCCACATTTTATTTGATATCAGACCTGTATCTTCATTAGAGTTCCTTTTCTGTTGGAAAAAACTGGGAGATAACTTGTTCTTCTAGTAGTGCATTCAACATGAAGAAGCATTTTCCAACCTGTACAGGAACATTAAAAAAGCATTTAGTTAGTGGCCTCCAAAATGCAACTTAACCAGCACAAAGATATTAAGGTATAAATTTAATTTACTAAAGTGAGAGTTTTTACAAGTGCATTTTAGAAGTGATGTTGGCCATAGCAACCAATCAGATTCTACTTAACATCATTTACCTAGCACTTTCTAGAAGATAATAGCTAGAACCTGATTATTTTCTATGGGCAAGCAACATCACTTCTAAAACGCACTTCTAAAAACTCTCACTTAAGTAAATTACATTGACCCCTTCAGGTCTTACGTTGTGTCTTTCTTGAGAATCCTGCACCAACTTTTGCTGCTAGGAGTGGATTTTCATCCCAGAAGGGGACCAGGAATACTGCATTCCAAAACAATTGACTGTAAAATAATCCTTTGCAAAGCTTCCACATTGAACAATTCCCAACCTGTACAGGGACATTAAAAAAACATAATTAGTGGCCTCAAAATGCCACTTAACCAGCACAGATATCTGGACAAGCATAAGATCTATGATTTGGTCCTCAAGAGCTACCAACAGTGCATGTTTTCCAGGTCTCCTCAGAGAATCACAAGTGTAATAATTAACTCCACCTGTGGATCTTTTTAAATGTGTTTCTGAGTAATGAATACACCTGTGCACCAGCTAGGTGGTCTGGAAAACGTGAACTGTTAGTAGCTCTCGAGGACCAAGGTTGGCTACCCCTAATTTAAGGCCTTAAGTTGTGTCTTTCTTCGGAATTCTTGAGCGCCATGCTTGCTGCTGGGAGTGGATTTTCATCCCAGTAGGGATGAAGACATTGTTTTTTTCTTCCCAATGGACACAGATCTGAATTGAAAGAGATACATGTAAATCACTATTGGCAGGAAAAAGAGGCAATTTGGAGGCCCTTACACAAAACTGCCTTTGCTTTACTTGAGCTGCCCACCTTCCAGTGTGTACTCAGAAAGAGTTTTCAGCACAGCCAGGTACCTTGTCAGTAATCGGCCTGAGACTACTTCCCCAAAATGTGGAAAAGATGATGTCCATCAAAATGAACTACAAATTCTACGAGAAAGACCTTTACTGTCAATTATGTGCAAAAATTACAGAGGCACCTGTATTGGTGGATTCCAGCAAATTAATATTGTGTGAAGAGGATGATGCATACATCACCCCAGATTATACCATCACCCAAGCCAATATAATCATCCCATCCTGTGTTGTGTATAAATTACAGCTGTGCGCCCTGTTAGATTGGGGATTCATTGTCCACTTTAGAGGATGTGAGCTCCATTTTAGTCCATGTCATCACCGCACCCCGTACACATCTTCTGATCTGGGCTACAGGAGGAGCAGCTGCACTCTGGAATACGGTTGCATGTAGTTGCCCCTCTGCCTCGCTGAAATTCAGGTAGAGGGGCCATGGGCAGGGACTGGGAGTAGGGATACTATAATCAGAGAATGCAGTTTTAGCTGCTTTATTCTATTTTTTAAGCCATATCCTCTATTTTCATCTTTGAAAATGTTTATGCAAATCTCAGCAGAGGCGTTTTGTGTTGCCATGGCTAACGCACACACACATAGAAAAGAAAACCAGATTGATTGATTGATTTAATTTTTTGGGGGGCATTTGGGAGGGAGAGCACCTGAACGAGAAAGCAGCCTCTTGATAAATGACACGGGCATCACCACTGCGCAGCTACGTTGCTGGTGATAAGTGTGGCTAACACGCGCACACACACAAAAAAAACCACATTGATTGATTTTGATTGATTGAATTCATTTTTGGGGAGCACTTGGGAGGGAGAGCTCCCAAACGAGGCAGCATCCTCTTGATAAACAACACAGGCAGCACCCCTGCGCATCTATGTTGCTGATAAATGTGGCTAATGCGCACACACACTGGGGAGAAGCACCCCTGAATGAGGCAGCAGCCACTTGATAAATGACACAGGCAGCACAGCACCCCTGCACACCTACGTTGCTGATAAGTATGGCTAACGTGCACACACACACTGAAATATAAAATATATATTTTTTCACACTGGGGGTGAAGAACACCCCTGATGGACAGAGCACCCCCTGGACAACACAGCAGCACAGTCAGCCCTTATGGACAACAGCCAGCCAACCCCTATGGACAGAACAACAGCCAGCCAGCCCTATATGGACAACAGCCAGCCCCTATGGACAACAGCCAGCCCCTATGGAGTGGACTAGACAACAGCCAGCCCCTATATATGGAAAACAGCCAGCTCCACCCCCTATGGACATAAGCAGCCAGCCCCTGAGTGACAATGACAACAGTAGCCAGCCCCTAAGCACAGCGTCAGCAACAGCACATTCAGTTTCACAGCCCCCTCTCTCTTCACTCTCCACTGCCAGAATGAAAAATGGCGGCGATCGTGGAACCTTTTATACAATCCAAAACCAGCGAAAATCCGACAGCGGGATGATCATGTTTTGAGATCCGAGTCAGACGGGAAAACCCGGGCCGGCTCGGATATGACTCGGATCCCCTAAGTTTGGATGGGTTCGGATCTCTGGAATCCGATCCCGCTCATCTCTACAATAATTAGGTTCTTTTTAATGTCCTGGTACAGCCGAGGAATGGCTTTTCGATTAAAATGAAACAGATGGAATTTGGTACCGGGGAGACAAGGCCTCAATTAACTTTGTAAAACCCACAGTATTAATTGTGGATACTGGATGCAGATCTAATACCAGCATAGTTGTCATGGCATCAGTTATCCACTGCGCGACTGGGTGAGAGCTGTCATACTTGCTTCCCCTTGCAAGATATTCTTTAACAGTCAATTGTTTTGTTAAACTACTACTAGTAGTCTTCTTGGTCCACTTCTGGGCTGAAGATCCACCCCAGCAGCAACAGGCCTAGCGGTCAAGGATTTTTCTGAGGAGTCCTGGAAAGGGGATGAGTCACCTAGCAAATTGGATGCTGGACTGCCTCTGATCATTACTGAGGATATTGTGGATGAGGGTGTTGGCGGTGGAGATTGCAGATGCTTGGAACTAGTACAGAGAAGGGAGCTAGCTGATGCTGGACTGCTTGCTGTTATTTTTTTAGCACCAGTTTCTGTTCTTATAAAATAGTTGTCATGAGCTCGCTGCAGATAATGGAATAGCGTGGAGGTTCCTAGATGCTTAACGTCCCTACCTCTACTTACTGTGGTTCCACAATGGCTACAAATGGCTTGACAAATGTCAGGATTTGGGTAGAAAGAATTCCATGACAATGGCCTTCTTATCATGGCAAAGAGCTGCTTCCACCAGTGCCTGACTTACACAGCTACAGGAATATCCTCCTAATCCTCTTGCAATTCCACGTTGGCATCCTCAATTTCTATATCATCAGCAATACTTATGCTGCTCATCCCCACAAATACAGAGGGAGCAGAAACTGTGGATGGCGGCTCCTCTGAAAGGTCAGGCTCACACATAGCACTCATGGACACACTTAGATTCTCCTCAGGCATTTCTGACATTTGTGTTTCTGAACGCACAGTTTGATCTACTGCCTTAGTAGTTTTCAGGTTTTTTTATACTTCTTCTAAAAGGTCTTTCATTGTCATCATTAGAGGCAGAAGATGCCTTACTGACAGGTGCAGAACCACCATTAAGATATAAAGGCCAATGCCTCAGCCTTTTTTTTGTGTTTACCCGTGTGAAATCTCAATTTTCTTATTTCAGATACCCTAATTTTTTAAAGCCTCTATGCCCTTGAGCATCAGCTTTAGATGATAGTGAACGACTAGTATCGTCATCATGACTGGTTCCAGCAGCTGCACTGCTAGCGTTTTCTTGCTGCTTCTTCTCTACACTCAGTTGGTTGTCGTGATCCATATTGAAGAAAATTGAAAACACACTGTGGGCTACTGCCCAATTATTCACGGTGCTTACACACACTGAGGGCTGCTGCCCAATTATTCACGGTGCTTACACACACACTGAGGGCTACTGCCCAATTATTCACAGTGCTTACACACACTGAGGGCTTCTGCCCAATTATTCACGGTGCTTACACACACTGAGGGCTACTGCCCAATTATTCACGGTGCTTACACACACACTGAGGGCTTCTGCCCAATTATTCACAGTGATTACACACACTGAGGGATA
Organism: Taudactylus pleione; assembly: GCA_031769625.1. Taxonomy (NCBI): domain Eukaryota; kingdom Metazoa; phylum Chordata; class Amphibia; order Anura; family Myobatrachidae; genus Taudactylus; species Taudactylus pleione. The sequence continues at coordinate 326,444 of JAUIMM010000705.1, read as the reverse complement.
CTGCCCAATTATTCATGGTACTTACACACACTGAGGGCTTCTGCCCAATTCCCGGTGCTTACACTGAAGGCTACTGGCAATTATTCATGGTGCTTACACACACACTGAGGGCTTCTGCCCAATTATTCATGGTGCTGACACACACTGAGGGCTACTGCCCAATTATTCACGGTGCGTACACACACACTGAGTGCTTCTGCCCAATTATTCATGGTGCTTATGCACACTGAGGGCTACTGTCCAATTATTCACAGTGCTTACACACACTGAGGGCTACTGCCCATTTATTCACGGTGCGTATACACACACGGAGTGCTTCTGCCCAATTATTCATGGTGCTTACACACACTGAGGGCTACTGCCCAATTATTCACGGTGCTTACACACACACTAAGGACTTCTGCCCAATTATTTACGGTGTTTACACACACTGAGGGCTACTGCCCAATTATTCACGGTGTTTACACACACTGAGAACTTCTGCCCAGTGGGATACAAGACAACATTTTTTTATAATATATTATTTTTTTTCCCTTTTATTATACTTTAAAAAAAATATATATATTAAATTTACTTTTTTTTACACTGGAGCAGATGGGCAAAAGCCACTTAACAGTACAGCCTGGAGTCTGGACACAGGCTACTACAGCCACTGTAATAACTCTTACCCCTACCCTACAGTCACTAACAGCTAACGATATTAAAAAGAACCTCTATATACCCCTGCCTGTACCTTCTAAAATCCTTCCTATAAACCTCTAAGGATGACGCTAATTTGCGTACGCAGTCATACAGTAAATAAAGACTTAGGCCTGGAATCTGTGGTTCCAAAGCACAAGTGTTATTTAAGTAAAAGTTCAGACAGTTACACGCAATTGATCCAGACACAATTTAGGCGCAAAAGGAATTATACAGACCCAAGTACAGTATACATACGCAGTGCTTCCGGACCCGAACATAGGCATCAGCAAGAGACCCATCGTCATTCAGCATTCAGCATGAAGACTAAGAACCCAGCGTTTGAGCACACATATTTATACCCCCCCAGAATAGACAGGACAATAGAGAAGTTTGCTGCTGATGTCATTGGTTCCCAGGGGAGAAGCATCTGTTACAAAGCATTTAACAGGCTGGTTCAAATAGACTCTACCTGCCTCTAACAGCTGGGTGTCTTTCCCTTCCCGCCCCCTGTAACATCATAACAGTTGTTCATGAAATATACATTTTGTTGCTTGTAGCCTCTGCGATCCATAACTTGAGAATTCATGATGCGACCTCCCCACCGATAACACCGGAATACTGTAAAAAGAGTACGCATCAGTACAAAACCAAACACGACTTGTTTAGCATGTATAAAACCTTAGTTATCAAATATCTTTATTTCTCAGCATTTAAACTAACTGAACCAACTTAAATCATATACTTTAAAGCTTATTAAACCGTATGTGTGAATATGTAATGTGTTAGTATTCGGGGTTTGATATGAAGACGCTAGTTAACTGGGGACAGATGCGTGCGCATTTAGCTGCTAAACGGTATTTTCATTCTGGGTCTTAAGCATAATGTGTGTATGTGAAATGGTGAAAGATGCAATCGCATGATGCTAATAATTGTGCATTCGCTACTGGGCGTCATGTTAGCAGCTTAATTGTGCGTAATGTGTGGTGTTTATGCATGAGATTCCATCTATGATGGACTTAACATATTTATATATTTATATATATATATATATATATATATACATACATACACACACATATCATTCCTCACTCTCAGTTTCAGACTGCAATGCAAATGTGATCTCCAGCTGTGAAACTAAACCATCCTGTCTGGGTATGAAACTAAAACCTGTTTGGATTCAGACAAATCCAATTGTGTAGATCAATGCCTGGATTATATTACAATTGCCAACAGGGATTCCCAATTTGTATGTAAAACACTTACAGTTTCTGGTACATTGTCTATTCTATTTAGATTATCAAAAACATTGGCATCTGTTCTTAGCTCGTGAGTTGTAACTTAAAGTGACGCTGGTCGCAAAATGGCATCTTGCAGATTCGTGTTTCTAAAATGGAGTCTAGCTGCCATTCACAAGATGGCGTCGTGCATGCTTCAATTTTAAATTGATCTTGTCTCAGCCAATTATCCACCTTTGACAGTCCACCCTTTGATAGCGAACAACATGCTATCACAATCTGCTATTAGAATTTAATTTAGGCTTACATTTACATATTATTTAGTGTTATTATGGGATGGCACAAGGTGGTTCTTAATCCATCAATAATGTGTCTCTGGGTGGGGACATAAAACTACTATTATACGCACACCGCGGATCTTGGAAGATCATGTGAAAGGTGTGGGAATGCACCAGTCTTATAAAAGCAGTATTGAAGGGGAATTGAGACTTTACATTATCTGAGGTGTTCTTATAAATAACATTTCAATAATACATTCTATGCATGTCTAAATATAATACATCAAACGATAGTATTTCCTAGTTCAGGGTTGTAATGCAGTTCTATATTTACTTCGGTATACATATTGTCATTACTGACCATCATCATAGTTTCATTCTTACGTTTTACTCTGTTTTTACATTTTCCACACTTCAGCACAATAGGAACACACCGGACGCATATGCCAATTATTATGATGACAATCAGTTTAAGGATTAAGAATTTGCCTATGCTGGCGATCACTTCCTGGACCCATTCCCCTAGGCCTGAGAACCATTTCACTGGGTTCAGCCATGAAACCCATCCTTCTATCTTCTCCCCTACTTCAGCCATGAAGCATTATGGTTCTTACGAAACTCCCATTTTAGCTGCAGAATTTCATCCATCTTTCGGTCTATCACCTCCTTGGGGTCGCTGGTATCATTGGTGACGTAGGTGCAACATTTTACTCCAAATTGGGTGGCCAATGTTACGCAATACCCTCCAGTAACAGCAGTTAAATAATTCACCACTAGCCTGTGTTGCACTAATTCTTTCTTGTACGCTTGCAACTTTCTCCCTGTATACCTGAATGTGTCAACGTACATCTCGGTGATATTATCTATCAATTTAGCAAGTTCCTGGATATATCTAAAATGTACCCCGAGCGATCCTGGTGGGATCCAATATGACTAGAACTTGAAAGCCAGTTGTCTCACTGATTAACTGAGTAGCTTTATGTACGTCACCAGGTATCATATTTCTTTTGCCTCTGTGTTCATATTGTGTGTGAAGATATGGTGACGGTGTGTTTTTATGTATACCCAGCATTTCAACATGTGTGAGGGTCATAACTTCTGGGACTACTCTTCCCAGGTAACACAAAACTTCGGAACTCGGGGAGAGCCATTTATAAGCTTTTCTTCCACATATGAAATATACATTATCAGGGAGAACATAAGAAATGGTATGCATCATTATCATTAAGCACATTTCCCTTGCAAACAATCCTATTTCTGGGTCTTCCATCTGATACATGCACATTTCTGGCTGTATTATTTTAGCACAATAACCATTTGGCACCTTACCAGTAATTTCTTTGGTGGAACTCAATGTATACCGATAAATAAAATGTTTCCCACTAGACTTAATGGAGCGCAGCAGATCATGGTTTATGGACTCATTATCAGCTCTTTGTGAGAAGGTCATCGTCTGATTATTCCCCGTCACTTCCCAACTCCCGGGTCTATTGGGGTTGGTTATGTTTAAGCACAAAAGTGATCTACCTACTTGGAATTGATGGAGTTTGAAATTAGGTGGTTTGGATAAGAGAAATTTTCCATCCAATGTTCTCCCTTTTTGCAATTCTTAAATTTCCGTGATATTCAGCGGAAATGGCACCAACCCTACGTTATGCTGTCCCTGTGGCACATGTGAACACACCCAGCAATCAGTTTGATTTAACACTTTGCCTACCATGCTATGATAATCCTCTAGAGGATACCCACCCCAGTACGGATTATATTTAGGTTGGCACTGTTGGATACAGTTCTCATCAACTAGGGACCCACAAAGCTCACAAATACAGGAATCTTCAGACGATAAACCTCCACACCTTCCCCGAGTATCCGGAATGACAGCTCTCTTAACAATAACAGTACTAAGATTGGTCAGACACTCCCCTGATTGGTATTGCACTCCTCCTGACTCCACTCCATCAGCACTGCCATCAGCTCCCGTTTCCTCAATCGGTCCCCCATCACAGACACTGGATATCCCCGAACTGACCAGGATGGTGAACACTCTAAAAGAGAATATGAAAATGAACACAGCAGGCCTGTCCATTGTCACAACAAGATCTGCATATTTCTCTCAGTTCAGGTATCTCACTACAACCTGTTCAATCTTCCCGGAAAAAGCTTGCGATCGACAGGTTCACTCTATCAGCTTTGTCTCCGACTTGTTTTTCCACCGGTTGATTGACCTTCTTGCAGTGAGTGGAATGGACCCAGGTATCTCTCTCGGCCACCTTCAAAGATGTAGTATTCTTCAGCAGCACCTGGTATGGACCCTCCCACCGATCAGTCAAACAACCTGAACGCAAGAAATTTCTGATCATTACATATTCTCCTGGTTCAACATCATGACAGTTAGTTTCAGGCATATCATTAGACAACAGTTTCAGTTTCTGCTGCTGTTGCTTTAACTGCTTACTCATTGATATAAGATACTTTACAGTTACCTCGTTGTTACCCTTCAGGTCTTCCTGTGGACTTATAATCAAATGAGGTTGTCTACCGAACAATATTTCAAATGGGGACAGATTCTGAGGAGGTCTAGGAGTGGTCCTTATGCTATGTAGGACCAAAGGTAACGCTTCAGGCCATCCTAGTCCAGTCTCTGCCACGATTTTACTTAGCTTATTTTTAATAGTCCCGTTCATCCTCTCTACCTTGGCACAGGCTTGCGGTCGGTAGGGGGTATGAAGTCGGCTATTAATACCCATCAGCTTACACATATTTTGAAAAACATCACCTGTGAAATGGGTACCCCTATCACTCTCGATGATTTTAGGGATACCGTACCTGCATACAAATTCCTGAACTATTTTCTTGGCAGTAAACATAGCAGTATTAGTGGCCGCTGGGTAGGCCTCAACCCAGTTAGAAAATACGTCTGTGCACACTAATACATACTTAAGGTTCCTGCAGGGTGGTAATTGGATGAAATCAATTTGTATCACCTGGAAAGGTCCATCAGTCGGTGGAATGTGGGACGGTTCGGTAGGGATCACTTTCCCTATATTCTTTCTCAAGCAGGTCAGACAGGACATTGCTATCTTTTCTGCTTGTGAAAAAAAACCTGGTGCGCACCAGTATGCCCTCACCAACTTGCACATACCCTGTTTACCCAGATGAGTCAGGCGTGTGCTGCCTCAGCCAGGCTGGGGTAATATGCCTTGGGGGCTACTGGCTTACCATGTCCGTCCCTGCAGAGCCCAGAGGACTCTTGCCCACATCCCTTGGACTTCCAAATGGATTTTTCCTGAATTGAACACAAATTTTGCATCTCAATTAATTTCTGAATATCAATTGTTTGAAATGACATAATTGTTTCAGTTGGAGAAAACATTTTTAACCCTGCTGCCCATTTTGCAGCTTCATCAGCTCTGTTTTTGCCCAGTGACACCGGGTCATCCTCACATGTATGGGCTTTGCATTTAATTACTGCCACCGCTTTGGGCAGTTAGATTGCTTCTTAAAGATGTTTTATGTGTCGGGAACGTGCAACTGGTGTGCCTGCTGCTGTCATAAAATTTCTCAGACGCCATAGAGCCCCAAAATCGTGCACCACCACGAACGTGTACCTCGAGTAAGTGTAAATGTTAGCAGATTTGCCTGCTGCCAGTTCACATGCTCTAGTCAGTGCTACTAACTCTGCCACCTGGGCTGAGTGAGGAGGACCAAGAGGCTTAGCTTCTATGATGTCTGTGTCATTTACAACAGCATAACCTGTACATAATTCACCTGTGTCTGTTTGTCTATGACAACTCCCATCCTTATAGAAAGTCACATCCACATTCTCTAAAGGTGTGTCATGTATGTCAGGTCTAGCAGTAAAGGTCTGATTCAGATATGTCATACAATCATGCGTATCATTATGTCTGCCGAACTCACCTCCCGCCAGCAACTCCTCTCCTTCCACCCTTTGTACATCATGTTGTACACATGGTAGGTATGTTGCTGGACTCAGGGTACTGCAACGTTTAACAGTAATATTTGCAGGAGTGATTAGAGCTAGTTCCCATTTGGTGAACCTAGCTGAGGAAACGTGTCTGGTTTGAGCTGAGTTCAACAGAGCAGATACAACATGGGGAGTGTAGACAATCATATCATGGCCCTATACTACGTCCTCACTTTTACTCACCAATAGAGCGGTAGCTGCTACACTTCTCAAACAGGTGGGGAGTGATCTTGCCACAGTGTCCAATTGGGCACTGTAGTATGCTACGGGCCTACTGGCATCACCATGTTTTTGTGTAAGGACACCTGCAGCACAACCATCGGCTTCCGTACAATACAAATCAAAAGGTTTTTCATAATCGGGTATTCCCAATGCAGGAGCTTTTGTCCGACTATCCTTAAGATTAAGGAAAGCCTGCTCTGATTCCTCTGTGTGTATGAAACGATCGGGCTTTGAGGAAGAGACTAATTCCTGTAAAGGTAAGGCCAAAATAGAAAAACCTGGGATCCTCATTCTACAGTATCCACACATTCCCAAGAAGGTATGAATTTGCTGTTGATTCTGCGGCAGTGTCATGTTTTGTATGGCCTGGATTCTATCTGTTGTAAGATGTCGTAACCCCTGGGTTAGGCAGTGTCCCAAATATTTTACTCTGGATTGGCACGGCTGTAGTTTGTCCTTAGCCACCTTGTGTCCTGTTTGTGAGAGATGAAGTAACAAAAGTTTAGTATCATTCAAACATGACATAAACGAGTCAGAACATAGTAATAAATCGTCCACATATTGAATTAGAACAGGTCCATTGGCAGGTTGAAAAGATTGTAAACAGTCGTACAATGCCTGAGAGAAGATACTGGGGCTGTCTATGAAACCTTGGGGTAACCGTGTCCATGTGTATTGTAAACCTCTGTATGCAAATGTGAATAGATACTGACAGTCAGGATGGAGAGGCACAGAGAAGAAAGCAGAACAGAGGTCAATGACAGTGAAATGGGTTGCATTTGGTGGGATCTGCATCAAAATGACAGCTGGATTGGCACTACAGTGAATTGGCTCTACTACTTTATTAACACCTCTAAGGTCTTGTACCAGCCTATAACCCCTTCCACCACTCTTCTTCACCGGGAAGATGGGACTGTTGGCTACACTAGCTGTACGAACTAAAATTCCCTGTTGCAATAATCGCTCAATTATTGGAAAAACCCCTAATTCTACCTCCTGTTTTAGTGGGTACTGGGGAATTCTTGGAGCTTGCCTACCGCTTTTTAAATTTACCATTACGGGGCTTACGTTTGCCATTAATCCAGTGTCCTGTCCATCTTTCGTCCAAAGGGAATCTGGAATCAGGGACAACATTTCATCTACCTGTGATGGAGTTTCATTTAAAACTGTAGAGTGATACATTATCCTTTGAGGAGTGTCTAACATATCTCGCACCTCGTATACCATTCTCTCTGGGATATCTAGAAATACACCATCAGGGTGCAATATATAACACATCCCATCTTACATAACAAGTCTCTGCCCAGTAGGTTAGTAGGAGCCGCAGCAGCCAGGAGAAAAGAATGCCTGGTATGCAACGGCCCAATAGTAACCTCTGTGGACTTTGTTAAAGGATAATGTTCCACTTTACCTGTTACACCCATTGTTGGTACTGTCTCGTTGGTCACCTGTAAATTAACGGGAGATTTCATCACTGACTTGGTCGCCCCTGTGTCTACAAGAAAAGGATATTCAGTACCAGCTACATCAACCATCATGACCGGTTCTTCCCTAGTACTTCCCGTTAACCTGACTATCTGTAGACTACAGGTATGACCTGACCCCTAGCGTTGGCTACCATTCTCCAATAAAGCATTTACGGCTACAATTGGAGCTGGTACCTGCTGAACATTTGCTGGCCTTTGTGCATATCCCTTATGGGGATATCCAGGTCTTCCCTGATGTGGGGTCCCTACTCTTTTTACTGTACAGTTTCTACTTAAATGTCCTGTTTGTTTACAGTTAAAACATGTTCGTGTATCGGGTGAAGACATGTGGTGTTGTGAGGTTTGCGCAGAGGGTAAAGGTGGTGGATATGGGTAAGGATAGGGAGGGTAAGGGTATTGTGGGGGATGAGAAGTTGGTGGGTAGCCTGGAACCTGTGGTTGCATCTGGTTAGTGGGATAGAGTTGTGTTTGTTGTTGTGTGGGGTTAGTGAGAGCACATACTTGTTCAGAAGTGAGTGTGTGTGCAAGTGCAAGTGTGTCTGTTGGCTGTGATGTTACCGTCATTCCCTCCAGTGCTTGTATACTGTCAGCCATTAGTTTTTCACTCTGGGCTTCTCTCTTCTTGGAGATGTTTTTATCATGTTCAATGGCGGTTTCTATGAGGGTATCTATTGTGAGTCCCCGCCAGCCAGGCTGTGAGGTCTGAACCCGAGTTTTTAAACTCTCTTTCAGACCGTTCACAAGTACCGTGACTATCATTCGCCGGTGGTGAGTGCTATCTTTAATATCCTCTATCCCAGTGTACTGGGTGATAGCCTGCAGAGCCCGGTCACAATAATCTTCTGCAGATTCACTCTCCTTCTTGTTAATGGTGAAAATTTTGTTCCAGTTAACTACTACTGGAAAATATATACCCAATTGAGTTACAATGCGGGAAATGTTACCTTGGTTTACTTGGTCTGTTAAGGGAACGTCACCATCCAATACACAATCCGTGATAAATTTTGTCACGTCGGTATTGCGTGGTAGACAGGCCCTTAACACCACACGCCAATCTTTATTAGTGGGTTCATGTGAACTACCCAAATTTCTCAAAAATCTTTGACATTTGGCTAATTCCTTTTTGGGATCGGGGAAATCATTTATGATGGAATTTAGTTCTGCTCTTGTCCAAGGACAATGCATTACCACTTCCCTCGTGGGCACTATACCGTTTGCATCTGCATTTCCATTTGGAACAGCTATTGTCCGAATGGGATGCAGACCGGTAGCGCTGCTACCTTTGACCTGATTACCTGGCTGCTGCTGCTACGTATGGTATGAACAACTTCCTCTACGGGTGCAGAGGGCATTAACACTTCCCTTGCTGTTACCGATGGAGATGGAGGCACCACTCGTGATTGTGGTGATGCCGCATCTATCATTTGTACAGCATGGGAAATGGCAGACATTACAATAGGCTCATCATCCACATCATGAACATGTTCTTTATAGTTGCTTAAGAGAGGGTACAAGTTGCTTGTTACATTTTTATGGGTATTTTTGGTAACTGTACTTGCACCTCCATCCACATAAGGTGGGGGAGGTGAGCGTGAACTGCTGGCAATACTCTCCACGACGCTACCTTGCCGCACAGGCGCGCCATTTTGTGGCTCGCCCGTATTGCAATTCAGCGCCACGGATGTATTTTCTGGCAATGTGCTCACGACGCTAGTTTGCGTCGTTTGCATATTTTTAAGCCACGCATCCCCCTCAAGCTGCCACAGTTTTAAACAATCAAAATATTTAACTTCTCTCGGGAGCGCATCAAACTGATGTGATCCCGGACATTATCTAACACATTTTTATCAAAACTACCAATTCTGGGAAACGGTCTAACATTCTTCCTCGTCATATTAAACCATAAATCACAATACCTTATTGCATAAGTACCGTACTTAGTATGCATAATACGACGGGCCGATCCGATCGGCGCCTCCATTAGCAGCACATCATTGTCTAACATCTCTACTGTTTGCGTGGCTCCCATTCTGAGACAACTCCTACGCTTTTCAATAAAGATTTAAACTGGTGAAAGACAAACAAGATACTTTCACTTACCTGTGGACGATTTAAGTCGGCGGCGGCCACATACCTGGATAAGATTTGAAAAAGGCAACTTCCACACCCGGATAAGATTTAGTAAGGCAACTTCCACACCTATGACAGTTTATATGTCGGCTACTCTCACGCACCTCTCTACAACAAAGACAACATGTACACCTGCTACTGTGTAGAACGGTAAAGCTACTTACTGAGCGGCTAGTCTAACCCTTGCACCTAGCCCTTAAGGATCATACGATACCCTTAATTTTGTTCAACAAATATTCACTGTTACACACTTTTTTCCTGCGCAGAAAAATAAACGTTAACCCAGATATTGGTAACAATTGAAAAAGGTAAACCTCAACGGCTTTGTTAAAACACGTGGCAGCAGAACCGGAAGTGCGTATACGCTATTGTGCGACCAGCCGCATACACAATAATGCGACTACCACACAACCGTATAATGACTTTTTAGCTGCGTACACAAAAGTGCATCTTTGCTATGTGCAAACCTGCAACTTAGCCGCGTACTCAGTACTGCGGCACACCTTTAAACGTAAAGTTCTATCAAAAACAAAAAACTTTTTCCTCTCTTGTCCCTGGATTCTAGTCAGCTTCCTTTATTCACACGGAGATGGATAGCGATCTTTCAGCACAAAGCGGTTGCAGGCAAACCCTGCATGTGGCCACTCCACCCTTTGCTGAAATATCGATAGGCGTATGTACCGTGTGAGCAGGTAAGTGACTTCACTATGAGCCCCCAACTAACGATATTAAAAAGAACCTCTATATACCCCTGCCTGTACCTTCTAAAATCCTGCCTATAAACCTCTAAGGATGATGCTAATTTGTGTACGCAGTCATACAGTAAATAAAGACTTAGACCTGGAATCTGTGGTTCCAAAGCACAAGTGTTATTTCAGTAAAAGTTCAGACAGTTACACGCAATTGATCCAGACACAATTTAGGCGCAAAAGGAATTATACAGACCCAAGTACAGTATACATACGCAGCGCTTCCGTACCCGAAGATAGGCATCAGCAAGAGACCCCTCGTCATTCAGCATTTAGCACGAAGACTAAGAACCCAGCATTTGAGCACACATATTTATACCCCCCCAGAATAGACAGGACAATAGAGAAGTTTGCTGCTGATGTCATTGGTTCCTAGGGGAGAAGCATCTGTTACAAAGCATTTAACAGGCTGGTTCAAATAGACTCCCTGCCTCTAACAGCTGGGTGTCTTTCCCTTCCCGCCCCCTTAAACATCATAACAATTGTTCATAAAATATACATTTTGTTGCTTGTAGCCTCTGCGATCCATAACTCGAGAATGCATGATGCGACCTTCCCACCGATAACACCGGAATACTGTAAAAAGAGTACGCTGCAGTACGAAACCAAACACGACTTGTTTAGCATGTATAAAACCTTAGCTATCAAATATCTTTATTTCTTAGCATTTAAACTAACTGAACTAAATTAAATCATATACTTTAAAGCTTATTAAACCTTATGTGTGAATATGTAATGTGTGAGTATTCGGGGTTTGATATGAAGACGCTAGTTAACTGGGGACAGATGCGTGCGCATTTAGCTACTAAACGGTATTTTCATTCTGGTTCTTAAGCATAATGGACCTCATTCAGAGGCCGCACGGTCTTACGGAAAAAGGGGCCGGATATGCAAATGATTCCCTCGCAAGTTGCGTCCCTAAGTTCGGATCGGTAGTTGACCGACTAAGGGGAGGAAGCGGTCGGAAGACAAAAAAATATGCCCCCTTCTTGTACGCATTGCACGTCATCTCCAGGCATATAAGGATTAATCGAGACCATCGGGAACCATCGGAACTGGTCGTAGAGCTTAAGGTTGACCATACCCTCTCTTAAGCTCTACGATCATGTCAGTGTAAAAACCTCCCATGTCACATGTGCCATGACGCTACTTTGTTAATTATGCACTCCCATAATCCGTGTGCACTCCCATAAAACGCCGTTCGCATAATGAGGCACGCCTGCGTTCGGATCTCCACTCCCCCGTTTTCAAGCACCTTCCCCTGTTACCACCCTCAAATGCCTCCATCTGTCACTCAAACTACCGACCTGGCTGTGTTCAAGGAGAGAGAAATTTCTGATCGTAGCAGCTAGTTTGCGCATGCACATTGCGAACTTTACGCATGCGCAGTATAACGAACATTGGTGGCGTACGACCGTGCGCCCGCAACGACCGACTCTGAATGAGGTCCAATGTGTGTATGTGAAATGGTGAAAGATGCAATCGCATGATGATAATAATTGTGCATTCGCTACTGGGCGTCATGTTAGCAGCTCAATTGTGCGTAATGTGCGGTGTTTATGCATGAGGTTCCATCTATGATGGACTTAACATATTTATATATATATATATGTATATATGTATAACAAGTTGTAGTAGACCAGCACTCACAATTACCATGTTGTATCGACCGGGGTGCTGGAGCCAGGAGACAGCAGGCAGAGTCAGGCTGAATCTTAGTATATGTACATAAGGCAGCACTCCACGGGTTTGTCACACAGCATAGATAAGCCAATACCAGGCTTTAACGTAGCAACGTTTCAGATTTATTTAAAATCTTTCATCAAGCTAAACATACAAGCAAACAGTCCTACCTTAAATACTTTAAGCACCCAAGTGTGAAGCAGCGCCGGGCGGGCATCCTTCCCCCTCCGTCGGCATGCGGCGTGACGTCACACGCCCCGCATCCAGCGTCAAGTCAGGTGTGCGCCTGTTGCCATAGAGATGTGAAACCCATCACCAATTGTTTCTATAGAAACATGTAAACAATCTTGCCTACAGCGCTATGACGACTATCAAAGGGACATATGTATAAAATGAATAACATATAAAAGACTCCAATAACCTCAATGTAATGGGAACACTATCACTGATAGATATCTGCTATCTAATAATATATTACATATCCACTAAACATAAATGTATTGTAAAAATGATTGAGACACATTAATATAACAGAGAACATTATCTTTTACATAAAACAAGATAAATTTAATTGCTCGTTAAGGCCTGCCGGGGACACGGTATTCAAACGGTGTATCCACATTGCCTCCAGTTTCAAAAGATTTTTTGCCCGGTCACCACCCCTTATTGATGGTAGAATTTGATCTATAAGTTTATACCTGAGGGTCGCTAGACTATGTTTGGCCGCTACAAAATGTTTTGCAACCGGCTGGTCGCTTTCTCTACCATCCAATGCTAATCTAAAAGAGGACCTGTGCTGTGCCGCTCGTCCTCTAAAGGTACAGGTGGTTTTACCCACATAGGCCAGCCCACAAGGGCATTTAATGAGATAGATAACATATCTACTCATACAAGATAAGACCTGATGGATAGCAATTTTTGTTCCTAAGTGTGGATGGGTAAAAAAAGAACCCACTTCTAGATAGCGACATGTCGTGTAACTTGTACAACTATAGGACCCAGGTTTTTTAGACATAAAATGGGTTGGTTGGCTTATTTGATTGGTGACGTCATTTTTCACTAGCCAATCTTTCATATTTTTGCCTCTTTTGAAGCAAGAAAGGATGCGAGTATCATGTAAAGAAGGGATACGTTTATCAGATTGTATTAATGGCCAGAATCTCTTAGAGGTATGGTTTACAATTTTATTGGTGTTTGAAAAATGAGTAATTAACAGAAATATTTTTTTAGTGGAAGATTTCTTCTGTTTACATTCGTCTCTAGTTAGAGTTAAAGCTTTCTGTTTGGCCAAAACCAGATCTTTAATAGGGTAACCCCTCATTAAAAACTTATTAAACATTAGATCCATCTGGATCTTAACATCCTCATCCCTACTCATAATACGTCTTACCCTCAGGAATTGCGAGAAGGGAAGACCCTTTTTAAGGGCTGGTGGGTGACAACTAGAGGCATGCAACAAGGTATTTCTATCCGAAATCTTAGTATATAACTCAGTCGACAGACCTTGGCTGGTTTTACATATTTTCACATTTAGATAATTAACTGTCACGGGATCACAAATAAAAGTGAATTTGATAGTTTCATCCATCTGATTCACTTCCTCCATGCATAGGTTAAACTCATTAATAGTACCCGCCCATAGAACGAAAATATCGTCTATGTAGCCGGTAAAAAAGAGCATTTTCGATTTGAATCTAGGATTTGTTATTAACAATTGTTTTTCTACCTCAAACATGTAAATATTCACAAAGGCAGGGGCCACGTTTGAGCCCATGGCACAACCCCGCCTCTGCAAATAAAAACATCCATCAAAATAGAAAAAATTACGAGACAGTGTTTTCTGTAACAAGGACATGAAAAAATTAAATTCTGGTCCCCTAAACAGAGGATTATTGGACAAAAAACTAAGGACAGCCTGAAGTCCCTTATCGTGTGGTATCATAGTGTAGAGACTAATAACGTCAATGCAACACAATAAATAATTATCAGGTAAATTCTTTACATTTTGTAATTTCAAAAGAAAATCGGTTGTATCCTTCAAAAAGGTCTCTTGTATTTGGACCAAAGGCTGTAGATAAAAATCTAAATATTTTGCAATGGATGAAAACATGGAAGACCTCGCCGAGATAATTGGACAACCCGGCGGGTTGTCCAAACTTTTATGGATCTTCGGTAGTGAGTACAATAAGGGAACAAGAGGAAAATCCACACTCAATGCTTTCTTAGTCATGTGGTCTATAATCCCATTTTCACAGGCTTGTGATGGAATTGTGTCGATCTCCAATTTATATTCAGCCGTAGGGTCTGTGGATAATTTCGTATAGGTTGCAACATCTTTTAATTGATTATGAAGTTCTTGTTTGTATTTATTTTTGGCCTGAAGGACTATAGCCCCTCCTTTGTCGGCAGCACGAAATACTACCGAATCTAATTTGCTCAGATTTTTCAATGCTGCAAATTCTTCTTTTGACAAGTTTGGACGATACCACTTGGACATTTTGGCCGACTTCGTGACCTCATGGTCTAAAATTCTGGTATAGTTCTTTATCGATATATTAGATGAGGGAGGGTCAAATGAGGAAGGAGGTTTGACCGGATGGAGATTGGATTCACTATTAGTGTTAGCTGGATTGTTGTCGAAGTACTCTTTCAATCTCAGGCTTCTGTTATGTCTCCAAATGTCCTTTTTCCATTCAAACTCATCAAAGTTATTTGACGGGACAAAAGATAGTCCCTTATTTAATAAAGAAATGTCAGCCTGCGTTAATGTGTAAGACGACAGGTTGATCACTAGATCTTGCGTCTGGTTGTCTTTTTTGCTCTGCCTCTGCCTCTGGCTGCCTCTGCGAGTCCTTGTTCTCTTCCTTCCGCACCATAGGTGCGGGTAGTTACCCCTAAAGGGGGCCTGTTTAAAAGAGGTCCCGAGGTACCATCACTGTCACTAGCCATCTGGCTGTAATTGGTAGATGAATCATCAGTGGTTTGTTGAGATGTTTTGTCCCGTCTGTGTCGGAAATTTCTAGGTCTCGTCAGGGGCTGTTTGCCTGTTGCCCAGGCATACACCATTTGATCTTGATAATCTCTGTTCACTATAGAGAGTTTGTTCTTCTTGAAGCTAATCAGTTCTTTTCTATAAAGTTCAATGTTGGTGTTGAGCTTATCCAGCCAAGGTGCAGATGTATCTTTAATTAAGATGTTTTTAGTGGTTACTTCCATGTCACTGATTTTCTTTCTGACTTCGTTTAACTCACGGGTAGATTCTTCCACCACCAATAGGATTAAATCAAAGGAGCATTTATTGAGTATTGCTACCCAGCAACGGCAGAAGTCCACATTATTTCTCCCTATAGTGGGGACATTCTTGATTTGGAACCCTCTGGGGATTTTTCGATCTCTGTGATAATCGGATAATGTTATCCCATGGAAGTAGAAATCAACTTCCCTCTTTTTGAATTTCAAAAGGGATTGATAAATTTCCTCAGGTGTATCAGACCCCGAGGCTTCCTTGAAGGTTTTCTTAATTAATACAGAGTCTGTATCTGAGTCAGAGAAGCTTAAAGTCTCTCCTAAAGGTAACGAAATTGGGACAAATCCTCCCAAATCCTGATAATTTGTGCTTCGAGACATGTTCTATTTTATAAGCAATGGTACATATGGTTTAAGTTAAAACAACAGATCTAGGATCATATCATATGTAACAAAATTGATAGTCAAATCACAATCTAGGTAGTCAGTTGAAGCAATCCATCAGTTATAGCATTCCATCAGTTTTAAACTCTTGTATCAATCAAGATTGAGAATAACTATATCATGCACTGGCAAGAAGATTTAAAGTAATCCGTGAAAAAAACGAAACAAAAACATTAATATAACCCTACACCAACACTGAAAAAAGGCTTGGATTGTAAAATAGTAGGGTGCCATGTCAAGACATCCAGATGGATCCCTTAAATAACAAGTTGTAGTAGACCGGCACTCACAATTACCATGTTGTATCGTCCTGGGTGCTGGAGCCAGGAGACAGCAGGGAGAGGCAGGCTGAATCTTAGTATATGTACATAAGGCAGCACTCCACGGGTTTGTCACACAGCATAAATAAGCCAATACCAGGCTTTAACATAGCAACGTTTCAGATTTATTTCAAATCTTTCATCAAGCTAAACATACAAGCAAACAGTCCTACATACATACATACACACACATATGATTCCTCACTCTCAGTTTCAGACTGCAATGCAAATGTGATCTCCAGCTGTGAAACTAAACCATCCTGTCTGGGTATGAAACTAAAACCTGTTTGGATTCAGACAAATCCAATTGTGTAGATCAATGCCTGGATTATATTACAATTGCCAACAGGGATTCCCAATTTGTATGTAAAACACTTACAGTTTCTGGTACATTGTCTATTCTATTTAGATTATCAAAAACATTGCCATCTGTTCTTAGCTCGTGAGTTGTAACTAAAAGTGACGCTGGTCGCAAAATGGCGTCTTGCAGATTCTTGTTTCTAAAATGGAGTCTAGCTGCCATTCGCAAGATGGCGTCGCGCACGCTTCAATTTTAAACTGATCTTGTCTCAGCCAATTATCCAGCTTTGACACAGCACACACTGAGGGCTTCTGCCCAATTATTCATGGTGCTTACACACACTGAGGGCTACTGCCCAATTATTCATGGTGCGTACACACACACTGAGTGGTTCTGCCCAATTATTCATGGTGCTTATGCACACTGAGGGCTACTGCCCAATTATTCACGGTGTGTACACACACACTGAGTGCTTCTGCCCAATTATTCATGGTGCTTACACACACTGAGGGCTACTGCCCAATTATTCATGGTGCTTACACACACTGAGGGCTACTGCCCAATTATTCACGGTGCTTACACACACACTGAGTGCTTCTGCCCAATTATTCATGGTGCTTACACAAACTGAGGGCTTCTGCCCAATTATTCATGGTGCTTACACACACTGAGTGCTTCTGCCCAATTATTCATGGTGCTTACACAAACTGAGGGCTTCTGCCCAATTATTCATGGTGCTTACACACACTGAGGGCTACTGCCCAATTATTCATGGTGCTTACACACACTGAGGGCTACTGCCCAATTATTCACGGTGCGTACACACACACTGAGTGCTTCTGCCCAATTATTCATGGTGCTTACACAAAGTGAGGGCTTCTGCCCAATTATTCATGGTGCTTACACACACTGAGGGCTACTGCCCAATTATTCACAGTGCTTACACACACTGAGGGCTTCTGCCCAATTAATCACTATGCTTACACACACTGAGTGCTTCTGCCCAATTATTCATGGTGCTTACACACACTGAGGGCTTCTGCCCAATTATTCATGGTGCTTACACTGAGGGCTACTGCCCAATTATTCATGGTGCTTACACACACTGAGGGCTACTGCCCAATTATTCACGGTGCGTACACACACACTGAGTGCTTCTGCCCAATTATTCATGGTGCTTACACAAAGTGAGGGCTTCTGCCCAATTATTCATGGTGCTTACACACACTGAGGGCTACTGCCCAATTATTCACAGTGCTTACACACACTGAGGGCTTCTGCCCAATTAATCACTATGCTTACACACACTGAGTGCTTCTGCCCAATTATTCATGGTGCTTACACACACTGAGGGCTTCTGTCGAATTATTCACGGTGCTTACGCACACTGAGGGCTACTGCCCAATTATTCATGGTACTTACACACACACACTGAGGGCTTCTGTCCAATTATTCACGGTGCTTACGCACACTGAGGGCTACTGCACAATTATTAACGGTGCTTACACACAATGAGGGCTACTGCCCAATCATTTACGGAGTTTACACACACACTGAGGGCTTCTGCACAATTATTCATGGTGTTTACAGTTACTGAGGGCTACTGCCCAATTATTCACGGTGTTTACACACACTGAGGGCTACTCCCCAATTATTCACGGTGCTTATACACATGGAGGGCTAATGTCCAAGTAGTCAGAATGCTTGAATACAGTAACAGTACCCTGCACAGTGAGATACAAGACAACATTTTTTTTTATAATATATTAATTTTTTTTCCTTTTATTATACGTTTAAAAAAAAAAAAATTATTACATTTACTTTTGTTTTACACTGGAGCAGATGGGCAACAGCCACTTAACAGCACAGCCTGGAGTCTGGACACAGGCTACTACAGCCACTGTAATAACTCTTCCCCCTACCCTGCCTACAGTCACAAACAGCACAGCCACTTAATAGCACAGCCTGGAGTCTGGACACAGGCTACTACAGCCACTGTAGTAGCGCCTACCGCTGTTGACTCTTCCCCCCCACCCTGCCTACAGTCACTAACAGCACAGAGCCAATGGAGTTTATGCAGCCGAATTTGCAGAGCCCCATGCAGCGTGCGTGCTTAAAGACAAATGGCACCAAGTCCCGGTGCCTTATATAGAACCAAGTCTAGCGAGAATCCGACGTCAGGAAGATGACGTTCGGCCTCGCAGTGGGATCCGAGTCAGGCAGGATCAACCGAACAGTGGCTCGGGTGGACTCGGATCCCTGCTGTTCGGAGCAGTTCGGATTCTAATTAATCCAGACCAATCATCCCTACTCCAAATACTCCTATAGACAATTAACCACACCAACTTGTAGGAAGGCAGGGCTTCTGCTATCAAATGGAAGTCCCTAATCACAACAGCACAAATCCAGGGCAGTGCGCCGACCTAAATTATTCCCACACAGATGCAGCACTTTATAACACGGAAAGAAAAAACACAAACAAAGCAGTCGAACCACAGACACACCATACCGACAAGATATGGAAACGTAACAAAGAATGGGGAAGGGGAACAACGTAGCCAACTGGACTTGAGGCAAAAAACATTAAAAAATCCCTGGAGTAAACTAACAATCATGCCATATCTTAAACTTCAGAAGCCAATTGGGCCCCCGGGGGAAAATAAAAAATTACTCATAGACTCCCGCTGTAGGTCGGTGAGTGGTTAGGCCTCCGGTGAGCTATGTTGGAACAAAACAGGTAAAGCCAGACAAATATAGCGTAGACACAGCAGAATGGGATTGGATATCCCAGTCGGATAAGGTAGCAGAAGCCACATATGTAGCAGCTCCTATTCTACATGAGTGAGGACCGAACTCACCCGACTTGAGCCCTAAAGATGCAAAACAGGTATTTTGTAACCGGGGATCCATCCTCGTGCATCAACCATACCCCATCCTGTTCAGCACGCATCGGCTTAAAGGCGCATGCCAGCGCCACGTGACATACTCTAGGAATGGGATATGGTTGAAGTGAAAGCCAGCGCCCTCAACCAGCCTGGTCCTTCCTGGAGCACCGCATAAGGCATAGCATCATGTCTGGGCATACAATTATGTCTGCAATAGTGAGTGGAGTGTCAGCCCTCTTAGAGGGGGCAACAAATTCACAGACCCAAAACACCCCATGAAGCGCCATGGCAAAACTTAATTGAAACAGCAAGCATACAGAAAATGAAAAAACAAACTGAAGGGACCGCAGCCACCTAGTTACAAAGCAACCACAATGGGGAACAGCTCAAGCAACAGCATGTCCTCAGTAAAGCTTCCTGCAGCCCACATCAACGGCCAAGGTGCAGCACACCGCGATCCATTGAGGTAAGCTCCAAAGCCAGCCGTGCCAGCAGCATCAGTAAAAGGTTGCAGCTGAGTTCTACTGCAGGGTGGGACAGGCCAGATACTCACTCCGCTGAACAGGGAAAGGAACACATGACAAAATTGCAAGTAGCGATTGATCTCAGCCGACAAATGTACAAATAATGGGGCGGAGACTGCCTGCAATATACTTGTCCAATCCTGGCAGAAGATCCTCCACATGGCAATGACCCTGCAGGCAAAGTGGAAAAAACCAAGCATGGACTGCATCTGACGCAGGGCAAGTTTAACCCATGCCTCACGCAACCACGATCGACTCTATTTTGTCCTGGGGAAGATGACAGCAACCCGCCGAGGTATTGATCTCGATACCCAGAAAGGAGAGATGCATCATAGGCCCTTCCATTTTCTCGCTTTCAATGGGGACCCTGAAAAGGTAAACAGTGACTGCATTGAAAGTAGGTTACTGCTGCGAGGGGAGTCAGCTGGACCAATGCATGGGAAATGGTTGATGTAGTGAGCCACCCCGGCTTCCCCTGTGCCAGCAACAACATACCAATGCCGTAATGTGCTGAAATGCTCAAAAAAAGGCACATGATTTGGAACAGCCATTAGGCAAGCATTAGACCATGTAGAAACCGTCCTGCAGGTGTAAAAACCCATAAATCTAAAAGCATATGGGTGTAGCGGCAATAGGCGAAAAGCTGATTCCATATCATTCCAACAAGGATCTTGGGCCAGATGCCTGAACCAGCTCCAAAGCCTGGTCAAAAGATTGATACTGCACACAACACAATTCAGAATGAATAGTGTAATTGACCGAGGAACCGAGTGGGTAAGACAGATGCTGAATCATCCAGAATTTTCCTGGCTCCTTCTTGGGGATGACACCCATGGGGGAAAGACCAGGTCCATTAATGAAGGAGTGGATAAAAAGGGGAGGGGTAGCCATCCTACCGAGCTCCACCTCCTTCTGGACCTTTTTGCGAACTACATGCGGAAGCACTAACGCTGATTTCCAATTTTTTGGGGAACCTGTGGGAACAGACCCGACCTAGATGCACTGGGGAAGTTGCCTTACTTAAACTCACCCCCTGCTGGAGGGCGGCTGGTGGTGGGTCTGGCCTTGGGGCGGCTGGTGGTGGGTCCGGCCTTGGCATGGAAGCAATCCTTTGTGGAGTGAGGGCCCCCACATCACAGGCAGGCATGCCGGAAACTGCAAAGGTTACCAGCCAGACGGCTGGAACCGTTGAAGGCATAACACCTTCCCGGGTTGGGTAACTTGGGGTCCCCCCGAAAGGTAGGTTGTAAATGCTGTGGAGCCGAGGCCGCAGAACAGTGGTCTGGCTGTGTTACCTCCAGCCAAATCTCCACATCTTTGCAACCAAACTCGATGACCAAAGTTGCCGACTGTTTGCACCAGAACTCCTCGTCATAGATTCGCCAGGAAGAGTTAATCACGGACCAGAACATTGAATGCATAAAATGAAGATATCTCTAAACATTCAAATGCTCCTGAGGGTGGGTTTTCAGGTAGCACGCTGCCAATATAAAAGTGAGCAGTAGGCCTCTTCACTCCCCCCCCCCCCAATGCTAAGCCACTCTAAAATCCTTATTAGCCTTTGAGGTGAGGGTGAAAATTTTAAGATACTTTCCTTTACCAATCCAGTCATGGACCCTACGACGTAGCCCTCACAGCATGGCCGCATTATCACAGTGCACTACTCCACCCTTAGACACCCCCCGGGGAAACCGAACTATCCTCGCTAGTGGAGCGTGACTGTCTAGACAGGCGCCGAGAACGTCGTTGCTTACGATGTGACCATTTCCTGCCCCTATCCCCAGAGTTATTGGAATCAAAGCTAGAGGAAGAGAAGGAAAACATGCGCACCTGCTGCACTTTCGTGCAGGCGCAGCAACTCACCCAAAGAACCGGAACGGGCACTATCATCCAACACACGACCCAGTCTCATCCACCATAACTGTCAAAGGACTGCCTGTGGGAACATCATCAATACCAGAAGACATGGGAGCAGCAAAAGACACCGCAGGCATAGGGGTAACAGGAGGAGGAGACACAAGGGTCTGAACACCCAGAGCAGAAAGAACCTGTCCAGCCAAAGGGCCCAGCTGCGCCAGAACAGGAAGAAGCAGCAGAGATGCAGCACCCGCTAACGACTGGTCTCCTGAGGATACTGCTGTGGATGGTTGTGAAGCAAGCAAAGGGGTCAACACACCGGCCAGAGATGGCAGCGTACGAAGGGCAGCAATCGCATCAGCAGGATCAAGGTTGTAACTTGCCACAACCAAAGGAGCAGAGGCATTATGCGCAGGTGTAACGACAGAAGGTGCATTGGACAGCCGTCCAGGCAGTAAACTGGAGTGGCGGAGTAAAGACCGCCGAGCTCCATGCAGGGGAGACAGAGGACCTCATTCAGAGTCGGTCATTGTGGCTGCTCGGTCATATGGGAAAAGGGGCCGGATATGCAAATGAAGCGCTCGCAAGTTGCGTCGTTAAGATGGGATCGTTAGCTGGACGAGCGAGGGGAGGATGTGGCCGTAAGACTAAAAACACGCCCCCTTCTCGTTCGCAATACACGTCATCTCCGGGCATATAAGGATTAATCGAGACCAGCGGGAACCATCGGAGCTGGTCGTAGAGTTTAAGGTTGACCATACCTTCTCTTAAGCACTACGATCAAGTCAGTGTAAAAACCTCCCATGTCACATGTGCAATGACACTACTTAGTTAATTATGCATCCCCATAAAACGCCATTTGCATAGTAAGGCACGCCTGCGTTCGGATCTCCACACCCCCGTTCACAAGCACCTTCCCCTTTTACCACCCACAAACATCTCATCCTGTCACTCAAACTAACGACCTGGCCAAGTTGAAGGAGAGAGAAATTTCAGATCGCAACAGCTAGTTTGCGCACGCGCATTGCAAAACTTACGCATGTGCTGTTTTGCGAACATCGCTGGGTACGACCGAGCGGCCGCTTACGACCGACTCTGAATGAGGTCCAGAAAGCCTGCCTACGCAATAACTGGGGAACAGACGCCATGGCCCCGCGCACCCACAGAGGCTGGCCCAGCCGCACTCAATGTGGGAGAGGAGGGCCTTACACGGCAGGATCCATAAGCAGCCACCTCACTATAGAGGAGGGGACGGCTGCATTAACTGGCCGGCAACCTCACCTGCCCTGGCCCTGCTCACAGCCCCCATCAACTAGGGGCACCAGAGGCTGAGGAGAAGAGCTCGTCCTATGCCCAGTATCATCCACCTTCAATGCAATGCTGCAGCCAGGGGTGAGAGGAGGGGAATGATCAGACTGGCCACAGTAAATATCCCGAGAACCCTGGGGCACCTGAAAAAACTGCGGGGGTGCAAACCACACCAATGGCGGGCCGCAACAGCACCCCCGAGCATAAAATGACAGCCACGTCTCATGGCTAAGCCATGCCCCCCGCGATGGACTGGATCGCGGGCGAGCGACCGGACCCAAATGCAGCCAAAATGGAGGCAGTGGCAGGCGCCGCTTGCCTACGAGCACTGAGGACCCGGCAGAGTTAGAGGCTGTTGTTACCGCTGCTCCACTGTCACGCGCATGCGTGGCCGCTGCCTGAGGCCTACTGTGCACAAGACGGCAGCGGCCACGGCTACTAGGGGCTTAATATAAGGCAGCAGCTACAGCTGTGGTGGGTGATATGGTGAGAGAGTCTGTGGGGTCAGGTCTGGTAGGTGACATGGTGAGAGAGTCTGCAGGGACAGAGGACCTCATTCAGAGTCGGTCGTAGCGGCCGCACGGTTGTACGGGCTACGACCGCAAAATCCGATCGTACAGCAGGACGATCATAAACAAAGTGACGCCCATTCGTTAGCACTGCACCTGCTCTAGCTACCGACTGATCTGATCGAACGACCGAGACAATCGTAGTCAGGCGCTGTCAGTCGCTGTATGCTAATTATGTTCTGATGTTTGCGGCTGTATATGTTGTATTGATGGTCACTTTATTGTTTTTTTCATGGGTGTTTTCTCCGTTCTCTTTTTTTTTCTAAATTTCCAAAACAAAGTAATGTTTATTTCCTGTGAATGTACTGTTGCTAATTGTGTTAACTTTAAAAATTCATGTGCATTTTGCGTTAGGATCATTTGCACTCTTATGTTTGCAATTGCACACTGCGTGTTTTATCCAATCAAATCTGACCTTATTTTTCAGGTCACATGCTTAAAGGATTGGCCAATAGTGTTTTTTTTTAGGAAACTGAGTAAATATTTTAGCCAATCATATTTATTTTACCCCATGTATATTTCATGTTTTCTGTAAAATCGTCCATTGCCATTATGAGAGCCGCGGCCTTTACCCGTCGGGAATTGATGATCCTGGTTCAGATCATGGACAGGCGGATTACGACCGCCCAGCCTCCTATTTCAAACCGCATAAAGCGGGCGGCCTATTCGGACGTGAGGCGAGCCCTTCGAAGTGCGGGATACAGGCGCAATATAGCGCAACTAGAGAGGCGGTGGTCGGATCTGCACCGCCGGTCGCCTGTCCTTATGCGGAATTTGCGGGCGCGACTACGCAGACGTAAGTATGCGTTTGTATAAATGTTATAATTAGTGTACTGTTAGAAATGTATGTTCCTTTTCAAATTCTTTTAGTCAATGTAAAAAAACCCTCCTGTATGTTGTCCCTATTGTCCTGAATGTGTAAAGTGTACTTGTATTGTGTAGCCGAAATTGAAAACTAAACTTTTTATTTTTAATATCTTTAAATTTTAGAAACACAGAGGAGACAGAGAAGGGCCGGCAGATTTGGAGGAAATGCAGGTCCCAACCTGCAGCCCTCATCCTCACCTTCCCCATCCGCTCAACCCAGCCTTCCCTCCCCACCACCATACTCCCCCAGTAACCCTCCCTTCCTCTTCCAATCCTCCCCGAGTATTCCTCCCTCCCCTGCCCACTCATCCCAAATATCCACTCCCACGCCCGAGTCCACATCACAAATATCCCCTCCCTTTGATGTTTGCCACTCCATTTCCCTTCCCACCATTCCCCCAACTCCAAATTACTCCCCATCTCCAGCACCATCTACTGCACCATCTACATCGGGGGTTTTGCTACAACATTTTTGGGCGTATTTTTTTTTTTTTTTATTTCAGTATGGGTATCAAAATCATTGCGCAGTAATGCTGTTATTCAATATTTCATGCTTATGTTTTGTGCCTGGGCCTTTTTTTTGGGGGGGGGAGCCCAAAAATTTATGCCTTTTGGGGTTTACAAAAAGCTTTTTTATTGGTGTAAAAAATAATTACATTTGGATTAGTATTTTAGATTTAAATAAAACATGTCACAGAACTTGGGAAGGTGATAGGAGCCAGACTACCATTGTTAATGGTGTGTACACTGTGTTTAAAATGTACTAAGATGTAACTTCATTAGGAAAAGTTATGTTTGCCATAGCAAACAAACACATTGTATTTTTGGATTATCAAGAACATTCTAGAAGTGAATACGTGCATTGTGTTTTAAGGATATGGCCATCATGACTTAACTTAAGAATACACCTCCCATTTTTTTTTAACAACATCATAGGGGTTTTTTGCTTATGCCACATAGTTAGGGTTTCCAATTTACACCATAAAAGTATCAAGATATTAATAATGTTGTGTGGATGAAACTTTCAAACACACCCGAACATCATTGTGTTTTCCCACTTTTTGGGACATTTATTAATGTTTAATGTTCAAATGTTGGTCATTTTTAAGAAGTTTTTAACCTACAAATACATGTTTCTGTCCACAGATTTAACGCACATCATGGTGCAAATTAGAGAGGAGCTGAGAAGAACAAGTGGACATTTATTGGAGGCCTACTGCTGCCTCCAGCCTATTGTGGGGAGTTTGGAGCATTTATAGTTTTTTTTTTCCATCTTTGTACTTTCAAAAATTTATTATATTACAGTAAAGTTTTTGTTGCAAAAACATTTGTCCTCTTTTATTTTCAAAAATAAAGGGTGTAATTCAGCATTTCAAACACTTTGTGAACAAAGCTGGGTGCCTTTCCATAGTGTAACAAATTCAAAAATGTTTTTGGAAACCTTAAGAACATTTGCAGTAATGTTGTTTAAAATTTTTGTTTGGTTTTGGCCTACATTATCCACCTCAAAATGGCTTTACTATTTTTTGGAAAAAATGTCATTAACTAACAAACATGTTGCCGACATGCTTTTACTCGTAAAAAGCATTTCATCACAGAATCACACATAAAAAATGTCCACAGGGTTTTTCCAAATAAAATATCTGGCTTACTCAGACATAAACAACAATAGTAAAAAACAAACAGAAAATTTTGATGAAAAAATACAAATTAATAAAAGAAAAGGCAAATTAACTAAACATGTTGGGGTATATCCGGTCCAAATTTGTTAGTTGTCCAAAAACAGTACAGGGTATTGCCAATGGGTTCCATTAATTTTGCAGTTTTGGAAAGTGTTTTGATTTTGGTGGAAGAAAAACAAAACCAAAAATTAGGTACACCTTAAAATACATTTGCACTAAGTGTAAAAAACAAACTAAATGTAAAAATTATTACCTAAAAAATCGAGAAACAACAGATTTGCGTTTGGCCCCCCCGACAGCATCACAACACCTTCCTCCAGGGGGCCATCCTCTGGCAAGGCATCCTCTGGCTGCATGGGTACTCGACTCCTTATTGCAATGTTGTGTAAAATCCCACACAGGACCACAATGTGAGAAACCATATCCGGCGAGAACATGAGGGCACCACCAAAGTGATGGACACACCGGAACCAGCCCTTTAAAAGGCTGATACAGCGCTCCACCACCTGCCTGGTGGCAGTAAACACGGCATTATATAGAGTTTGGGGCCCTGGTGTGGGATTCAAATAAGGAGTCAGCAGCCAGGGCATGCAAGGATATCCACTGTCACCTGATGGAAATGGAACACTAAAAGATACATAAATTGACCATGAAAACATGTTTACACTATTACTATAGCTACATCCTTGATTTATACTTAGCAAGAAGCCACGTGTCACCAGCTTGCAGTGTGCTTAATTTTGGCCAAATCCCTGAATGCTGGATCACGTACGCATCATGGCTGCAGCCTGGAAATTTGCCATTCAGGGAGAGGATCTGGAGGGAAGCATCACATAGCACCATTACATTTAGTGAATGGAAATGTTTACGGTTCCTATATACTTGTTCCCTGCATGCAGGGGACTGAAGTGCTATGTGAGTGCCATCCACTACCCCTATGACATGTGGAAAGCCTAAAATCTCAAAAAACTTCTGCTTTACCACATCAAGGGCTTCTGTATCCAAAGGCATACTAATAAAATGTGTTAGATGATTAAAGAATGCATCTAGCACATGCCTCAGGATCCGTGAAAATGAGGGCTGGGAGAGTCCACACACCATGCCCCACAGTGGTTTGGAAGGACCCTGAGGCGCAGAAATGTAACACCGCCAACAACTGTGTAAGTGGTGAGATTGCTGTTGGAATGTGAATCTGACTTTCTAGATCATTCTTTATTATTGAAAGAGTGTCTAGGATAATATTTGGAGGCAGGCGATAAGTGGTTACAACCACATCATCAGGCATTCCAAAAAGGGTGACACGTGTTCTATATATCTTGGCCCTTGCATGCCTCCTATGCCTACGCCCAGGAGGAGCCTGAGGAAGGTTGGTGGGGGGCAACATGGCCACTATTAGCTGGCCCACATCGCTCTGTAAATTTAAAAAAAACAAAAAATAAAGTTTTTGAGAATGATTTTTGAATATTTGCCCCAAAATACTTTGTAATAATGGTGCATATTCTTACAGGGCCGGGCAGTGCCATCTTCAGGAATCCCTACAGGTGTATTTGGTGTACTGTTTTTTTGGGGGGAAGAAAAAGAAAATAATATTATATTGTTTAAAAACCACTATTACTACTATTATTGTTAAAACAAACCTTAACTTTTAAAATGGCCAGTAGTAAATTTTTAAAACTTTATTATTGTTTTTTCAAAATATTTTAAAACTGCATTAAATGTTAAAAAAAACTGCAAAAAACACTTCATAATTAAAATAAACAAACTTTTAGGTTTGTATAAATAGACACTTACCTGATTGAAGTACAAAATGGACTGTTAAACACCTTAAAAAAATAAAAAAAAAACATGAATACATTTTTTAGAATAATGTACTTTTTTTGGGTTTACATAACAAAAATTAAAAAAAAAAAAAACTTGCAGTAGGCTGGCACACTTACTGGAGTTTTCAAATAACGTTGGATTTTTGATCCTCCAAAAGCACGGCCACCCAAACACACCAAGTAACCGGGTTTGGGAAATGTATGCCCCAAACAAAATTAGAAATAAAAAACCAACAACCCAATAAAAAAAAAAAAAACACCACCCAAAATAAAATTTAAAATATCAAACCACCACCCAAACAAAAAAAACACCCCAAAAAAGAAAGAAAAAACAACCACCCAAAAAAATGAAAACAAAAACCACCACCCAAAATAAAATTAAAAATAACAAACCACCACCCAAACCAAAAAATAAACAAAAAAATAAACAAAAAATAAGAAAGAAAAAACAACCACCCAAAAAAATGACAACAAAAACCACCACCCAAAATAAAATTAAAAACAACAAACCACCACCCAAACCAAAATTAAACAAAAAAAACACCCAAAAAATAAGAAAGAAAAAACAACCACCCAAAAAAAAACAAAATAACAAAAAACCACTCAAACAACACACAGAAGCACCACTCAAATAACACACACAAGCACCACTCAAACAACACACGCAGGCACCACTCAAACAACACACAAAAGCACCACTCAAACAACACAAAAACACCTCTCAAACAACACACGCAAGCACCACTCAAACAACACACAAAAGCACCACTCAAACAACACAAAACACCTCTCAAACAACACACACAAGCACCACTCAAACAACACACACAAGCACCACTCAAACAACACAAAAGCACCACTCAACACACAAGCACCACTGAAACAACTCCAAACAATGTAACCACTAGCAATCCCTTCCTGCACCACAAATCACTCCAACTACAACCCACAAGTAAGGGAACATTTGGCTTTGCCTTAAATAAGGAAAAAAAAACACAATTATTGATTCATGCAGGCAAGGTGTGCATTGTACTTAGGCAAATAGGGATGCACGGGTAACCAATCCATGGATGCGCTCACATCTAGCCCAACCCACGCAGTGATTATGGAATGCAGGCAAGGTGTGCATTATACGTAGGCAAATAGGGATGCACGGGTAACCAATCCAGGGATGCGCTCACATCTAGCCCAACCCATGCAGTGATTACGGAATGCAGGCAAGGTGTGCATTATACGTAGGCAAATAGGGATGCACGGGTAACCAATCCAGGGATGCGCTCACATCTATAAAAAAGTCTGCACAAGCAGTATTCTTCATGCTCTCTCACATGTTTGTAAAATGTCAAGCGAGGAGCATGGTGAGCAGAGGCCAACTGAGGCAGGTAAGTGCGAATCACATTTTTTAAAAAACACAAGAACAGTTCTTATTTCCAAAAATATCCTTTTTTAATTTTATCTAATTTTAAAAATGTTGTAGGTGCTGGGAATCCAATTCCACCACTAGAGGAGGAGGAGGCGGGCCCAAGCAGGCCAAGGCCAAGAAACCCTCCGTTTTCACGGATCGAGCTTGAGACATTGGTGACCATGACAATGGATAATCTTGTCCATGCCCCAAGAAATGTGGGGACTGGAGCCAAAGACAGGATTTGGGAGGAGATATCCAGGGCTGTTAATGCTGTGGGGACAACCCACAGAACCATGAAAGTTGTTAAATGGTAAGGAAATGATATTGTGAGTGTACTTAAGTCAAAAGCTTGATCTTATTTTAAAAAACTAACCCTTAAAAAATGCCAAAATCACATTCCCAGCTGGACTGATTTCAAGTACCAACTGAAGAGGAAGAGGAAGCTATGGAGTAGGGTGGACCATGCTGCGGGGACAGGTGGTGGTCCCATCCCTGAGGAGCTGGCCTTGACGAGGTTGGAGACGTTGGCTCAGGGATGTGTGATGGAAGAGGAGATAGTCAGCGTGTCCACTATGGACACTGACATGGCCGACTTCAATGTTCCACATGTGCAAGAATGTATATATTTTTAAGACTCAAAAAAGTATAAAGCTAAATCGTGTATGCGTTTTTTTTTAAAGAAAAATCCAAATGTTTTTTTTACTTTTTTTTTAGACTCAGAGGAGGTAGTGCCTGCTCCTGAGGTCAGGTCTGGGTCCAGCACAGATGGAGACTCTGCAGGGGAGGATCCAAATACTCCATCTGGGGACCCTGTGGAGTCTACTCCAGGGCAACCATCAGACCGAGCAGTGCCTCTCCTCACCAGGTTGGTCTCCCAAACTCAGGAGGACAGATGTGTTCTTCTGAGGATGGAGACCACTCTGGTGAGGGTGGCGGTGGCCCTGGAGACCATTGCTGGGGCCTTTGATCGTTAGGCCAATACCCAGGAGCAGGCAAACCCACCTGCCATGATGGAGCGAGACTCCCTCCCAGGATCACCACCTCTGGCAGCCCAACAGCCACCCCCGCAAGTATGGAGAGCCCTATGCCTAGGCCAGAGGAAATCCCATCTACCTCTGGCCAGGCCAGTCGGCGTGTTACACGCCAGTCGGCTGTCCGTAGCTTACCTCCGAGCCAGCCAAAACGACGAAAGTAGCCCTGGATATCTCCTCCGTCACCTGTTGTCCAGTCCCCATATTTCTTGTCACCAATGTCTCAAGCTCTTTTTTTTTTTTTTTTAAATGTATTTATTCTGAATTGTGCTTTTTTTTTATTATTTTAATTATATGCAAATGTTTCCCTAACAATTGTTAGTTAAATTGTGCTGAAAGGCGAATTTAAAAAAAATATATTTTTTAGCAAAAATGTCTATATTTAACTATATCAATGTATACAAGGTTTAAAAAGTATGGTATCTGAAAAGGCTGCTACGCAAAACACAATGCTAGATGTTTTACAAACTGTTTTAAAAAAATAAGTTTAAAAAGCACACATAAACATTTGTGTTACGAATTCCCTAATGCACACGCAAGTGAAATTAGTTACAAGGTAATTAGCAGTGTTAATAGTTACAATGCACCAATCTTAGCTGCTTGGTTTGTGTGGTTCCAATTAGAAACATCGCAAGTAACATCGGATTAAGGATTGTACTGTTGTGGCTTACGGACGCTTCTTGCCTACCTTAGCCTGGACGATCATCCTGTTCGTAGAGTGACGTTGTCATGCATCCGCAGTTCTTGGTCGTACGAAGCAGATAATTTATGCACTCCCCTAAAACGCCTGGAAACGCTGAAGAACGCCTCCGTTTCTAGACCACCATCCCCGTATACTCCCACAAACGGACTTTCCTGTCAATCAACTTTAGCAATCCACTTCCGTGTCGGAAGCCCTACGACCAACAGTATTTTTCAATGGTAGAGCTCGTACGCACATGCGTATAGCTAGCCATGCGCAGGCGCAGAAAGAAAAACATCAGATGCGTACGACCGTGCGGTCGCTACGACCGACTCTGAATGAGGTCCAGAATGTGGTGGGTGGCAGGATGAGAAAGTCTGCGGGGACAGAGGGCCTGATTCAGAACCGGACGCAATCGTCCTTTCGCTCGTACACATTCGATTGTTTTGTACCACGCATGCTATCACTGCGCATGTGCGGCCGTATCTTTGCGGTAATTTTTCTATCGCTCGTATACACAGCGAGCAGGAAGTGACCTGTGTAAATTGATTGACAAAATGGTCCATTTATGGGTGGTGACGGGGGTGGAGATGTGAAAACGCAGGCGTGTCCAGCTGTTTTTTGGGCGTAGATTTATTTTCTGCTGTGAGCGGAAAATGTGAGCGGAAGTATTGATACTTCACTGTGTAATCCGGTTTCCATTCTGACTGCTCGTTCAGCTTGTGGTAGGGTATTGGATCTTGCGAAAGACGATAGTGTTTTCGTAGCTACCTAAGGGAATCAATGTTTTTTTTTTTTTTTAAAAAGGCACAAATCCAATCACCTAATAATTGGATAGCTTGTTAGGATGTTATTTGAAATGTACCTGTTATATTTTCTAACTTCCGATCGCATGTTGTTTTGTTCTTTGCTGAAGTTTGTTAAAGCACAAATGCAATCACCTAATAAATGGATAACTTGTTATGATGTCATTTTTTTTTTGTATGAACTTGGTTTAAGCACAAATGCAATCACCTAATAAATGGATAACTTGTTATGATGTAATTTTTTATATTTTTTTTGTGAATTTGGTTTAAGCATAAATCCAATCACCTAATAATTGCTTAGCTTGTGTTATTTTTAACTTACCTGTTAACTTACGGTCAATGTTTTTTTTTTGGGTGATGGTTTTTTATGTTACCTTTGTAATGTTTTAAGTATGTTTGATAGAGAAACTTTTACCCAGTTGTCAATGAAATTTTATACAAATTTTAAAGATTATTTTTTTTATTTGAAAGTAAATAAATGTTTTGAACAATGTTTTTTCCTGGTTTTTGTTAGACAATTTGCTAATTAAAATTTAAAGCAAAAAAAGAAATAAGAGACAATCGCCAACATTTTGTAAAATAAAAAAAGCAATTCACAAGAAAGGAGATAGAGGTTTTTTGGGTGCACAAATATGGGACAAACACACAGATTGATATTGGGACATTTAGCCAATGCTGTCAACGCCTTCTTGGGTGCTTGGCCTGTTGTTGAAGGGCACAAGATTTTTTTCATGTGCTCCTGCGGCTGGCCTGGCCAGAGGCAGATGTTGTTTCCTCTGGCCTAGGAATAGGGCTTGGCACATTTGGTGGGATGGCTGATGTTGTGCCAGAGGTGGAGGACCTTGATGGTCCGACAGGGAGGGAGGGTGGCTCCAACATGTGCAGGCGGACGAGCTTCTCCAGGGCAGTTGCAATTCTCCCATTGGCCGCAGAAGTTTCCTCCAGGGCGTCCCCCACATGCAGCAGATTGGCGTCCATCCTCAACAGAATCTCAGTGTTCTTATCGGTTTTCTCATTGAGTTCTGTGAGGAGGGCCACTGCCTGCGAGGGGGTTTGCCCTGGACTGGCCGCCACAGGTGGATCTATTGATTCCTCCCCTGCAGAGCCAGCAGATCTACTGTGGCCAAAGGTCACCTCTGGAGCAGCCTCTTCCTCTTCTGTGCCTGTAAGAAAATGAATTTTTTTTTAAAATAGGTTAATTTTCATCTTATGTTTTAAATTAAAAAATTTTTATTAGACAACATTTACCTGCGGCAACATGTGGAGCCGCAAAGTCTGGCATGTCTGTGTCCATGTTGGACATGCCAAACACCTCCTCTTCCTGCACACACCCCTGTGCCAGCTCCTCCAAATCTGTCAGCTCAAGTGACACAGGGGTTGGCCCACCACCTGTCCCCCCTGCATGCCTAGCCCTATCTTCCAGTTTTTGCTTGAGCCGATATTTGAAGTCGCTTCATCTGTTTATTTAAAAAGGTGAATTAATTTAACATTTTTAAGATAACTTACATTTGAAATTGGTCACTACATTTACGTACCGCCTTTTGACTTCTTTTGTTGAGCGGAAAAAATCACCCACTCCATTGACAGCACTGGCTATGTCCTCCCAAATTTTCCATCTCTGTGTTGCACCCATATTTCGGTGTGCCTGCGACAGATTGTCAATGCACATTTGAACCAAAACCTCCATCTCCTTTCATGTGAATTGTGGCTGCCTCTTTTTTTTGGCCCTGGCCTGGATACTGGGCCCCGCAGCCTCCTCATTCTCTACCTCAACACCTTTCAAATTTTTTTTATTTTTGTTTTGTTAAAGTTTACAATCATGGGATAAACATTTCTGTGTACTTACTTTGAGGGACTGGATTTTGGCCTGGCTGCTCTTCCGTGCTCATGTTTCCACAAAAGATTTCAGCAGACCAATTTTGGCCTGTCATGACGTATTTATAGATATGTGTGCATTATGCAGCTGCATCATGCTTTGTGCGCGGCTATTTTGCGTCATTGATTTGAGCGGGAAAGTGTAGCATATTTAAGGGTTATTGGTTTCAGCCTTTCGGTGTGCGTGGAGGTTGGTTGGTGTGGTTTAGTTTGTTGGTCGGAGTTTGTTTGCTCAAAACTATAGTCACTTCTCTTGAAGGTAGGTTTTTTTTTTAATTAATTTTTAAAAAGTGTTTTTTTTTATCAAGTTTTTAATACATGTTTTAACTTTGCTTACATTTAGTGTTTGGATTTGTGATGAGACGAGTTTTTGTCCCCTTTTGCATTTGTTGTGTCGTCTGGGTGTGGTAAGTAGATGTTTTTTTAATTTTTTTCCTTTGTTTTTTTAAATTAGAACATATTTTGGTCACGATCAGCCTGTGCAGATTGTTCTACCTAAAAACATGTTGGTATTGCAAATATTGTTTAATTTGTGTTGACTACTTTTAAGTTTTTTTTATTTGGCGTAATGAAGTTGCGTAGTTTTTTGCGATCTCATGTCTTTAGGTCAAGAGTACTATAATGCTATAATAGGAATTGTGGTGTAGGTTTTTGCGATCTCATGTCTTTAAGTCAAGCGTACATTAGATATTTTTCTGGTCGACATAACTTAACCTCATCTGTGTAGTGCTTGCAATTGTGTTCTTGTGGGCTTAGCCTGCCTTGTTAATCCCTACATATATATATATTTTTTTTTAAATTAAAAACATGTAGGATTTCGTCAAGATGTCCGTCCCTACCCAACCCTGTAAGATTCTGCCTTTTTTTGGCTAAGATAAGTATATTTTTCCATTCTAACTTATATAATCCCCCAAAAATGTACCTTACATTTCAGATAGATGTTGGTCATCTCATAGTGGCGATGGTCCCAGACCCCGACCAACCTGGACATCCTCTTAGGCGTAGGCCTCGTAGGCGTGCAAGGCCACAGATATTTCGAACACGTGTCACCCTTTTTGGAATGCCTGATGATGTGGTGTTAAGGCGTTACCACCTACCACCAAAAATTATCCTAGACACTCTTTCATTAATAGAGAGTGATCTTGAAAGGCAAATTAACAATCCAACAGCAATACCACCACTAACGCAGTTTATGTCGGTGTTACATTTCTGTGCCTCAGGATCCTTCCAGGCCACAGTTGGAGTAGTGGCTGGAATATCACAGTCCTCCTTTTCCAGGATCCTGAGGGCCATGATGAATGCCATTTTTAAGCACCTCCATCATTTTATTAATATGCCATTGGATATGGGGTCCCTTGCTGTGGTTAAGCAATTTTTTTTGACAATTGCTGGCTTCCCACACATCATAGGGGTTGTGGATGGCACTCACATATCACTTCAGCCTCCAGCGGTGCTGGAGGCTATATTTAGGAACCGTAAACATTTTCATTCTATGAATGTAATGGTGGTATGTGATGCATCCCTCCAGATCCTGTCCCTGAATGCTAAGTTTCCCAACAGTGCACATGATTAGTTTGTCATCCGGCAATCAGGGCTTTGGCAAAAATGAAACAACCTACAAGCTGGTGATGCGTGGCTTCTGGGTAAGTTCCCATAATTTTTTAACATTACACTTTTTTTTTTTATTATTATTTATTTATTTTTTAACGCAGAATATAGTGGTTATCCTTGCACGCCCTGGCTGCTCACTCCTTATTTGGTCCCCACACCAGGGACACAAAGTCAATATAATTCCACACTTACTGACACCAGGCAGGTGGTGGAGCGCTGTATTAGCCTTTTAAAAGGCCGATTTAGATGCCTCCACCGCTCTGTTGGTGACCTAATGTATTTGCCGGCTATGGTTTCCAAAATTGTGGTCCTGTGTGGGATATTTCATAACATCGCCATAAGGAGTGGGGTCCCAATGCAGCCAGAGGATGCCTTGCTGGAGGATGGCCCCCCCGAGGTTGGTCTTAGGAGAGTGTCTGGGGGGGCCATACGCGATGATGTGGTGTTGCGTTATTTCAGGTAATGTTTTTTTTTAAAAGAAAACATATAGAATATGGAATGTGTGTTCACTTTTCAATGTTTGACTTTTTTTTGTTTTTAATCTTTTATGTTTTTCAAACACAAAACAAAAACCTGCATACTACCCGAAAAAAACCGACTTGGACAATTATGACCCAAATTTGGACTCTACACCTGGACAAATGTGACTTTGGCCTGATTTTGGACAACATGTTGGTATGGTACATCTACAACCAGTTCTTGATTTTTTTTTATTTGGTGTGTGTATTAAACCTGTTTCATTCAGTTGTGTGCATTAAATTAATTTTTTAAACATCTTGTTTTAAACTTTTCAATTTGTACAAAAATTATCGGGCCAAACAATTAAAATGGCCATTACCATTGAAGTGTGCGGTCCTAGTATAAACTGTGGTTTAAAAATGTAAATTTTTTGTTTATTTAATTTAAATAAAAAATATTTAAGCATGTTTTCAAATTTAGTAATACATATTTGTATTTTGTAATACATATTTTAATCATTTTAAAAAATCAACAATGCATTAACTACATATGGGTATTAGGGAGTACCAGTATGGAGTTAATGACAAATACAACCATGTTTTTATTTTTCAAAAGCAAACAAATACAATAATAATGACCCAGAATGTATGTAAAGATATTGTTTTATTCGATTCTAAAGTTTTAAGTAAAAAAAACAACCATTTTTTAATTTTTAAAAATTGTTTGGAGTATCAAATGATTTATACTAAAAAAAACCTAAACCCATTCGACACATACAAACATATTGTTTGCCCTTGGTTTATAATGTGTGAGGCAAGGAATGAGAGTTTGTTTCCAAAACCAAATTTATTTGTTAAACCAACAAAACAAAACAAAAAATAAATTAAGGCTGGTGCATCAAGGCAATTAAATGGTCCAATGAAATCACCATGTTAAGCAAATTGCCGCGCATTCGGTGTAATTCGGCCAGTATGGCTTGATCCCGCATCCGTGGCTCTGTTGAAAGAGAAGTTTTCATATTAATAAACAATACAATATAATTTATGTAAAAAAACAGTATGATTTACATAGTAAACATTTTAACATATCAAGCAAATTGTGTTTCTCAGTTTTTGCATAAATCTGCAAAATGGCCATTTAATACACAAAAATAACTGAAAAATATTTTATATGATATTTTTAAAAGGCATTACCTCATGATAAGAGTGGGTAGACCAATCTCTTTTGCATCTGAACTAAGCCTAACACAATTAGCCGATTTTATGAATTAAAAAAAAAAATCACTTTGTCAGCACAGCCACTTGTGAGTCCCTGTACACAGCAAGCTATCAGCAGAGCAGTGCGCAGCGTGGGAGTGAAATGTCGCTGAGTCCCGGTCTCGGCACCTTATGTAGACGGGAATCCGACATCAGGAGGATGACGTTCAGCCTTGCAGTGGGATCCGAGTCAGGCAGGAACACCCAAGCCATGGCTCTGGTGGACACGGATCCCCGCTGTTCGGATTCCACAGAATCCGAACCACTCATCCCTAGTTATTACACAGAGGTGCTGGGAGCATCCTCACTTCTGACTGACTCCTGCAGCCAGACATGTACATGTGGCTGGGCAGCACAGACGGTGTAAAGGTTAGCGTTACTGCCTCACAGCAATGAGGTCATGGGTTCGATTCCCGCCATGGGCCTAACTGTGCGGAGTTTGTATATTTTCCCTCTGCTTGCGTGGATTTCCTCTGGGTACTCCAGTTTCCTCCCACACTCCCAAAAAAATATACTGGTAGGTTAATTGGCTCCCCACAAAAAAATTGACCATAGTGTGTATGTGCATATCATAGGGAATATAGATTTTAAGCTCCACTGGGGCATGGACAGATGTGAATGGTCCACAATTATAGTGATGTAGGGCCACCCACAGCCACATTATTTATTTATTACCAGTTATTTATATAGCGCACACATATTCCTCAGCGCTTTACAGAGAATATCTTACAGAGAATATCTTTACAGAGAATATCTTATTCTCTGTAAAGCGCTGCGGAATATGTGTGCGCTATATAAATAACTGGTAATAAATAAATAAATAAGTAATGTGGCTGCGGGTGGTCCTACATCACTAAAATTGTACATACAGGATCGCTGGCATTAGAAACGTTGAGGCAAAACCATGGGTATTCGTGGGTAGTGACTGGGAGTGGTGGTCTGAAGTGTGTACAAAAAAAGGCTGTCTCATGGGCATGTTATGGGAGTATCACAGACGTGTCTATGCAGCCACAGAGGCCATATTCAGATGGAGTTGAGATGCAGACACTGCAGCTGCCATAGGTTGGTGCAAGGGTTAATGGTGAACGTAATGATGCGTCAAAGGTGGATTGTTCAGAATCACCGGCATAATTACACTGTCCACTGGCATTAAAGTGAGCGTCCTAGGACTTTCACTGTCCGGTTTGCGCTAGAGCAGAGTTGCCTACCTTCCCGATTTTAGCGGGAGGCTCGTGGTTTTTAATGAAGCCATCCAGCTCCCCCACAAAGTTTACTTCAACTCTTTTTAGAAGCAATGGGACTGCGCTTGCGCGATTCCGGAATGCCGAGGGCGGGGCCTACCGGGGGGATGTCATGTTACTTAAAGGCTGGCCACCGCGGGGTTGTGGGTAGCGGTGGCCGGCGCTAGTCAGCAGGGTGCACACTGGACACAGAGTGTGCTTGTGCTCGGCAGCGGTGGCATCAGGTTGGGCGGAGCCTGGTAACAGCAGCGCTGCACTGATCAGCAAAGCTGCACTGTTTGGGACAGCAGCGCAGGTGTCGGGCATCAGTGAGTGGTGTATGGTGGCCTTTTCTCCCCCCATGGTGGCCTCACTCAAATGGTAAGCCAAACAGAACTGCGTCATATATATATACAGTAAATGATGGTGTCTGGGTGCTGAGTGTCACAGGCATTATTAACTCACCAATAAATGGATGGCTGTCAGTGAGTGCCCTTTCAGAGTGCAGTTAATGCCTGTGACTGGATATATCAAAATAATAAACTCTAAAAATACAGCTGCCCCCATCAGTGGCAAACGCAGGATTTTGAAAGGGGGGTTTCCAATTTCCAAATACAGAGCCAATAAAAAAAAATCCACAGACGTACATATTATATATATACATATATATATATATATATATATATATATATGTACATGTACACCAATAGCCCGGCACTCCCACAATCTTACTAATGTCCAACGGTGCTGATTTGATATAAAACCAGGTGAAAGCAAGCAGCAGCACTCGTTTAAAAAAATATATATATATTTATATAAATATTTGATGGACTGTTCAGCATTACACACACGCTGACAGACACACTCACAAAAACTACACACATCGACACAGATACACTGATAAGGCAATCACAAAGACTACACACACACACACTGACAGAGACACAAAGACTGCACACACTGATAGTGCACTCACAAAGACTACACACACACACTGATACAGACTACACACACACATAGAGACACACACACACATACAGACACACACACTGATAGACACTCACAAAGACTACACACACACACTGATACAGACACACTGATAGCGCACTCACAAAGACTACACACACACTGGCACAGACACACTGATAGACACTCACAAAGACTACACACACTGACGCAGACTACACAAACACGCACACTGACACAAAACACGCAATCCTTTCACTTACAAACATGAAAGCAGGCAAACTACTGCATCATATAATATAAACCCCCCCCCCCCGCTGGCAACCCCCACCTCCTGGCACCCACTCCCCCCTTCACCTGCGGCTCCAGAAGAGAGCGTCGGGAATAGGCAACACCCGGCGGCAGCTCAGCATCTCAGCCGCCTCTCACAGTGCCCATCGGAACTGCCTGGGAGGAGCAGTGCGCTGCCGCTGCAACTCCCCCTACGTTCAGCCAGCAGCCAAGCCTCAGTCAGCGATGGAGCGGCGGCCAGGGGGGGTTTCTAGGTACTCGGAAACCCCCCCCTGCGTGCGCGTATGCCCTCTGAACACATTTATTCA
Organism: Taudactylus pleione; assembly: GCA_031769625.1. Classification (NCBI taxonomy): domain Eukaryota; kingdom Metazoa; phylum Chordata; class Amphibia; order Anura; family Myobatrachidae; genus Taudactylus; species Taudactylus pleione. The sequence continues at coordinate 286,261 of JAUIMM010000705.1, read as the reverse complement.
AACAGTAAACATTAACTACTATTACTAACTGCTTTGGGACTCATTTACATTGAATGTAAGTGAATTTTATGGCACGCCTCTCAGATGTACCAGTACATGCCTACTTTACCACCACGCTCACAGGTGCTGCTTTCACATTCTCCCTGAAATGCTTTTTCAAAAGTAGGCAAGTATACACTAGAGAAGAAGGGGAGGGGAGGGCTAGCATCTGCATATTAGTACCACTGCAACTCTGCAAAAAAATCACAATTGCGGCTGCAATAGCATCCACCTCTTAAGCAGGCCCTCTATGTCAGCCTCATCATTTCTAATGCGCATTTGAGAATACAATGCAATCAAGGACACATGTTTTTCAACACGAAGCCTTGTAGAAGTAGGATATCAGCATTTGCCAATCTAGAAGAAGAAAAATTCATATAACACTCTAAGGGCTATATTTACTATATGGCCGCTACACACTAGACGATATGTCGTTTGATCCAGCCGGATAGTACGACATGTCAGCGCCATTAATAATCAAAAACAAAATTCGTATGACACTTGCAGCGCTACTAGTCTGTCATTTGTTCTTCTTATATATATACTGTATATATGTGTATTTGTTTTCTTGACCTATTACACTATGGTCGTTTTCTTGTTATTTATCGTTTTATGAGAATTTGGATGCACATTAGAATATTTATTGGTGGAAAACCCAGAATATAATTTAATATACGACATCTCATATCTTGTATGGGAGCGTGTGTACATCGATGCATCGGATGAATTATATGATAGAAGGATCAATGACAGACTAGTAGCGCCGCAAGTGTCATACGAACTTTGTTTTTGATTATTGATACTTATTTGGGACTTGGTGGAAACCCATAGTTTGACGCTGTGGCTGCTTGAATCCTAGTGCACCAGTGCCTAGTGCCGATCTGCGTACCCAGTTGTAATTGCGATCCGTGATGAATCAGACCCAGTAAGTGAACTAAAAGTAGATCCCAGGTCAAAAAAGTCCGGCCATCCCTGGCCTAGAGCTTCCCCAGGGCTTGTGCCAGCCTCGATGTTTGTATGTGTGTTTAAATATATATCTGGAACACACTTAACTGAAGCATAATGTGTAGTCTGCTATTGGCAGCATTATTGGCATGCCATGAGTCTGGCACTCAATCATGCCATTTCTGTCAGAATAATTTAGAATGTGATATATTTTTTTTACAGTGTGATGGGGGAACATGTCACATTAATAAGAACTGACAGCTAAAAACAACAGAACTAGGCCCCATATAAAGCACCAATGTTCATGTGGTGAAATATCTTTCATTGCATTCTTCAACAGCGCTTGTCAAACCAGTGATCAGTAATTGCATTCAGGGTAGTTTTAACAAACACAGAAATGTTTGTAAGCCCAAAGGCTGACAATTAGGCATGAGGAACATTAAACCACGAGTGTTTTGAGTGTTGCCAGTTTAATACAGTGTTGGTTAATGCCCCTTTTAAGTTTAGCTGGTATTAGGCAGCCAATGAATGTTCATGAGGGGGGGGGGGGGGGCAAAGAATTATTTATGGGAGAGCTGCATGTAAATCTGTTTCTTTCCCTGTACTAGTTTTTTTGCCCTGACCAGAGAAGTACACTTGTCATTTGTAGTTCTCCTGATTACTCTCTCATATTATTCAATATGGATCGAAAACGCCGTTTCTGTGATGTTTTCGCTCGGATGACGTCATTTTCACGGCTTTTACTTTTACACCGTATTCAATTTATTGGGAGTTCACACCAAACTCCAAGCAGTTGCAGCTGATCCTCACTGACAGTGTTATACTACTAATACTAGCGCCGAGAGCTGGGTAGGAGTTTACCCTCCTCCCCATTTTTTTCATTCACCGTATTCAATTTGAAAACTTTTCGCCGGTGCGAAAAGTATATTGCATTCGACCCTGCGAAAAAGTATTACCAAGGAATGGGTGGCGAAAAAAAGTGCAGATTTGGGGTTTTGGGGTGCAACATTTCGGAAACCACCCAGCAACCTTCAGACAGTCCCCCAAAGGTAAACTGTGTCAAAAATTTTTTTTAAAATACCTCAGAAGACCCCAAATAAAGCACTTTCATTTTGGGGGCGAAAAAAAAATTGGGGGGTACAAAGTTAAAAACTAGTGAACTACAATCTAGGGGGGTCCCCAAGTATGCCCCAGGTGATTTTTTCATTGCAGGTGTTTGCGGCAGGTAGATTTTTCAAATTTTTTAAAAGTTCACTTTAGCAACTTTTAAATATGCTCACCCCCATTTTCAAGTACCCCAAATTTGCTGGAACTACTTATTTTCTGCAAAAAAACCTTCTAAATACTATTCTTCACCACCTTCCCAAATCTCCAAAATAGCAGCTATCGAGCCCGTTTAAAGACCCCAAAAACCTTCAGCAGGGCTAATCGGGGGTATCCAGAGTGATCCCCCATGTCAGAGTGGGGGTGTTAGGGTGATTTCCCCAAAATTCAGCAAAGTTTTCGCTGATTTCACTTTCACCAGGTGCCGTTTTCGACGATTTGATATTGAATACGGGTATAAATAGGGGCGTGCGATACTTTTTTGCCGGCAAAAGCTCTGATATGCGGCGAAAACTTCGGCACGCATAGACGGCAAAGTTTACGTTTCATATTGAATACCCCTCTTTGTCTTTTATTATCCTCTTTGCTCTCCTTCTGTTTCTTACTATCTCTCTTCTCACTCTCCCTTGCTGTCATTCCCTATCTCCATTTCAGCTTCCCCTCCTTGGTTTCATTACTGTGTACATATTCTGGTGTGAAGATCATTAATCATGTCCCGCCCATGCCTCTCCTCTGGTCCCCCCCCCAGCTGTCATCCTACCTCCTTACGGGGAGCACTGCGGCTGCAGGCTCACCTGATGCCCCCATCCGCGGCCGCCGCGCCTCAGCAAGGCCTTCTGCCGCTACTGCCTCCCTGTCCAATGTTCCTCATGGCCGGCGTGCCCCGGCCCGGGCTAGGCCTGGGACTGGGGCCGCGGCTCTGGAGTTGGGCGGAGCCGTGGCTCCGCATGTTGCTGCTGGCTCCGCCTCTAGTTTAGCGGACCAGCGGTGTACAGCTGCGGCTGCCGCCGCTGACCCACTCATAGTTACATGCAGTCTGTCATGTGCACAGGCTTTAGGCCCCAGGGGGGGCATGGCTTTGCCGCGAGTCGCGGTGGACATATTAATATTGGTAGGGGGGCTGCTGCTGCATGCCCCAAATGTAATGGGCAGCCCTCCTCAGAGCCCCCTGCTGCCCCGGCTGTTTCCAGTGTCACAGGGGGATCTTTAGATAATCAGCCTTCAGCTGTCACTTGCAGACATCGGTCAGTCTTGAGGCCTGTTGATATATATGATGCGACCCCTGTGAATGTAGGTGACCCCCTGGTTTTATCTGGAGCTGGCATCGGTGCGCAGGTGCGCAGCGGGGTTCAGACGCTCCTGCCTAGGTGAGTTGCTACATTAGCTTTGGGTAGAGGTATTGGTCCAACTGCGTCTGTGTCGGCAGTCGGCCTTTCCCCCCTGCGTAGGTCACGGCGGTCATGTCTAGCGAGGATGATTCGGTTTCCCCAGGGGTGTTTAAGGGTGGAGTGGTGCACTGTGACCATACGGCTATGCTTAGAGGGTTGCGTCATAGGCAGGGCTGGCCCTAGCCCCAATTTTTTGGTAAGTGAGTATAGTTTTTGGCACCCCCCTATGCAGTGCCCCTTATACAGTGCCCCTTGTGCCCCCAGAAGTAAGCCCCTTATATAGTGCCCCCAGTAGTAGTCCCCCTATGCAGTGCCCCCAGTAATGGTACCCCCTATGTAGTGCCCCTTATATAGTACCCCCAGTAGTGGTCCACCCTGTGCAGTGCCCCCAGTAGTAAGTCCCTTATAAAGTGCCTCCAGTAGTAGTCCTCCTATGTAGTGCCCCCAGTAGTGGTACCCCCTATGCAGTGCCCCTTATATAGTACCCCCAGTAGTAGTACCCCATGTAGTGCCCCCAATAGTGGTACCCCTTATGGAGTGCCCTTTAAACAGTGGCCCAAGTTGTAGTTCCCCCCTATGCAGTACCCCCAGTATTGCCCTTTATATAGTGCCCCCAGTAGTGGTCCCCCCTGTAGTACCCCTAGTAGTAGTCCCCCCATTGTTGTGCCCCCAGTGGAGGTCCCCCCCTGTGCAGTGCCCCTAGTAGCAGCCCCCAGTAGTAGTCCCCCCTTGTAGTGCCCCCAGTAGTAGCCCCCCTTGTAGTGCCCCCAGTAGTAGCCTCCCTTGTAGTGCCCCAGTAGTAGCCCCCCTTGTAGTGCCCCCAGTAGTAGCCTCCCTTGTAGTGCCCCAGTAGTAGCCCCCCTTGTAGTGCCCCAAGTAGTAGCCCCCCTTGTAGTTCCCCCAGTAGTAGCCCCCCTTGTAGTTCCCCCAGTAGTAGCCCCCCTTGAAATGCCTCCAGTAGTAGCCCCCCTTGTAGTGCCCCAAGTAGTAGCGCCCCCAGTAGTAGTACCCCCTTGTAGTGCCCCCAGTAGTAGTCCCCCCTTGAAGTGCCTCCAGTAGTAGTCCCCCTTGTAGTGCCCCCAGCAGAAGTCCCCCCTTGTAGTGCCCCCAGTAGTAGCCCCCTTGTAGTACTCCCAGTAGTAGCCCCCATTGTAGTGCCCCCAGTAGTAGTCCCCCCCCAGTAGAGACACACGTAATAAAAATAAAAAAAACACTTACCTGAAACCCCGTTCCTGCTCCCGCCGCCGCTATCAGCTCCTCCATCCGTCCTCCTGGGCTGTTTTGCATCATGGGAGAGACGTTATGACGTCTCTCCCATTACCCACTGCGGGAGCCGGAAGATTGCTCCTGCAGTGGGTGCAGCAGCTAATGACAGTCTGACAGACTCTCATTGACTGCTAATTACAACAAACACACAGCTGCTGGCGCCGGCGGCTGTGTGTTTGGCTCTGTGTAGTGCTGACCAATCTCCGTCCGGTCAGCGCTACACACGTGGTGCAGTTGTGTCACAGAGACACAGACTTCCCGTGGCCCACATTGTACGCAGCTGAGGCACCCTCCACTATGTGGCGCCCTACTCAGCTGCGTACCATGCGTAATGGTAGAACCGGCCCTGGTCATAGGATCCGTGACAAGATTCATAATGGTTTTCATGGTGGCTAAACGCCATATAGGTATGGGGGAGGAGGCATATTGTTTGTACCTGAATTGGCAGACGGGTTTCTTTATATTTGCGGCGTGCTATCTGGAATCCCACCCTCAGGAACACTTGAATGTCATTAGGTATCTTCACTTGATACATTCGATGTTCCGTTCTGTGAGTAACTCCTCCGGGAGAACATATGACGAGGAATTCTGATGTAAATAGTCGGGATCCTTGATCATTGATTTTGGATGCAAGGGTGGGGGTCTGGCTGGAGTTGAGTCAGCTGGCCCCACCCCTTTGGTACCTCCCCCTAGGTGTCTGCAAACTCCCTTTCGAGGGGCCCCCCATCGCTTAGCACTGGTCGTTGCTATGCCTTCAATGGTTCCAGCTGCACAGCAGGAGCTTGTTGCAGGTTCCAGCATTCTTGCCTTCGATGTGGGGGGCCTCACCCTGCAAAGGATTGCTTCCGAGCCAAGTCTAGTTCCACCCCTGGCCGTCCAGCTGCCGGTGGTGGTTCTAAATAAGGTGACATCCCCTATATGCCTCAGTCGCATGTGTCGAAGCCGGATAATTGGCAGAGACAGAATCTGTTTAAAATCAAGATCTGCAAGACGCCATTTTGCGACTGGTCGCAAAACGCCATTTTAGCTACAACTAAAAAAATACTTACATTAAGTATTCAGTGATGACGAGACAGGTTTTGTTGATTTGTCTGTGACGAATAATTAAAGAATACACAAAGATATGGTGAGCGGTTGCTCTGCATACAGAACAGTATGCCTATGAAAATTGAAGTATAATACAGACACTAATATACTCAGACTGAGTGAATTTGGAAACAATTGTTAGGCATTTAAGCTATCGTTAGCCATTGTAGGCCTTGTATCTAATGTGATGTGGTTAAGGAGAAATTAATTGTATTCTGGGTAAGCCATTGTCTTTGAGTCTGATGCTTAAACAGATTAGCCTTGCCTTTGTGATCTCATCAGGCATCTTTTGATCACCTGTGTAAACCCCCATTGCCTGTCATTTTTGTAGTCCAGACAAGTAATATCAAAACCAAGTAAAGCATAGAGAAATATATATATATATATTAATTAATGATAAATACATGCATGCACATAGACAATCGCATGTGTATTCACAATGCGTGCAAATATACACACAATTACATTAAAAGGTTCCACAGTATTTTAGGTTAATGTTCAGGGTTTTATTTATATCAGCAATGTTGTGAAATGTATGTATTTGATATTAATGGTATAGAACATCGTAGACATTTCATGTTTGGTACTGTACTGATACCCTGTCTATTTCCAGATACCTAGTTATATCGGCAAGGAAATCGGATCATGCGTTCGGGAGTTATGGACCATAGTGAATTATTGGTTGAAATATAAAACTCTGTATGCTGAGCCTGTGGTTAATTTAAATCAATTAAAGAAAGACAATACAATCTGAAGAAGTGGGACATACCCCTAGTGAACTGCCCTATGAACTACAGTGTATTACAAAGACCAAGAGCAAGAACCAATGGAATTATGTTTGTCTGTCTACATTGCTGTTATCATGATCAGTTCGGGTATATAGCCTGTGTACTGGTCCCAGTTAGGAGCCATTCTTGTTCTTGGATGACCGCAGGCTTCTGGATTGATGACTGTAACTGGGACTGGTGCACTGGCGTATGTATATCGACTGTACCTATATTGAATGTAATCTATTGTAACGTATTGTCTAGACAATGTGCGTTTAAGTACCTTTTTCTTTTATGCTGAATAATAACTGTTTGTGCTTTGGAACCACAACCAAAGTCTGAAAGTGTTTATTGCTGTGTGCGACTATTCATAACGCTAATTAGCATCATATAAGGTTTAGAAGTTATAGGCAGGATTCCATTGAGGTTATAGGCAGGATTGCATAGAGGTTTTAAATAGGATTCCATAGTTGGCGGCTCAGAGTGAAATCACGCTACCACTTACACAGGAACACACAGTTAGCGATCTCTCATCAAAAGGGTGCATAAAAGGCATAAAAGTTATTAAAGATTACACCCATTACAGGGAAATGACAGTCACAGTACTTATGGACGGTCTTAAAGACGTCCTTAAGAGCAGGGTTCAGACCTCACTTCCTGGGTGGAGGGTAATTAATGTGGACGCTCTCAGGGAAGCTGCAATTGAGCATGACAAAAACATCCTTAAGGATAGAGAAATGCAGAGCGAGAAACTAATGGCTGTTAGTATTCAAGCTGTAGAAGTAATACAACATCCACCGCAATGCTTCTACCACACACGGCCAAAATACACACCCCACACAACCTCCATCTCATACTCAACCTCAATCTTTTCAACTTCAATCTTTTCATACTTCATCCCCCACACAACAACAACCTTTCAACACACATCACATACAGAGGTGTTTTAGATGTAACAGGGAGGGTCACATAAGTAGGTTTTGTAAAGTAGGTCAGGGAATCCCTAGGTACCAACAGGAGGGACACCCACGACAGTCACCTGCTAACACCATGACCATGAATGCTGTCTTAGAGGAAGACAGTCAGCTCTAGGGTTTAGGTCACACCTGTAGTCTGCAGCCAGTCAGGTTAATTGGGGATACTAGGGAAGAACCGGTAATGGTAATTGATGTAACTGATACCAAATCTCTGTTCTGCTTTCTTCCCTGTTCCCTAACACCCTGACTGTCAGTACCTCTTTGCTTTCACATAGGGGGAGGTGTACACTACACATGGACACGAGTGCCCCATGGTTTCATAGACAACCCTAGTATCTTCTCCCAGGCCTTATACTTCTGTTTACAATCTTTTCAACCTGCCAATGGATCTGTTCTGATACAATATGTGGACGATTTATTGTTGTGCCCTGATCCATTTATGCCATGTTTAAATGATACTAAACTGTTGTGCTTCATCTCTCACACACAGGGCACAAATGCAGCCATGCCAAGCTAAGGTCAAGTACTTGGGATACTGTCCAAACCCAGAGGCTAAGACACCACCTAGAGCAGTAGCTATTAATAACAGGGTTTAATTGTACAGAGGGATGTATACAGATACGGTATCCCTAGAGTATAGGGATACTCATTTCACAGGTGATGTCTTTAAAAAAACAACATGTGTAAGTTGGTGGATATTAATAATATCAAGATCACCCCAGACTGTCTTTTTATCTGTCCCCCTTTGAGATACTGTTTGACAGGCAGCCTCATGTGAAAATATGATAATGAGGTTACTGTGCAGTGTCTCATGAAGATGAGTAAGAACAACAGAAATTGAAAGTGTTATTGTCTAACATGTCTGATGCAAACTGTCATGATGTAAAACCTCGAGAATTTGTTATGATCAGGAATTTTTTACGCTCAGGTTGTCTGATTGATTGGTGGGAAGGTCCATATCAGGTGTTGTTGACGAGTACCACATCCGTGAAGGTGGCCGAGAGAGATACTTGGGTCCATTCCACTCACTGCAGGAAGGTTAACCAACCGGTGGAGATACAGGGCAGAGTTGAGGCAGATAACGAGGAACTGTCAATCGCGAACCTGTTCCGGGAGGATTAAAAGGTGGCATTGAGATATCTGAGCTGAGAAAAAATTGTAGATCCTTGTTATAGCAATGGACTGGTCTGCTGTGTTCATTCTTGTATTCTCTTCCAGAGTTTCCATCATCCTGGTTTGTTCTGGGATTTCTGGGTTCTGTGACGGAGGACAGATAAAGGAGATAAAGGAGCTGATGGCAATATTGATGGAGTGGAGTCGAGAGGAGTAGAGCTATGCCAATCAGGGGAGTGTCTGATCAATCTTAGTACAGTAATTGTTAAGAGATCTGTGATACCTGAAACTCAGGGACAGTGTGAAGGTTTATTGTCTGAAGATTTCTATATTTGTGAACCTTGTGGGTCCCTAGTTGATGAAAAATGTATCCAACGGTGCCAGCCTAAATATAACCCGTATTGGGGTGGGTATCCTTTAGAGGATTATCATAACATGGTAGGCAAAGTTTTAAATCAAACTGATTGTTGAGTGTGCTCACACGTGCCTCAGGGACAGCATAATGTAGGGTTGGTGCCATTTCCATTGAATGTTTCAGAAGTTTTAGAATTGCAAAAAGGGAAAATGCTGGATGGAAAAATCCTCTCATCCAAGCTGCCTCATTTTAAACTCCATCAATTCCAAGTAGATAGATCACTTTTATGTTTGAATATAACCAGCCCCAATAAACCAGGGAGTTGGGAAGTGACGGGGAATAACCAGACGATGACCTTCTCACTAAGAGCTGATAATGAGCCAATGGATTATGAACTGTTACGCACAATTAGATCAAATGGGAGACACTTTAGGTATCGGTATACACTTAGTGATACTAAAGAAATGGTTGGTAGGGTACCAGAAGGGTATTGTGCCAAGATTATACAACCAGAGACATGTCTTGACCAGATGGGAGAACCTGAAGTAGGGTTATATGCAAGAGAAATGTGTTTAATGACTATGATGTTTTCAATCCCTTATGTTCTCCCCGACGATGTATATTTTATATGTGGAAGGAAAGCGTATAAGTGGCTCTCCCCGAGTCCAGAAGGTTTATGTTATTTGGGAAGAATACTTCCAGAAATTATGACTCTTACACATGGTGAAATGCTTGGTATCCATAAAAACACCCCATCTCCATATCTTCATACACATTATGAACATCGTTACAAAAGAAACATGATACCTGGTGACAGACATGCAGCTACTCAGTTGGTTAGTGAGACAACTGGCTTCCAAGTGTTGGTAGCACTAGATCCCACCAGGATCGCTCAGGGTACTTTAAATTTCAGATATATCCAAGATCTTGCAAAATTAATAGATAATATCACTGAGATGTATGATGACACATTAAGGTATACAGGTAAAGAGTTACAAGCCTATAAGAAAGAACTTGTGCAACATAGGCTAGTGTTAAATTACTTAACAGCTGTCACAGGAGGGTACTGTGTGACATTGGCCACCCAGTTTGGTGTAAAGTGTTGCACGTACATTACAAATAACACCAGTGATTCAAGGAGGTGATAGACCGGAAGATGGATGAAATTCTGCAGTTAAAATTGGAATTCCGAAAGAACCATAATGCTTCATTGACTGAAGTTGAGGAACAGGTAGAGGAGTGCTTCACGTGGTTGAACCCTGTGAAATGGTTCTCCGGTCTAGGAGAGTGGGTCCAGAAATTGGTTGCTACAGTGGGTAAACTTCTGATCCTCATAATCAGTGTCATCTTAGTAATTAGCTTGTGTGTCAGATGTGTTCCTAATGTGTTAAAGTGCAGGAAACGTACTAGGGCGAACCGAGAAATTGAGATGGTGGTGGTAAGTGATGGAAATATGGATACCAAGGTTAAGGAAGAACTGTATTACAACCCTGAATTAGAATGTACCCTATGATAATATGATCCAGATTTTGTATGGTTGTGGATGAATTTATATGTCGATAATGTTATTTTAAAACATCCTAGGTTCCAATTCCCCCTCAAAACTTCCTTTATAGGTTAGATGAGTTCCCACATCCTGCCAATGATCCCTTAAGGATCCGCAGATTGCTTATAAGGGTTGTTTCACCCTCCTTGAGACGCATTATCTAATGATTCAAATGACCAAACTGTGTCATACCATAATAACATTAAACGGTATATTCTCATGCATAGCTAAATAGATTCAAAATAGGTTGTGATAGCGTTTGATTGGCTATCAAAGGGTGGACTGTCAAAGCCGGATAATTGGCAGAGACAGAATCTGTTTAAAATCAAGATCTGCAAGACGCCATTTTGCGACTGGACGCAAAACGCCATTTTAGCTACAACTAAAAAAATACTTACATTAAATATTCAGTGAATACAAGACAGGTTTTGTTGATTTGTCTGTGACGAATAATTAAAGAATACACAAAGATATGGTGAGCGTTTGCTCTGCATACAGAACAGAATGTCTATGAATTGAAGTATAATACAGACACTAATATACTCAGACAGAGTGAATTTGGAAACAATTGTTAGGCATATAAGCTATCGTTAGCCATTGTAGGCCTTGTATCTAATGTGATGTGGTTAAGGAGAAATGAATTGTATTCTGGGTAAGCCATTGTCTTTGAGTCTGATGCTTGAACAGATTAGTCTTGCCTTTGTGATCTCATCAGGCATCTTTTGATCACCTGTGTACACCCCCATTGCCTGTCATTTTTGTAGTCCAGGCAAATAATATCAAAACCAAGTAAAGCATAGAGAAATTTATATATATATTAATTCATGACAAATACATGCATGCACATAGACAATCGCATGTGTATTCACAATGCATGCAAATATACAGACAATTACATTAAAAGGTTCCGCAGTATTTTAGGTTAATATTCAGGGTTTTATTTATATCAGCAATGTTGTGAAATGTATGTATTTGATAATAATGGTATAGAACATCGTAGACATTTCATGTTTGGTACTGTACTGATACCCTGTCTATTTCCAGATACCTGGTTATATCGGCAAGGGAATCGGATCATGCGTTCGGGAGTTATGGACCATAGTGAATTATTGGTTGAAATATAAAACTCTGTATGCTGAGCCTGTGGTTAATTTTAATCAATTAACGAAAGACAATACAATCTGAAGAAGTGGGACATACCCCTAGTGAACTGCCCTATGAACTACAGTGTATTACAAAGACCAAGAGCAAGAACCAATGGAATTATGTTTGTCTGTCTACATTGCTGTTATCATGATCAGTTCGGGTATATAGCCTGTGTACTGGTCCCAGTTAGGAGCCATTCTTGTTCTTGAATGACCGCAGGCTTCTGGATTGATGACTGTAACAGGAACTGGTGCGCTGGCGTATGTATATCGACTGTACCTATATTGAATGTAATCTATTGTAACGTATTGTCTAGATCATGTGCGTTTAAGTACCTCTTTGTTTTATGCTGAATAATAACTTTTTGTGCTTCGGAACCACAACCAAAGTCTGAAAGTGTTTATTGCTGTGTGCGACTATTCATAACGCTAATTAGCGTCATATAAGGTTTAGAGGTAATAGGCAGAATTCCATAGAGGTTATAGGCAGGATTGCATAGAGGCTTTAAATAGGATTTCATACATGTTGCGTTGGCTGCGGCTATATCCAAATAGGGAGGTAGCCGAGTTTTTGTTTTGGGGTTTTCACAACAGTTTTCATTTGCCGATTTCTGGCCCTGTGTCTCTCGGTTCCAAAAAAATGTAAAGTCTGGGTCGGAGTTGCCGCATGTTGTGCTCGCGGAAGTAATGAAAGAGGTGGAGCTGGGATGGACGGCTGGTCCTCTCCTGACCCCTCCCCCTTTGTCGGGCCTGGTTCTCTCGCCTGTGGGCGTCGTCCCCAAGAAGGAACCGGGTAATTTAAGGCTAATTCAGCACTTGTCTTACCCGCAGGGATCCTCTGTCAATGACGCTATTCCTTCGAAATTGTGTCGTGTACAGTATCAGTCCTTCGACCAGGCTTTGGAGCTGGTTCAGGCATCTGGCCCTGGGTCCTTGTTGGCTAAGATAGATGTTGAATCAATGCCACTACACCCGGATTCTTTTAGATTCATGGGTTTTCACCTGCAGAACAGTTTCTACGTAGACAAATGCTTGCCTAAGGGCTGTTCCATATCGTGAGCATTTTTTAGTGTTTCAGCACATTCCTACATTGGTGTGTTGTTGCTGGCACAGGAAAGGCCAGGGTGGCTCACTACCTTGACGACTTCTTGTGCTGATTCCCCTCGCTGCGGTAAGCAACTACTTTCAATGCAGTTATTGTTTGTATTTTTTGGGGTCCCAGTCATGAGCAAAAAAAACAGAGGGTCCGGTGACATAGCTCTCCTTCCTGGGTATTGAGATTGAAACCCTGGTGGGTTGCTGTCATCTCCCCCGGGACAAATTGGATAGGTTGCGAGGGTCTATTGTGGTTGCATTGGGCGTAGGAAAACTCACCCTGTGTCAGGTGCAGTCCATGCTTGGAATTTTCCACTTTGCCTGCAAGGTCATTCCCATGGGGTGGATCTTTTGCCGGAAATTGGAAAGGTCTATTGCTGGCGTCCTTTGCCCTCATTATTTTGTCTGTTTATCGTCCAGATCAAGCGCAACATGTGTGTTTGGAATGTGTTCCTTGCCCAGTTCAACGGAGTAAGTATATGGCCTGTCCCACCGTGCAGTAACACTCAGCTGCAACTATTTACTGATGCTGTTTGCATGACTGGCTTTGGAGCTTACCTATATGGTTCGTGGTGTGTTGTACCATGGCCGTTGATGTGGGCTGCGGAAGGGTCCACTAAGAACATGCTGTTACTTGAGCTGTTCCCCATTGTAAATGCTCTGGAACTCTGGGGGGACTGCTTGAGGAACTATAGCATTGCTTTTTGGTGCGACAACCTGGGCGTAGTGCATGCGATTACCCATCAGAGTTCATCATCTATTCCAGTTGTTCATCTGCTGGCGAGACTTGTGCTGCATTGCTTGCTGCTTAATGTCCATTTTGTTGCCCGACATGTGCCTGGTGTACAAATGCGAGAGCGGATGCATTGTCACGATTGAACTGGTGTCGGTTTAGGGAATTAGCCCCCCAGGCAGAGTTGTCTGGTGACCCATATCCTCCTTATGTTTGGCAGATCATCAGGCCGGCATGGAGGAACTAGCTTTTAGGGCCATGGGAGGGAATGGGAGCGTTTCCGGGTCTCGGTGTCTCAGGCAGGTAAGAGTTTGCTGCAAGTCATGCAGGCTTTTTTTTGGGATCTGTACTTGCAAGGACGCTCGCTTGCTGTAGTGCGGCATATTTTAGCATGCGTGTCTTTTTTCACTGGGTTATATGACAGGCCCAATCCCTCCAGGTCCTTCTTAGTCTCGAGGGCTTTGAAGGGTTGGTCCAGGTCGACCCCTACAGCAGTTGACTCCAGGCGTCCCATTGACATTTACCTGTTGGCTGCAGTTCCTGCAGTTCGAATGCTTATTGTTTCAGTTGAGTTTGACCATGGCGTTTCATGGTGCATTTTAGGTCTGTGAATTAGTTGCCCCCTCTAAGAGGGCTGTCCCACCACTCACTGTTGCGGATGTGATTGTATACCCGGATGCAGTATTATGCCCTATACGATGCTCCAATACGGAGTATGCTGGTAGAGGGCACTGGCTTTCCCTTCAACCGTGTTCCATTCCTGCGGTATGTCCAGTGGCGCTGTCACGCGCCTTCAAGCAAGTGCATGGCGAACAGGATGGGGCATAGTTGATACACGAGGATGGGTCACCGGTTACGAAGTACCAGTTTTGTCATGTCTTGAAGTGTTGCTTGGCATTTCCAGGGCTCGCGCCAGGTGAGTTTGGTACACACTCATTTAGAATTGGATTTTCTACAACTGTGGCTTCTGCTGGCTTATCCGATATGGGGATATGCAATCCCTTGGTCGGTGGCACTTTGCTGCATTCAGTCGCTATATTCAGCCAGGTTTATCTGCTGTGTTCCAATGTAGCTAACCGGAGGCCTAACCACTCGCTGACATACTGCGGGAGTCTATGAGGATTTTTTTATTTTCCCCCGGGGGCCCAATTGGCTTCTGAGTTATATGAAATGGCATGATTAATAGTTTTTTTTTAGGTTTTTTGCCTCAAGTCAGGTTGGCTACGTTCTTCCCCTTCCCTTCTTTATGTTACGCTTCCATGTCTTGTTGGTCTGGTGTGTATGTGATTCGGCTGCTTTGTATGTTTTTTCTTTCCATGCTGACCTTCCTTTTAACATGTTTTCAGGTGGATTCGACGTCAAGCCGATCTGGGTGTTAGGGCATTTCTATATTTTTCTGGGCTGCTCAATCCCCATTAGCATCTGATCCTAGCAGTTTCGCTCAGGCGCATTTAATTAGACGGTTAGGTTTCCGAGGGATGTGCTGGTTTTAGATAGGTTGGTGTCTGCTATGCGGTCTTATGGGTTAAATAAGGTGATAGTGCTGCATCTGGGTGGGAATGATTTAGGTCAGGGCACTGCTCTAGATTTGCGCTCTGTAATCATTAGGGACTTTCATTTGATAGCAGAAGCTTTGCCTTCCTGTAAGTTGGTGTCGAAGTCAGATAATTGGATATGATCGCTTGCAATTATTATCTGATGATTTAGTCATCTATGGTCTGATGAGGAATGGCTTGGACGCTACTCTGCTTCAGCACAATTCCGATACGCACAAATATATATTTATATTACTAAAAGGTTTAGTCAGAGTGTGGAAAGCAGGTTTAATATGTATGTCTGTGGGTGTTTGCATATGTTTTGAGAAACTCTGCATACTGATACAATATGCCTGTAACAAATAATTAAAATGTAACACAGATAGTGATATGATCAGAGAAGGGTTCTAAATGCAAAGTTGGGAATCATTGTCAGGAACCTGCTGATCATTAACAATTGTATATCTTTTTGTTCGGTGCTGTTTTGGTTCATAGGAACTGACACCTACACTTTAATCAAGTGGAGAGGGGCCTGTCGCAAGCTACCAGACAAGGTGGCAACAGCAAACAGTGGGGGGTCTCCCCCTGCTTAGAAATAAACCTTTATTTACAACTTAGAAGTTGGTTCAGGCAATGTCTAAATATTAAAATATGTAAGAAATGGATAATATATATATATTAATCCATAAAAATACACTGAATTACATAACACACACAGATAGACTTACATGCATACACATACGCACGCACCCACACATACGCGCAACGCAAACTAGTGAAACTACACAATATTCTCACACTTACACATACAATAACTTACAAAAAAGGTACCTTCACATTAAACGTAATATTAGAGGTTTTATTAGCGAATAATTATGTTGTAAAATGTATGTAAGGTACAGAAGCTAGTAGACATGTCATGTTTGGTACCATTCTAAATCCCTCTTGTTTTGTAGATCATTGGTTCTATTGGCAAGGAGATCGCAGCATGCGTTCGCAAGATATGAATTATAGGTTAGAATGTATCTCTGTATGTAGTGTTTTTATTAGTTCTTCGGAGGGAAACCTACACAAAGAAGCAGTTGGAAAGCTGATCCATACCTCTGATGACACCATATGAACTAACCAATGAACAGAGTGACATGAAGCAAGAACCAATGAGCATCTGTTATTCTGTGCCTTTGTTGTCTATGAAACCTGTACCGAATATAGGCTTGTGAGCTGGGGCAGTAGTCAGTCATTTTTTCCATATCCTTGGGTGACGGTGACCGCAGATTCCGGATTGAAATACTGCATACTGGGCCAGTGCGCACACGTATGTATCGGTTGTACCTTTGTATTTACTTGCTTTTTGTGCTTATTGTGTTAGATCTAAGCATGTAACTTTCTTTTTATTGCAATATAACTTTTTGTGCATTGGAACCACAATTGGATTGGAAAGCAATTATTCCTTATGCGACTTGTAGTGCTAAATAGCGATATTTTGGGTATATAGATTTAATAGTATCAATATTGGTGTGTTCCTTCATTGTCCCTAGGTGTGTGTGGAGGACTGCTGGGTCTGCTGCGTGGCTTGACATGGCTAGGAAAAGAGTCAATACTGCTGTGGCTAGGTACATGCTGGTGGTGGTGTGGTGGAGCATGAATTGATACAGTTTCATGATGTTCATTTGTATCAGGGAGATGGTGTGCACCTTAGTCCTGCAGGTGTGGCTATTTTTCTAGAAGGAATTTTTTGCTAGTTAAGGTGTTTCTTTTAGAAGTTTGAGCCTTGGTGGTGGCACATCGGTTTAGGCCTTGCTTGGCGGAAAAGAATGGCACTTGGTTAGTTATGTTAATAGTTACACTTAGTGGGTGCGCTATCCTTGAAAGTGGAGTAAGGTGTCAACCAATTGTCCTGGACGGGAAATGGCTATAGCACTCGGGTGCTTAGAAGAAAGGAGAGTTGATCACCAATGCTTGGCTTGTGTTTGTTTGATCTGTTTGTTGTTATTGTCATGTGAGTTCTTTTTTGTGCCGTCACCAATATTAGTTTAACTTATAGTAAAAAATCTAGTGTTTGTCAAAAAATAAAATTGACAAAGATTTAAAATGCCAACACTGTTATTTGTGTCTTTATTTTAGGACTTGAGTTGCATTATTTATAAGGTATTACAAGGGTACACAAAAAATACATGTTAGTGAGTTTAATGATCTATACTGTGATAAAACCATTATGAGTAGAGAGCGTAAGGTAAATAAATCATTTTATGGGCCTGATTCAGAGTTGCATGCAAGTCCTTCTTGCGGTTGGATCTTTGAATTTTTTCACACAGTGCAGGATCTGAGATGAGTATACACAACACAACTGGGAGCAACTATAAATGATTCAGGGTTGCAGGCATTTCAGTCACATCTCCACTTTCAGCTGAATGGGTATACCTGGGTAGCATCTGGGGATTTGTACTTAGACTGAGGGCATGTCATGAGTGTAAAGACAGAATTGTGAGCTATGAGCATACACAGATATCATCTGATTTGGTACAGATAGTGATGACGACTACTTTCACAAGCGGATGGATGGGGCGGTGTCTCCCCTTAGAAGAGTGCAACTCTCCATATGGCGGAAAGTCGCATTTATTTCTGTGCACACAATACTGCCGAAGTTGCCGCAGACTTGCAGGTAACTCTGAATTAGGCTCTGTATCCAGGGGTGTAGGGAGGGTGGTCCCACTGGAGCATGAACTCCAGGTGCCTTACTTACCAGAGGGCGCCCTGCAGTCAGACTCTGGAGCAGCTGTCAAGTAGCTGACAGCCTGTGCCAGGTCGGCAGCAGCTCCTGTCCTGCCTTCCTGCTCTAGTGAGAAACTCCTGGTCACTAGAGGAGCTTGTGCTGAGCCCTGATTGGTGGAGCTCAGCACATGTTCATCTAACCCCAGCAGGGGGCGGGGCTACAGCAGCATGTCGAGGAAGAAGATGCAGGGTCCACATTAAGGTAAGAGAGGTTATACCCCAGTAGTTATGTCTATCACCCTCCCTGCCTGTATGTACTGTATGTGTGTATGTGTGATCCTTCCTGCCTGTATGTACTGTATGCAGTGGCGGGCTGGGCCAGGGTGCCATGTGCCCCCCGGGCCGCAGCGTCATGCGGGCCGCGGTGCAGGCTGTGTCTCTGTGACACAGACTGCACCGCGTGTGTAGCGCTGACCAGACGGAGTTCGGTCAGCGCTACACAAGTGACAAACACACAGCCGCCGGCTCCAGCAGCTGTGTGTTTGTTGTAAGCAGCAGCCAATGAGAGTCTGTCAGACTCTCATTAGCTGCTGCTGCGCCCACTGCAGGAGCCGCTCCATCTTCCGGCTCCCGAAGTGGGCAATGTGAGAGGCGTCATGACATCATATGACATCTCTCCCATAATGCCCGGGAAGGACAGACGGAGGAGCGGATGGCGACGGTGGGAGCGGGGATTCAGGTAAGTGTTTTTTTTTTTTACTACGTGTGTCTACTGCGGGGGGAGCCTGGCACTACAAAGGGGAGACAACACCTGGGGGCACCACAAGGGGGTAACCACTACTGGAGGCACTGCAAGGGGGGACTACTACTAATGGGGGCAATACAAGAGGGGGGACTGCTACTACTGGGGGCACTACAAGGGGGGGGACTACTGGTGGCACTACAAAGGGGGAACCACTACTGGACTGGGGGCACTACAAGAGGGAGGGACTACTACTGGGGGCACTACAAGAGGAAGACCACTACTGGGGGCACTTCAAGGGGGGAATACAACTGGGGGGACTACTACTGGGGTCACTACAATGGGGGGACTACTATTACAAAGGGGGACTACTACTACTAGGGGCGCTACAAGGGGAGGGGACAACTACTAGGGGCACTGCATAGGGGGGAGGGGACTACAACTAGGGGCACTACATAGGGGGAAGGGACTACCACTGGGGGCACTGCATCGAGGGACCACTGCTGGGGGCTTTATAAAAAGGGCAATACTGGGGGTACTGCATAGGGGGGAGACTACAACTGGGGCCACTAATTAAGGGGCACTGCATAAGGGTTACCACTATTGGGGGCACTGCATGGGGTGTGGACTGCTACTGGGGGCACTATATAAGGAGCACTGCATAGGGGGTACCACTAATGGGGGCACTATATAAGGGGATTACTACTGGAGGCACAAGGGGCACTGCACAGGGGGGACCACTACTGGGGGCACTGTATAAGGAGCACTGCATAGGGGGATCACTACTGGGGGCACTACTGGAGGCCTGCATAAGGGGATCCTCTCCTGGGGCACAGGGGGCACTGCATATGGGCACCATGACAGGGCTGTTCCTAATCTTTATTTTGACTTTACATTAATCCCATATGGACCCGCCTCCTCCCTGGAACACTTGAGGGGGGGGCCCCGTAACACGCATGTTCTTCGGGCACCCTGGCAACATGCTACCCCTCTGCCAGGGCCGCCTGCATGCATTTGCCCCCCCGGCTAAAAGTTGCCAGCCAGCCCCTGACTGTATTTGTGTCCCTTCCTGCCTGTATGTGTGTATGTACTGTATGTGTGACCCTTCCTGCCTGTATGTGTGTGTGCGTATGTATGTGTGTGTGTGTGTATGTGACCCTGCCTGTATGTGTGTGTCTATGTATGTTTGAATGTGTGACCCTGCCTGCATGTGTATGTATGTCTGTGTGTATGTATGTATGTGATCCTGCCTGTATGTGTGTGTCTATGTATGTATGAATGTGTGACCCTGCCTGCATATGTATGTCTGCCTATATGTGCAGGGCTGCCATCAGAAATGATGGGGCCTGGTACTGACAAAATAGGCAGGGCCCCCCTCCCCGGGATGGGGGGCACAGAGCTGGGAAGGCTGGCTGGACTAGGCAGGGGGGGTGAGGCACAGGGCTAGGAAGGCTGGCTAGACTAGGGGGGGCACAGGGCTGGATGGATTAAGGGTGGGCACAGGGTTGGGAAGATTAGCTGGACTAGGGGGGGTACAGGGCTGGGTAGGCTGACTGGACTATGGATGGCACAGGGCTGGGAAGGTTGGCTGGAAAAGGGGGGGCACAGGGCAGGGAAGACTGGCTGGCCTAGGGGGTCACAGGGCAGGGAAGGCTGGCTGGAAAAGGGGGGGGCACAGGGCAGGGAAGGCTGGCTGGCCTAGGGGGGCACAGGGCAGGGATGGCTGGAGTAGAGGGGGAAAAGGACAGACAAGGATGGCTGGACTGGGAAGGGTGCACAGGGAAGGCTGGCTAGACTATAAAGTGAGTGCAGGGAAGGATCAGTATGCTTACCTGTCACTGGCAGCCAGTCAGGCATGGAGGAACCAGGCCTGGATGTCAGCATTGTGGATTGCATCGGCAGCCAGGTAGAAGAAACAGCGCCGGCATCATTCTAAATACGACATTGGCCGCAAGCCAATCACAGCTTGTGGACCGGCAGCCAATCAGGAGAGGCCGCTGCTGATTGGCTGCTCGCGGCCCGGCAGCCAATCAGGAGCGGCCGCTCCTGATTGGCTGCTGGTCCGCGAGCTGTGATTGGCTTGCGGCCGGCAACATATGGAATGCTGCCTGCGCGTTGTTTCTCCTCCCTGGCTGTCGGTAAATGAATGATTGATCCCCACTGCTGACATCCAGGCCCCCTCTCTCTCCGGGCCCGGGACTACAGGCCCGGCAGTCCCCCCTTGATGGCGGCCCTGTGTATGTGTATATGTTTGTATGTATGTGTGACCCTGTATGTATGTATGTATGTGTGACCCTGTATGTATGTATGTATGTGTGACCCTGCCATGTATGTATGTGTATACTGTATATGTAGCGGTTATATTATATAGCATACACTTTTTTTGGGGGGGGGGGCGCTCATGCTCCGGGCACCTTGGCCACATGCTACACCTCTGCCTGTATTATACCTCCCAACATTCTTGAAGGTGTTAGGGCACACCCAGTAATCACATATACTCCTAGAATCACGCTACAGAGATCTTCACCTATAATAGCCACCTTTTTCCCATGAATATTCTCACCGGCACTTGGATGCCACCAAAACTTAACTCAGGATAGTAGGAGCTTATGCAGAGAACTAAGTGGTTACAGTTAGTGGAGCTGGAGTGGTGACAGGAGGCAGAATAAAGGCCAGAAACAGTGTGCAGACTGAATATGGACCAGGTGCTGCAGGACTACTATTAGACTGCAGTGGAAATGGAGGTGTACTAGTGAGCAGGATAAACAATGAGAACAGGCACAGCAGAGAACTGAAGATAACAGCACAAAAGGATCCAAAGACAGGCACAGCGTAGTCTGAAACCAGGGATCTACAGGATGCCAGTAAACAGGACAAGTTAGGAAGACAACAGGCAGGTAAGCTAGTCCTCACTGACATTTACCCTGGTGACTGCCCAATCAGGAAGCCTGCATGGATGAGCCCCCTAATTAAAAGAAATGCTGCAGCCACCAGGCAGGGGCTGAAGCAGTGGTGACAGTGTCCTGGCTGCTAGGAAACAGCCGGGACAAGCATGCCATGTGGCCAGCATGGCATAGCCACCTGGCGTCCCGGTCTCCTAGAATGGACCAATGTATTGGGACCAAATTTTTTTTGAGGGCAAATTAAGTCTTAAATTCCAGGTGAAAAAATACACTTTAATCTCCCATCTTGGTAGACGGTCTGCATAAAAAGACCTCAGGCAGATTACTGGATTTAAGAGAGGAAAATAAATTGGCTCTTGGGTGATATCCATAAATACAAAAAAAGGGAGATACATTGGTGGAGGAATGACAGACGTTGTAAGCAGATTTGTCCAAAGGTAGATATTCTGCCCTTATGATATTTGGAGATGTAACAATGAAGATATTGCTCCAGGGATTGATTCACTTTTTCTATCTGCCCATTAGACTGGGGGTGATATGCGGATGATAAGATGAGGTTGAAACCCAATAGTGCACAAAAACAGAATTGAGCAACAAACTGGGATCCTCTATTGGAGACAATGTCAAGAGGCAATCCATGTAATCTGAAGATATGTTGGATGAAAAATGAGGCCAAAGTCTTGCCACTGGGTAATTTGGTGAGTAGAACAAAATGGGCAAGCTTGGTATTATTTCCAGAGGTGAAATGGTAAATCAACAATGGATCCAGGGCTTTCTAGGAATGGACAGTGACAGTAATTGTCCAGAACCAGGACCTATGAGTGATTTGTTCCTTGCACAAACTTCACAAGCCTGAACGTATTCTGTAACATCCTGACTCATGGTAGGTCACCATACAGAACGGGTCAGGAGTTCATGGGTCTTGGAAATACCAGGAGGTCCTGACATCTTACTCGAATGGATTTTAGTAACCCAGGAGGAATTTCAGAAGGAGCCTGATCTTGAAGTTGAGTGAGCTGAGAAGGCAAATCCAATGTCAGATCAGCATGAATGGAAGTAGTAGGAACAATGGGCGGGTTCACTGTATTAGAAGCATAATTTGGAAGAAAGCTGTGGGACAAAGCATCAGTTTGATATTCTTTGAGCCAGATCAGTAAGGGATGATAAAATTAAACCAGTGTGATAACTTGGGGTAATTAGCTCGGTAGAGGGTGGTTTAGTGCAGTGTTTAGGTGCTTTAATGAGGGTCCACACACACAGCTTCCATGTAAATAAATGGAATAGTGCTTTAATTTTCAGCATGGAAATCAGTAAACAGAAAATAATAAACAACCTAGCCCCTATTTCGGGTGTCTAACTCACTTCTTCACCCACGACTATCATGGTGCACACAGTCTCTCAGCATCAAAATCCCAGTCCTGTCTCTGACAGGTATTCTCACAGGCTCCGGCCTGATCATTTTTAGGCTCTTGGCCTGCTTGCAGTCTCACACTCTGCTTCCAGCAGAGTAACATATACAGACTTTCTTGGTGACCAACCCTGTCGCCTCCAGGTATAGGCTGTTGCCTCCCCAACCTGCAGCCCAGCTGCTTCAAAGTATACAGTATTTAGAGTTTTTCGGTCCTCCTTTCCTCCTGAAGGTCTGGACTCAGGCCCCCAATGGCTTGGCGTAGCTTCACTGGGCTCTCTGTCTGTCACAGTCCCACTTAGACTGTCTCCAATGGCAGCCTGACTGGTCTGCCTTCTCATCATCCCACACCTGAGCTCTCTTCACAAGGCAGCACAAAGGTGTGTCACAACTCAGTATTTCTACTATGCATGGGAGGATCTCTCCAACCCCACACAGAATCTGCTGACCAGGTAAAAAATAATGCCCAATGTGCCTGTCGGGAATTAAGCCTTTAGGCCAACTTGATGTACAGTAGGTTCTTGTGATCAGTTAGGACTGTGATAACATGCCTGGCTCCTTCAACCCAATATCTCCAGTCCTCGAAGGCCTATTTTTTATCGCATGGAGCTCCCGGTTTCCGACATCATAATTGGACTCAGCAGAAGAGAACATCCTAGAAAGGAAAATACACGGGTGCAGCTTATTATCCACAAGATCCTGTTGGGAGAGGACTGCTCTTACTCCCACTACAGAGGCATCTACTTCTACAACAAAAGATAACTCACTCCGGGTTTGGATGATGAAGTACTGAGGCAGACACAAATGCTTATTTCAGAGCATTGAATTCTTCCAAGTCCTGAGGAGTCCAGTTTGTGGTATCAGCTCCCTTTTTGGTTAAGGTGGTAATAGAAGCTGCCAAGACTCAAAAGGAATGAATAAACTGCCTATAATAATTTGGAAATCCAAGGAACCTTTGGCTGGCCTTTAAATTTGTGAGTAAAATCCAACTGAGAATGACTTGGAGTTTACTAGGATCCATGGAGAAATGACAAAAGCTTAATGAATAAGTTATTATCACAGAGATTCTGAAGGATTTCTTGACATGATGAACGATGAAGATCTGTGGATTGAGAATAAATCAGGATATCATCAAGATATACATAAACAAAAGGAATTCTCGGAGTATATAATTAATTAGATCTTGGAAAACTACCAGAGCATTTAAAAGGTCAAACTGCATGGCAAGATATTCATAATGTCCTGATTGGGTGTTGAAGGCCATCTTCCATTTGTCCCCTTCCTTAATGTGAATAAGATTGTAAGCACCACATAAATCTATCTTGGAGAAAATGGTTGAATTTCTTAATTGATCGAAAGAAAAGGAGGAGTGAAAGAGGGTAGGTGTTTTTTATAGTGATTTAGTTCAGCCCTCTATAGTCAATACAGGGTCTCGGATTTCTGTCTTTCTTGGACATGAAATAAAACCCTGCTCCAGCGGGAGACTTGGAAAGTATACTGAAGCCTTTCCTGAGGTTTTCTATTATGTACTCATCCATGATTTTAGTCGCCGATACTGACAAGGAGTCAAATCAATAACACAATCGTAAGACTCATGCAGAGGCAGCTTATCTTTATTACTGTTGGAGAAGACATCCAGGTAACCATGATAGTGATGAGGTGTCACGATCTGGCACAAGGAATTTCTCTGTGGAGGACAAGGAGCCGGGGGATCAGGATGACTAGGAAACAGCTAGAGGAGTGACAGTACAGTAATAGTGTCCTCAATTAAGGTCAAACCCAGGTGTTTCCTATACCTAACCAGAGGCGCAGAGTCTAACCCACTTGGTGGTCTTCACCAGTGACCCATCCTATTGGGATTTCGGTTTCACCGCACAGAGTGAGCAGGTCATGGCCGTCTGGTTAGCTACCTGGGAGTGACAAGGATACTAGGGGATGACACTAATAAGATGAGTGGAAGACTGCGTATGCAATGTAGAGATAAAAAATGGACAGGAGTACATAGGATAATGGATGCAATGTATTCTGTGGAATGATACGCTTGTATGCTCTATGAAATGTTGCAGGTGATTCAGAGGCAGGGTTACACCATGAAGTGACATAGGAGATACAGGCACGGACTAGTATAAAATTAGTATGGGAAGATCAGATAACGGATACCTTGGGTAACTCGGAAGATCTGGACACAGGATAGTATAATGTAAGCACAATAATCCAGACACAGAGAGATACTGGGTGTACAATGGACCCAGACGCAGGGTAGTGTATAGACACTCTGTAGATCCAGTTGCAGGATGGAAATAAATGTGCAATGGACTTAGACACAGGTTAGTGTAATTGATACACTGTAGATCCATCCATGGGGTAATGGAAAGTGCTTCATGGATCCAGACACAGGGAAAGCTACTGAGACTAGTGCTTGGGAATAGTACAGGATAAGACACAGGAAACTGGTAAATGAGTCACAGCTGGGTAAACACAAGAGGAATAACTTAAGCAAAACTTGAGGTTAAACAGAAGTAAGTAGCTAGGAATCCAGACGCGGATATGCTCGAAATGGCACAGGTGGTAGAGACGCGAGCTGGCTCCAATAGTACTAAAGAGCCAGATGCGGACTAGCTGCGGGATACGCTATGAAAGTAACCTAGAGCATGGAACAAATAATGGCATCACAGTAACTGGGAAAGCAAAGTTGAATGGCAACTTCCTGTTCCTGGAGTCAACTAAAATACCCCTAGGTAGAAGGTCATTGGATCAGAGGATCAGCTGAGTGACCGCAGGACTACCATTGGGAGAGACTAGTCAAATGACATGAACTAATATGGCTGTGTCCATGACCGCCACTGCTGGAATCAGGATGCATGCATGGAAGCCCTAGCAGACCTCGAGAAGAATACTCAGCCACCACTCATCACCACACCTGGCATCTGGACGCCGCAGAGCCCAAAGATGCCGGCATGGCGGTGAGTAGCGGCTGATCCCAGGCCACATCCTGACATGAGGTAGTCATGCGGGAACCTGTTGTATGATTCATACGGACAAGGACACACAGGTATTGGCACCACCCAGATCCCAACAAGCAATTTCAGTCAATAAGTGGATTATGGTGTTTAAGACAAGGGTAGCCTATGATGAGAGGAACCATGGGACAATTAAACAAGGAGAAGGACAAATCCTCAGAGTGCAACTCACCCACTAGTAAATGACTGGATGGTGTTTAATACCTGAATTTACCATTGTGTAATGGATTACCGTCTAGGCACATACTAAGACTGCTGGATTCATTTTTTAAAAAGGTATATTTCGAGTTTCAACAAAACCCATGTCCAGGAAGTTCCCAGCTGTGCAACTAACCAGAAAGGCAGTAATATTGGTAACCCGGTTATCAAGTGAATCTGGGCGGCTATTAGAAGATAATTATTGGAAGAGAGTGATTGTAAACCCAAATGGATCTCTTCCTCAACCAAAAGTTTTGACTTTTTCCAAACTTATTGGGGCAGGAGCAAGCTAGCTGTCTCTTGTTACCGCAGTAAAATCAAAGACCTAGGGAGCGTCTCCTAGATTTTTGTTCTTGAGACACACTATTAGCCCCAAGTTGCTTTGGCTCAGAAGGGTCATTAGTGGAAGAAGAGAAAATGGGAGAAGAGACAGTGCATGGTAACTACTTATCCATCTTCCTTTCCTTGAAATGCCTGTCAATCTTAATAGCGAGTTGCATCAGTCTCTCCAAAGTGTCAGGAACAGGATACTGGAGTAGAAAATCCTTGATTTGTTCTGCTAAGCCAAGGCATAATTAACTGAGAAACACTGGATCATTTGACTCACTGTCAGCGGACCAGTGACTGAGCTCAAAACATGGGAATGATTCAGCATCGGACGGAATCGCAAAGCTGCACGCAGGGAGCTTTGCAATTCTGTCCTTGCTAATATGTGAAAGCAGCAGGAGGTGTACAACACCCCCTGCTGCATTTGCGATCCCAGCACTGTGACCGAGGTCACAGGCTGCGATCACCATTGCGACCATCGATTGTTGATGGTCGCGATGGTGGATGGAGCTGGCCCGCAAGCCAGCTGATTAAACCTCAGCTTACTCAGGCTGGCCATCTTGCGAGGCCAGGAAACTGCATAGTTCGATGCAGTCCCTGGCCTTGCCACTCCCGGAAAACAAGGTAGACATGCCCCGTTTCCGGGAATGCCATCTGAACTCCGCACCGCGCCTTAAATGTCTCTGCCTGTCAATCAGGCAGTGGCACAGAAGGGTCTGCGTACGATTACGCAGGACCCATTCTACACACTCGCAGAATGGGTCCTGCACCCTGGCAGATTCAGCATTGCACTTGCGTGCAATGCTTAATCAGCCCCAATATTCCTTTGCAGCTCTGCACCTTTGTTTCAAGGCATGTAGGTGAGACTTGGCAGAGGCCACTCAATCACGGGCATCATATAGTAACCCGAGTGCCTTAAAGAATGCGTACACAATGCTCATAACCAAAGGATAGAGGGCTCACTCTGAGATATAATTTGCAACTTTCCTTAAAATTTCGGGATAACTTCCTATCTCCCAAAAATGGTCCGGAAGATGTATTTTAGGCTTTTTAATGGAGGCTGAGGCAGTTGGATTTGACCTAGAAACCTCCTCTTGAGCAGCTAAATGAAGCAAAATTTTGGACCACATAAGATACGGTCTGAATTTAATTTGCC
Organism: Taudactylus pleione; assembly: GCA_031769625.1. Lineage (NCBI taxonomy): Eukaryota > Metazoa > Chordata > Amphibia > Anura > Myobatrachidae > Taudactylus > Taudactylus pleione. The sequence continues at coordinate 258,701 of JAUIMM010000705.1, read as the reverse complement.
ACCACTTTAGCAGGATTCGGTATGGCAGATTCCATCTGTACGCAGGTACCAAGCCGGTTATAATGTTAGGGCACACCTAGGAAATCATATAAACTATTCTTCTTCACCTATAACATTCGCAGTTTTTCCCATTGATATGAATATTCTCACCAGCACTTGGATGCCGTCAGGACTTAACTCAGGATAGTAGGAGCTTATATAAAGAACCAATAAATTGCCAATGTATGTGCTTCCCTGATTGACGATTGCGAACAAAAAGTGATCGCAATTACCAAATCAGGTTGCCCAAAATGTTGAATTTCACAGACCAATCTTAGCTGTAAGATGCTATTGTATGGTAAAAATCAGCCAATTTGCAGGCCATTACTAGTAAAATAATGAGTCTTTCAAGACTGGCAGAACTGTCTTTCCTGAAAATGATCCGCGAATCACTAAAAATGATCTGTAATGTATTGCTAGATTGGGAAATATTTAAATTGGGCAACAAATTGTCAAATCGTTTAATTGTGGTTTTCTGATTGCTAAAGTATATGGGTCTTAACTTTATTACCAAATCTGAATCAGGCCCTAAAGGCCGCCATACATCATCGACTGTCACAATCCTACAACCCCCAGATGCCGTGCTCAGAGGAAGGGTGAAATCCAACATGTTGGATTTCACTGATTTGCCGATCACGATCAAAATATGATAGTTATTTGCACTGGAGTAAGTGCCCCTTAAGTGGTAAATTGAGATAAGCCATTGCCTAGCTTTATTTAAAAATGGAATCATTCAGCTCACTTCGTATCATGATAAGTGAAGAGCTTATCATGTGAAATGTGTAGTTGTATATTTGTACATAGGATTTTTGTGAGGCAAAAGGTACCACCTTACTTTGTCAGCCATAACCAGTTTGATATCAAAGTGGCCAGTTTATCTGAACTTTCAGAACCCATGTCTCCAGGGGCGGGCAGGGCAGGAAGGTAGGGTGACATCTATCCCCTGGGCCGGTACGATTGCAGTGTCGTGGGCCACCAGATTCCTGCAGCCGTATGCTCTATACATACATGTCTAGCGGCCGGGATTAAGGTTAGGGCCAGATTAAGGTTGGGGGGTAACCTGAGAAGAAATTCCTCTACTGCCCACCACAGATCGGATCCTCATGACCAATCTGTGGCAGTGGCAGTCACTGATAGCATGGCCATCACACTGCCTGCACTGCACTGCCAGTCTGCCACTAACTTGCTTGCTGGGCAGTGCTGGATTGCCAGTCCAGTACACACCCAGTGACAGTCTGCGCAACGCTGCCAAAGTTGTTAAACTAGTATGAAATCAGAGATTCAGTTCACAAGTAATCAAAAGGATAAGGATATAGGAATGCGAAACTAAAGCACATGAGAACTATACAGGCAGGGTTGCCGACATTCTGGCTGCCCCTTCTGGGAGGGAGGAGCCAGATTGGCATGGCAGGGGTGTGTGGCTGGCATAAGGGGACAGGCTGGCATTTGTGGGTGGTGTGGGAGTGTGGTCACGCAATCATGTAATTTTGGCCCCGCCTCTTCTACACAATGCCGAGATTTTCGGGAGGCTCCAGGCCAAATTGGGAGGGTAGGCAAGTATGTGTACAGGGTTTGCAAAGTGCCATGACCTTTTAGAATATGATTTGGACAAGATGTGATAAAGTTGCTGCAAATTACGCAATACCAGAGGCAGTATCAGACTTCTTCATTCCCATATGTGGAAGGATACAGTTGAGTTCACCTGGGATGTTAGAGCTGGTACAGCAAGGTAAATAATATTTCCTACACTTTAGTCTTGATGACATATTAAATAAGCATTGTGATAGATACTTGTTAGCAGGCTCTGAGGGCAGATGTATTATACAGTCAGATTGCAAGAACACATATTGCTGCATCCTGTGATACATATGCTTAATGATTTTTGCCCTTAATTAAATTAACCTGATGACAGCTAAGAGCACTTATTTTGAAACCAGGAAATGACGAGTATGGTAAACATGGCTATAAGAGGGTAACACATGAATGAAGTAACACATATTTGGCATGCCAATACACAGTTGCTCATGAACTATGAAAATTAAGATTCTACTTAATTGTACCTGACACAGTATTGTCAGAATATAATCCTGTATCTATTGCAATACATCTGCATTAATGATACCTGGATACTTGTAAGAGTGCAGCATGGATAGGCTTATCAAAACTGCCTCACAGCACTGAGGTCATGAATTCAATTCCCACTCATGGCCCATACATGTGAAGTTTGTAGTTCTCCTGTGTTTGTGTGGGTTTTCTGTATGTTCTCCAGTCTCCTCACACACTCTAAAAACATACTGGTGGGTTAACTGAGTGCTGACAAGAAATAATCCCTAGAGTGTAATGTGTTTCCATGTGATAGAGAACATTGGGCCTGATTCAGAGATGGACGGATTTGTAGAGTCGCAAACAAGCAGCTGTGCAATTCCGTCCATCTCAGATGTAAATACAGAATAAGTGTCAGACACCTCCTTGATGCATTTGCAATCCTAGCATTGCGACCGATGTTGGAGGTTGGGATCACCATAGCAACTACCGCGACAGATGGTCACGATAGTTGCTCCTATGGTCCAGCTGCGGGAGCTATAGCTGCCTGCAGGCTAACCGGGTGCTGGTCACTTAAGAAGCCAAGAATCACTGATGCAGACCCTGTTCTCGTCCCTTCCGGAAAATGGAGGCAGCATGTTCCTGTTTTCGGGAACGGTGACCAGGCACGCTCCCACTCCGCCCCCCAAATGCTGCAGCATGTCAATCATGATGCGTCTTGGGGGGTCTGCGAGGGAGATTGTAAGACCCATTCTGCACATGTGCAGAACGGGTCCTTCGCAGGTGTAGACCCCCTCAACATTGGAGAAGTACGTTAGTCATCGGGTTCACGTACATCTCTAAATCAGGCCCATAGAGTCTAAGTTCCACTGGGGCAAGGACTAATGTGAATGACTAAAATATTCTCTGTAAAGTGCTGCATAATATGTCTGCGCCATATATAGTACCCCTGGCTCTATAGAAGCCCATGGACACTGTAATTTAGGCCACTAGGTGGAGCCACAACACGCCAAAAAGGGACAAGCCAGCAACAGAAAATTAATTCTGTGGTTGCACATGTGCAGTGGAGACTGAGAGATGCTGCAGAGTGGGATGAGGTGCGGCAGGCCTGAGGAGAGAGACTGGTGCACTGGACCACTGCAGAAGAGCCAGCAGAGTGAGTATGAAATTCAGAAAGTGCTGGGAGCTGCAGCAAAGATCCATGAAGGCTGTATGAGTTAAAGAAGACATCCCTATTGCAAGCATACTGAGAGCATACTAAATTTGGTATAAAAGGTCTACACTAAAAGGTCGACAATGTCTAGATAGACCCCAAATGGTAGACAGTTAATAGGTAGACAGGGGCAAAAGCTTGACATGACTGGAGATAGACAGGTACAAAATGTCGATAGGGTCAAATGTCAACACCCTAACCCTCCCCTTGGTGCCTAACCATAACCCTCCTCCTGGTGCCTAACCCTAACCATGGGGGTAAGTGCCTAACCCTAACCGTCCCTCTGTGTGCCTAAACCTAACCATCGGGGTAAGTGCCTAATCCTAACCGTCCCTCCTAGAGCCTAACCCTAACCCTCCGGTAAGTTCCTAACCCTAAAAAAAAATGTGTTGACCATTTTTGTGTCGACCATTTCAATGTTAACCCTTTGTCCCTGTTGACCTTTGTACCTATCTAGCTTCATCCATTTCAACCTTTAGTCCCTATCAAACTTTTGTCCCTGTCTACCTATTGACTGTCTACCATTTGGGGCCTATCTAGACATTGTCAACCTTTTTAGTGTAGTTCTATTGACTGGAACCCCAGAGGACATGTTAAATGCTTTTTGAAGGTACTGAGTAACCCTTACAAGAGACTGAGCTAGAGATCTGCATATGCAGAAATGTCCTGTTTAAATTACTGTTGAACTAGTGATTATTATATTTTTCATGCAGTGACCTGCCCTGAACTCACATTCTCTTAATAAATCTACTGGTAGATGAAAGCTAATTGAGAATAGGTAAGAGTTGTAGGTTTTTTGCTGATTGGTTAGCATGACAGCCTTGTTGCTGGGTAGTTTAGTTTAATTAGGTGTCAATTGGTTTTTTGTTTGGCCAATGCTTTGCACAGTGGAGTGGTTTGGAAATTAAGGTATATTAAGGGTGTTCTGGGTAGAAGACAGCCTCTTTTCCATTTGGAATCTCTTGGTAAATGGCTCTTTGGTTTGACCTTTAATTTCATATCATAGTCCCCTTCTTGGCTTTATCACCTTTCTCTTGCCTCCTTTCCCTCTCTGTGCTCTTTCTAACCATGCCCCGTCCTCGTAGTAGTATCCCCCCCCCACAGGCTGGCCGACTTTGCACGCCGGGCCCATGTGTCTTACCTGGCTCCTCCCCTGTCCCCACAGGTGGTGAGGGTTCCTATCCTCCCGTGATAACGGCTCCCGCTGGAGTCACTATGGGCTCCGGCGATGCGACCGCTTCCTTTCCCGCTAGCCGCACCCTCTCCCCAGTCACGAGGTCAGGCCCTCTGAGCTTAGACTCAGAGGCTCTATTGGCCACCCCCCCCTAGTGCCCTGGTCCCTGTTCGTGCAGCAGGACCGGTGGCCCCTCCCCCCGCCGCTGCAGGCAACAGCATTTTAGCTGCGCTGACTGCCCCGGCAGCCATTTCCTCCACAGCATCTATTTTGGGTCCCACTGTCTGAGTCACACAGGTTATGCAGCCTGCTTGCATCCCTGCAAGTTATGCTTATGTGGTCTCCCCTTACAGTGCTGCAGGCTTGCATGCTCCCCCTTCTTCCTCTCATCAGTTCCCTTTAAAACCACCTGCTTTCCCCCCTGGTGACTTTTAGGCTCATCGCATGTTGCCCCTTTTCCTTACCCCTCTTGGCCCCAATCTGGAGCTATGGGGTGGCCCCCTATTTTTCACTCTGTCTCCGTTGCTCCCCCTGCTCCCACTTACCCTCCTTTCTCCACATCTTCATTGTCCCCCTATGGTTTCCCGTTTTGGTCTGCTCCTCACTCCTCTACCCCTTCTTCCTAGTCCTTTGGTCCCCCTCCCCCACCATTGCCCCAACACGCCCCTCAGTCACTGCCATTCCTGCCTCTGGTTCCTGTCATGCCACCCCCCCCCCCACTCTTGGATTTTTGCCCCGCTTCCCTGGTTTTGTCCATTCCCCCACCCCTCCGGAGGTTTCTGCGTTACCTCCGATAAGGGAGATGGCTCTAAAGTAGCTGGTTAAGGCAAAGGGCTCGATTCAGACTCACTCACTACATTCATACGCTCGCACCCAGCGTACGCAAATCCGGCCAATCCACAGCAAGGCTAAGCGATTGCACGGCAAGGCATTAGCATGCCCACTACAGTATGTCTTGGTGTGTGATCGCTTTGTGTATGCAGATGCCCACCAGCATTTCTTAAGTCGCCCACCTGCGCATGTCATCGCCAGGAAGTGTATGCAACCATCGCTACATCGGGTAACATCAGATGCGATTGCAGCGTTTGAGGCAGACCATACCCTACCGCAAGCACTTCAGTGTAAAAACCAGCCAGGTGACGTGTACTATGACGCTGTCTATAAATTATGCACGCCTCTGAAACGGCATTGAGACACCTGCGTTAGTGCCTCCACGCCCCTGTTTTTAATGGCCAGCCCGTTACCACCCACGAATGGCTGCTCATGTCATTCACTCTGCTGGGCAGTCTATGCACAGCGAGCGAACACTTCTCAATCTCTCACACTAGTTCGCGCACGCGCACTGCGATTCATACGCACAATTAAAAAATCGTCCAGCTATGAGTAAACACATCCTAGTGAGTGCGTCTGAATCAGGTCCAAAGTCCCTTATTTGTATAGCAGAATTGTCAAAATGGTTTTATTTATGGTTTTAACCTGCCATTTCTGGTCCGCTGAAGATTAAGGCGCCTCATAATTTATGTTCGTCATTGGCATTGCCTGATATTTTGCAGTCTAAGGTGGATGCTGAGGTCTACTTGGGTAGGATGGAGAGTCCTTTCCCTTGTCCTCCCCTTTGAGATCTTTGTATTTCCCCTTTAGGTGTGGTCCCTAAAATTGTTCCTGGGAAGTACCGCCTTATTCAACATTGATCTTACCCCATGGTAGTTCAGCTAATGATGCGCTGCCTGAGTCTGCCTGCAGGGTTATTTATCAATCTTTTGATGAGGCCTTAGCGTTGGTGCATGGTTTTGGTTCTGGAGCTTTGTTGGCGCAGCTTGATATTGAATCAGCCTTCCGCTTGTTGCCTTTGCATCCGGCTTTTGTTTGGGAGCTGAGTTTTATGTTGATAAAAGTTTACCCATTGGCTGTGCGGTCTTCTGTGCCTATTTTGAGAAATTCAGTTCCTTTTAACATTGGTGCATTCACATTGGCACTGGACAGCCTGGTATTGCGCATTATTTGGATGATTTTCTCTTTATGGGTCCAGTCCTTATTAGGGTCGTTTAATTTTGCTTGTCGCATCATTCCCATGGATGGAGTTTTTTGTAGGAAATTGGAGAGGGCTATGGCCGGAGCACGCTTGCCGCATCATCACGTGCATTTGTTTTCCGAGATTAAAGAGGACCTTCCCATTTGGGCCATGTTTCTGGTGCAATTTAACAGTGAGCGCATTTGGCCATCGCTTCCCACGGTGAATGTTACTTTGCAGCTGTTCACTGATGTGGCGGTTTGTCCGGTTTCTGTGCCTTTTTCAATGGGGAATGGTGTGCTGCACCCTGGCCGTTGGTTTGGCATATGGAGGGCCTTACAGGCAATTTATTGTTGTTAGAGTTGTTCCCGATTGTCGTGACAGTGGAACTTTGGAGTGTTCGATTGCGAGATAAGCACGTGGTTTTCTGTTGTGACAATCTGGGAGTTGTGCATGCCATTAATAGCCAGAGAGCTTCTACTGTTTCAGCTTTGTGGCTGCTTAGGCATCTGGTTTTGCGTTGTTTGCAGGCCAACATTGGTTTTAGAGCATGTCATGTTCCTGATGTTTTTAATGAAATTGCGGATGCTTTGTCTCACTTAAATTTTTCTCACTTTCGTATGCTGGCTCCAGCGATTTCTGCAGTGGGGTTACTTTGCCCTTCATTTATGTGGCAGATTATCAGGCCGGCATACAGTAGAAGGCCTGGCACGGCGGTAGCTTGCTCCAGCATATGATATCGTATGCAGCTGTGTGGCAGGACTTGCAGGCTTACAGCCTTAAACACCCGCGGGAGAGTAAGTCTTCTGAGGATTTGATGTTAGCGTTTGTTTGGGGGCATTACCGGCGAGGCCAGTCCAAGGCTTCTATGGTCTCAGCACTGGCAGGCATCTCTTTTTTCGCCAAGTTGAAGGTTCTTCATGATCCCACTAAGTCCCACTAAGTCAGTGATTCCCAACCTCAGTCTTCAAGGCACACTAACAGTCCTGGTTTTGGTGATATCCATGTTAAAGCACAGATGGTTAAATCAAAATAACTGAGATACTAATTAAGTCACCTGTGCTCAAGTATGGCTATCCTTAAAACCTGGACTGTTAGTGTGCCTTGAGGACCGTTGTAGGGAACCCCTGCACTTTATCATTTTCAAGACTCTAAAAGGGTGGGCTAAGGAGTTTCCTGTTAGTGCTGATTCCCACAGGCCCATTGATTTGCATCTGCTTAAAGATTTACTTGTGGATAAGGTTGCTTCTGATATTAGGGAAGCTTCTCTTTTCTGTCTGGCTTTTGCTGTGGCGTTTTTTGGGGCGCTTCAAGTCAGTGAACTAGTAGTCATCCAGCAAGGTGTCACTTCTTTCTGGCTTGTTAGTAAAGGACATAGGCTCTCATTCAGAGGTGGTTGCCCTCATTCAGAGGCGGCCTCCTGGTCGCTAGCTAAGCTGTGGGTTACCACCCACAGCTTAGCGAACGACCAGTGTGATGGTCGCGATGGTCAAGACCATTGCGACCATCGGGGCTTGCGACGAGACCCTAAGGTTGGGTCTCGGCATCCGCAAGCCCCAGGGAGTTTCCTGCTCTGATCCAGCAGGAAACTCCACACTGACATCACTGCTGATGTCAGTGCGGCCGCCCACAAAATGGCAATCGTTCATTCAGGAACACCTCCATTTGTGAAACCATCCCCCCGCTGCACCTACAAAACGGGCCAAGCTGTCGATCAACATTGACAGCTGGCCCTTTTGTAGTGAGCTCCAGAGCTAGAGAGTTTCTCTTTCGCTCCAGGTGACTAAGAAGACATGGGAATGGCAAATGAAAAGTCCAGGTATAGCACTAAAGTGCACTTGATAACTGTAGTGGGGGTTAATGGGAAAATGTCCAGATGGTGACAGGCAGGAACAGTCCAGTAAACAAGTATGGTGAGCTGAAACAGAATGCAGGTATGATGAACTGTAACTGAATGCAGGAATGATGAGCTGTAACGAATGCAGGTATGGTGAGCTGTAACAAATGCAGGCTGAGGTAATTCAGTCAAGTTGGGAGTGAAGGGAGGCAAGGTGCAGGGAACAGCAAGTTCAGGTACTCAGGCAGGTGAAAGGTATGTGGATGGTGCAGGGTAAATCCAGCAGGTTTCAGCAGGCAAGGTTCAGGCTAGTGGCGTAACAGACAGGCAGGCAGGTAAGGCACAGATACTCTCTCTCAGCTGCAGCTGAGAAACACGTTGCACTGGCAAGGAAGGAAGGAAGGCTCTGGACCTTCCTAAATACTCAGTGCCATGCTGTGACTGGATGGAATGAGCACATGACCTACCAGGATTGGACAGCCGGAATTTAATGGCTGCAGGCAAGATGGCGGCGCCCATTCCAACGGAAAGGAAACACCGCCAGACCTCACCAGGCCTAGTAACAATGTGCCCGCACAGAACCACGCACAGCCAATGCCCCCCGCCAAACACCAGCACCGCTGCCAGAGACCCCCCACCATAACGACCTCACAGGTAATACCCGGTGACTACCATTCCGAGAAACCCTGGCCGTGACATCCAATTTACAGCTATGCTTAAGCAGGGACTTGCTTTTTTGGGTGCGTGTTATGCTTCCCATTCCTTTTGCATTGGCGCTGCAACCAGCGCAGCCATCACAGGGCGTCCCCTGCTGATATTCAAGGGATTGGACATTAGAAATCCTCCGCCTATAAGTCTTATGTGCACTGCAATAAGCTTTAGTGGCACTCCTTGTGACAACCAGAAAAAGTTGTTTACCCGCCAATTCTTGAATGGCTAGCATTCAAAAATTGGGAGTGTGAAGGGATTTTTTACATTTTTCCTTTTGGGGACCTTTGTCTGGCCCACTTTGTGTTCATGGGTAGGTTTTTTAGTTTTTCTTCTTCACTCGGGTTACCTGTTTCCCCCTTGCATCCTTGCTAGTTAGTTGCCATGTTTTATGTTGTGTATTTGTTATGGCTCGGTTTTCAGTGCTCACGTTCAGGGTCTGTTTTTCCTTACAGTGGAAGAAATCAAAGACAGCAAAGTGTGGCTAGTTGGCCACTCCTACTTCTTTTGGACTGAGAAGCATAGTTTGGCACTGCATACTAGTTTGCTGCTTGGGGGTCGCCAGGTGCGAAGGATAGGTGTACATGGATTGAGGTGTAATGCTTTGATGGATTTGCTGGTTTCGTCTGCGGCTCAGTGGGGTGTTCCTGATTGGTTGGTGTTGCATGTAGGAGACAATGATCTTGGGCTTTTGAAAAGTTTGAAGCTGATTGTGAGACTGCATGGAATTTTGGATGTGGTTCGAGTGCGGTGGCCGAATGTTCGTGTTGTGTGGTCGGAGATAGTTCCACAATTGGTCTTGGCGTTGGACAAGGCGAGAAAGAAAGTGATTGTCTAGGTATGTGACTTCTATGCGTGGCTTGGTGGTGAGGCATGGCTTTTTGGGTACAGATCCTTCTAGATATTATAGACCAGATGGGGTTCACCTTAATGCCCTTGGTTTAGACCTTTTTCTCAGGGATTTGTTTTCTTTTCTGGATTAAGGCCCTCATTCAGACCCGGACGCAAGTGGCCGTTCGTACGTTCGGCGTACGTAAAAAAATATTTAAATTCAAGCACTCGCTCGTATTTTCGCTCGCAGCCAAACATCCTCCCCAAACTCAAGCGACCCCTCCTCTAACTAACGAGCATGCCAAATAGTGAGCGTACACCCACGAAGTGGCTTGAAGGGAACGCACGCACAAGTACTACCCGGAAGTTGGACTGTTAGATTTTGATTAACTGCTCGTTTATTCTGCCTACCTCCCTCAATCGTATCATGCCAATCAATATATCAATTAGCTTAATTGTTTTTTTTTTTTTTTTTAACACAATGCAATAAACTTTATTCATGTCCGTGTTTGTGTTTACCCGCAGAATACGTACGGCTTAAACATTCGCTTTTAATTGTCAAAATACATGTTAGCCCCAATTAAACAATTGTTCTATTTGTTTTTCTACCCGCATATTTCCCGGAGTTCATTTCTTTATTTAAATTTGTTTACGCATGTCACTGCATCAAGCCTATCATAAGTCTCAAGAGTTTTCTGGCCCTGTCGAACACATGACTCATACACTAACCAATAGAATTGGTCCTGTTAATTACCCAAATACATTAGCCAATCAAAAATTTTTTGGGCACTTTATTAAAAATGATTTTTCACAAATACACCATTGCCATCATGAGAGCCTCCGCATTCACCAGGCACGAGCTGCTGGTGCTAACGGAGGTCATGGATAGGCGGATCACCAGCCAGCCTCCACCCATCACCAACCGCGAAAAGCGTTCCGCATATGCGGAGGTACGGGCCCGCCTGCGCTCCTTCGGCTCACGCCGCCAGATCGGGCAGCTGGAGCGCAGGTGGTCGGACCTGCAACGGCGGACGCCCCGCTTGCTGGCATGCTTTCGCATGCAGATCGCCGAAAGTAAGTTTTATGGACTGTGGTTTTCATGTTTGTCTTTGTGGCCCTAACTGCGTGTGCATGTTTTCCATGTATTTCATATTTATTCATTGTACTCATATCTGCATGGCCATGTTTTCCATGTAGTTCATATTTATTCATTGTACTCATATCTGCATGGCCATGTTTTCCATGTAGTTCATATTTATTCATTGTACTCATATCTGCATGGCCATGTTTTCCATGTATTTCATATTTATTCATTGTACTCATATCTGTATGGCCATGTTTTCCATGTATTTCATATTTATTCATTGTACTCATATCTGCATGGCCATGTTTTCCATGTAGTTCATATTTATTCATTGTACTCATATCTGCATGGCCCTTTTTTTTGTGGGGATTAGAAAATGGTGTTTTTCTCGGATTTGTGTTGAAACTAACCACAATTTGTTTCACATCTTTTAGGGGCCCAGCGAAGACTACGCCGTCATCGTCAGCCCAGACGGCGCTCACGGCCACTCTCCCCAACCCCCAGCCAACCCTCCACAACCACAAATTCCCCTATTCCCCACTCCTCCCCAGCCTTCCAAGACCCTCTGGGTGAAATTTCGGGGCTCCTTCCCCTCCATCCCAATTCCCCCTCTCCTCCAACCACCCCTCTTCGAATTACCCCCTCCCCGGAATCGGTAATTACCCCGCCCAGATCGTTGGGGAATGGAGGCACCTCCGAGGAGGACGAGGGAAGGCCTTCTGGAGCTGCCGTTTTATCTTCCGGTATGTTTTTCTTTGGTTTTTTTTTCGCCACAAACTGTTTGTATGTAATCATGTGTCGTTCCTTTTTTTGGCGTTTTTTGCTAAACTTTTGTTGATTTTGCAGATTGCCTTTACCTGTTACTGCTGATTTCAACATACACATATCACACCTGTCGGAATTTGTAGATTGGCCTTGTATTTTTGGCCTACACCATTTTGGGTGGATGGGTTTTAATGGTGTAATTATGGTTAGTTTGTTTTTTTGTTTTTTTGGGGGGTTTTCTTTTTGGCTTGTTTTTTAATGTGGTTTCATTATTGTTGTATTAATCCCCACACTTTTCTCACCCACAGAGGAGCAGAGGCGTCGGGCTGAATTAGCCGCCTGTGTGGCCCGTATGCGGCACAATATCATCGGTCTGCTGGTGGTCCTTGACCATATGTCGGTCCTCCTTAGGGACTAGTTTTTTTAGTTTTTTGCCCAATTGTAAATAAATTGTTATTTTCTAAGTTACATTCTGGCTCATTCGTTTTTTCAAAATCAGAGATTGTTTACCCTGACATAAGTAGACTGTTCCTGCAAGGATTAGCAATTTTTGTCACTAAGATTGTGTGTTGTATTTTTATGTAAATCAGCCACAAGAAACACCTAACAGTAACAATCTCATTTCCCTTTTTTGGTGTAGTCACAATTAGATATTACTACATTTTACAGGTTCCTAGTTGGGGTGCAAGCTGCTTAGGCCAATATTACGAAGCCAAATGATTGTACAGGATTCCTTTGGGTGTTGGTTTGGACCCTGAAAACATATTACATTTTAGCTCAACTGGCGTCATTACTGGATTACCCCTTAGTCAAATGTAACGTGTGTGAACCTGGTTACACTTGCTTGTAACGTTCAAAAAAAGGTACAAAATTTCACTCTCCAAACATTTATTCACAACATAACTCAAAAATCAAAGTGGTCACTCACAAACAAAACACACAGTGATAATCACAAATACAACACATACCAACAAAACAAAAAAAAACACAACAAATCAAGAACTGGTTGAAGAAGGACCATGCCAACATGATTCCACAAATATGGTGTTGCAATATGGGTTTCATAATATATCCACAAAATGTCCACATACAGGTTTTTTAAGGGTAGCAGGAAGTAGTCATCGTTGGAGTGCCAAAGATTATGTGAAAAAACAGAAGATGGAGAAAATAAAAACAATTAATTAGATGTTCTCAAACAAACCGTACCACATTGGGTATAAACACTGTTGTTTTGACAATAATTACCTAAAAAATCTGGCCACCACATCATTGCGTATGGCCCCCCCACATATTGACCTCCGACCAACCTCGGGGGGGCCATCCTCAGGTAAGGCATCCCCTGGCTGCATTGGGACACCACTCCTTATGGCGATGTTGTGAAATATCCCACACAGGACCACAATTTTCGAAACCATATCCGGCAAATACATGAGCTCGCCACCAGAGCGGTGGAGGCATCTGAATCGGCCTTTTAAAAGGCCGATACAGCGCTCCACCACTTGCCTTGTGGCTGTAAGTGCGGAATTATACTCATTTTGTGGCCCTGGTGTGGGAGCCAAATAAGGAGTGAGCAGCCAGGGCGTGCAAGGGTAGCCACTGTCTCCTGTGAAAAAGAATAGACAACATCAGGATCACTCTGTATGAAGCTTAACATTGTTATGTACTAAAGGTCTCCACTTACCCAGAAGCCACGCATCACCAGCTTGTAGGTTGGTTAATTTGTGCCATATCCCTGTTTGCCGGATGGCGAAGGAGTCATGTGCACTTCCTGGTAATTTTGCATTCAGGGACAGGATCTGGAGGGTGGCATCACATACCACCATTACATTGAGGGAGTGATAGTGTTTCCGGTTTCTAAATATTGCCTCCAGCCGTGCTGGAGGCTGAAGTGGTATGTGAGTACCATCCACAACCCCTATGATGTGTGGGAAGCCAGCTATTTGGTAAAAATTGGCCTTGGCCACACTAAGGGCACCCATATCCAAAGGCATTTGAATAAAATGATGGAGGTGCTTGAAAAGTGCCTCCATCACTGCCCTCAGGATCCGGGAAAAGGAGGATTGTGAGATGCCCGCCACTATTCCCACCGTTGTTTGAAACGATCCTGAGGCACAGAAATGTAACACCGCCATAAATTGCGTAAGTGGTGGTATTGCTGTAGGACTGTCAATTTGCCGCTCAAGATCACTCTCTATTAATGAGAGAGTGTCTATGATGATTTTTGGAGGAAGACGGTAGCGTCTTAAAACCTCATCATCGGGCATTCCAAAAAGGGTGACACGTGTTCTAATTATCTGGGGCCTTGCACGCCTACGATGCCTACGCCTGGGACGAGATTGAGGTTGGTCGGCTTCCGGTAGCATGGCCAGAACAATCCGACCCAGATCAACATGAAATGGCAAGATTTGAATGTCAGGCTTTTTAACCCCCCCAAAAATGAAAATTTTAACTTAGCTTGAAGATACCATCCATTGATGCTTACATGCCGGGATATTGTCATGATATGTGCAAACTGGAAATAATCACAACATAAATATACATCATTTTATGCTGGCCATTTCTGATTCCAAATTTTAAGCAAGACAAAACATAAAAGGGGAGAAACACACATTTGGGCAAAGAGCAAAACGACATTGCGCACACTACGTTAAATTGAGGCCAAATGTAAGCAACAAATGCAAAGAGAAAACACAAACAATTTTACAGGATGAATAAGCATTTCACAAAGCGCTAATTAGTTCGCAAATACAAGTCACAATAGAAAGTAATAAAAATGCGCTAATTAGTTCGCAAATACAAGTCACAATAGAAAGTAATAAAAATGCGCTAATTAGTTCGCAAATACAAGTCACAATAGAAAGTAATAAAAATGCGCTAATTAGTTCGCAAATACAAGTCACAATAGAAAGTAATAAAAATGCGCTAATTAGTTCGCAAATACAAGTCACAATAGAAAGTAATAAAAATGCGCTAATTACTTCGCAAATACAAGTCACAATAGAAAGTAATAAAAATGCGCGAATTAGTTCGCAAATACAAGTCACAATAGAAAGTAATAAAAATGCGCTAATTAGTTCGCAAATACAAGTCACAATAGAAAGTAATAAAAATGCGCTAATTAGTTCGCAAATACAAGTCACAATAGAAAGTAATAAAAATGCGCTAATTAGTTCGCAAATACAAGTCACAATAGAAAGTAATAAAAATGCGCTAATTAGTTCGCAAATACAAGTCACAATAGAAAGTAATAAAAATGCGCTAATTAGTTCGCAAATACAAGTCACAATAGAAAGTAATAAAAATGCGCTAATTACTTCGCAAATACAAGTCACAATAGAAAGTAATAAAAATGCGCTAATTAGTTCGCAAATACAAGTCACAATAGAAAGTAATAAAAATGCGCTAATTAGTTCGCAAATACAAGTCACAATAGAAAGTAATAAATATGCGCTAATTAGTTCGCAAATACAAGTTAAAAAACGCAGCTAAAAACAAAAACAAAAAAAACACATTTCGGAATTTGAAAATCAAAGGTTACATGTGTAAGGCCAACCAAAGTTGCGTAAAGACAAACAAGAACATTTACAAAACAATTTAACAAATGAACTTACCAAGAGATAATATATAAGAATCCGGATCAAAAGGTCTTTGGGGCAGAGCCAAAATAAAACCTAAGAGAGATGAAATGACGGCAAAAAAAAGTTAGAAAATTCTTAATCAGAAGGAGACACAAATTGACCCAAAGTTAGACTTCCCAAAACTTACCAAAACTGGAAACGCCCAAAAAAATGACAACCGGAAAAAAGCGAACGGAAATAAAAAAACGAATATATCCAAAAAAACTACTTCCACCAACGCAAACTCCTACACCAGCCAACAATCAACTCCAACCAACGTAACCTCCAACATTCAAAAAACGCCACCTCGACTCGAGACGCCCCAAGCCATAAATAGTGTTTAGTTTCCCGCACAAATTAAGGAGGGATCATAGGAACGCACAATCAATGATGCGGTCACAAAATAAGGACGCATGTATAAATACATCACGAGCCAAAACAAACATTCTGGTGTATTTCTTGTTTGGAGCTCAGACATGGCTACAGACCAGGGAAACAATGGACAACAGTCTGGCGGTAAGTATTTCAGGCATTTTGACTCAATGATTAATTAGAAACATAATATTGTGCAAGTTGTGAAGTTGAGAATTCTCCAAATTTACACAAATAGGTGAGGAGGATGACATGGAAGAGGCTGCTGGGCCCAGTATTCCGGGCAAAGCTGCCAAAAAGAAAAGGCAGCCACAATTCACAAGAAAGGAGATGAAGGTTTTGATTCAGAAGTGTGTGGACATCCTGCCACAGGCAGACAGGAATATGAGTTCAAGCCAGAAGTGGAGAATGTGGGAAGAGGTAGCCGTTGATGTCAATAGGGTGGGTGATTATGTCCGTCTAGCCCGGGATGTCAAATGGCGGTAAGTAAACACTTGACCACCCTAAAACCAAAAACAAAATAAAATAAAAAATAATGGTTCCTTTTTCACCCACAGATGGCAAGACTTCAAATATCGCCTGAAACAAAAAATGGCGGACAGGGCTAGGCATGCAAGGGGGACAGGTGGGGGTCCCACCACTGTGTCATTGGAGTTGACTGATTTAGAAGAGCTGGCACAGGGGTGTGTGCAGGCTGTGGAGGTGTTTGGCGTGTCCAACATGGATATTGGATACGGACATGCCAGACTTTGCGGCTCCTCATGTTGTCCCAGGTAAATATTGTGATGTCACCAACTCTGAAATGTTATTGTGCCAATATGTAGATTCTAATGTGACTCTTTTCTCATTTTTCCAACAGAGACACAGGCGGATGAGTCTGCTCCAGAGGGGAGCCTTGGCCGCAGAATTTCTGCAGGCTCTGCAGGGGATGAACCAGTACATCCGGCTGAGGACCCTGCAGAAGCCAGTCCTGGGCAATCCCCCTCGCAGGCAGTGTCCCTCCTCACAGAACTCAATTTTAAATCGGATTTCCATACAGAGATTCTGCAGAGGATGGACGCCAGTCTGGTACGGGTGGCTGAGGCCCTGGAGCAAAATGCTGTGGCCAACGTGACCATTGGTCAGGCCCTGGCGGAAAATACCAGGGCCAACATCCACATCGCCAATGCCCTGGAGTAGCTCATTCGCCAGCACATGGTGGAGCCGACCTCCCTTCCTGCCGGAACATCAGGATCCTCCACCTCTGGCACAACATCAGCCAATCCTCCAAATGTGCCTAGCCCTGGGCCAAGTCCAGAGGCCACAACATCTGCCTCTGGACAGGCCAGCACGATGACATCCCGGACCCGGTCTGGCGCCCTCCCTCCCCCAGCCAAACGGCCGAAAAAACGGTGACAGCATTGGCTACTTTTCCCACACTCCTTCTGTGCTTGCCTCATATTCCTTTCTGGTCAAAACTTCCCTCTCCTTTCTTGTGAATTGTTTTTAATTTTTGCATTTACGTTTAACAACAATTTATTGTTTGCACAATTAATAAATATTGTGGAATGAACACTGCCAAAAATGTTTGTGTTAAAAATGTGCATTAATTTTTTGGGGGATACCAATAAATTTACATCAAATGTACGACTTTGTATTCTGACATTATTGTAAAAATGGGTTACATTTAATCCGGGCCCACAAGCCAACAACGTTCAACCTAAAAAATTTCACATTGGAAAAAAAGGGCTCGTTAAGGAACGTTTAAAACATTACCTAAGGAGGAAAAATCACCTTGCAAACACAAAATGAGGCACCAAACCTAAACATGATGACATTATTGTTACAATAGTCCAAAAACAACACATTGCGGCCAAAATACACCCCCACAAATGTACGCTAATTGATTGTGTAATCCAGACATTAGCAGCTATGATTTCCACCTGCGTTCGGTTTTGTGCTATCCAAAAAAACTGCTTTCCAAACACATACCAAGCCGGTTTTCAATCCAACACTAATTGATTTTCTGACAAGCCGTGATTAATCGATGCAACATCGTGGAGTGCCGGGACGGAGGAGAAGGCCATCGCCACTGTGGTCGAGTTATCCAGCCCCTAAGCTGTGCGAGCATTTTGAAGGGAAAGAGGATCATCCAGTGACGTATGAGTTTGTACGAACACATTTGACGTTCGCATTTGTTAATGTATGTACGCCCCAAAAACGCTTCGCCACGCCTGCGTTTTTCCATCTTCTCCCCCGTCAACACCCAAAAATGCCCTGTTCTGTCAATCACATTTGACATGTCACTTCCTGTACGCTAATTGACGAACGAGACAAAAAAAGCTCGCAATCTGCCGTACGCACATGCGCAGTGTAACACCGACGCATGCGCGGTTAGTCAACATCGGAACGCAACGAGCGTACTGCTGTTAACGAACGGCTCTGAATCAGGGCCTAAGTTTTTTAGTTGGCTGGCGGGTCAGTTTTCCTCTAAGGAACTGGCTTTGGCGGGAGAACGCTGCCTCTCAGTGGCTTTATTGTGACACAAGAAAGCATTGTGGGGTTGCTTGCCCTCTACTTACATGGCGAGTTTGCCCTCTCTGTGCTGGAGGACCCGAACGTTTCCCATACGGATCGCTAGGTCTGTGCCCTTGTGGGAAGCGAGTCCTTCCCATCGTAAGTGTGTCTATAGGGGGGATGTTTAAGTAATTCCCTGATCGTTTCGGAGATAGAAGGCTAGAACTGAGTTTGCAGTGTCTCCTGGCCACCTCAGGTTAATCATTTAATTATAAATAAAAGCTGTGATCCTTTAGCCAACCTGTTATGTGTTCATGTCTTTATTTATTAGTTTTAGTTTAGTTAAGTATTAGTGTTTTAGAGTTAATTAAGCAATAAACCAATGGAGCTCTTATTGATTATTCTAGTTATCAAGGCTGTTACATTATGTAATTTTACTGTGTGTATGGAGCTACAATAGCCTCTCTGCTGAAGCCTGAGGCAAATAAGCTTGTGGAGTCATTGCCAAGGAAGGTTCGCAGTTGTAAGGTACCATCTAAACACTTAAGTTATCTATGCCCACACCAACACCCGGGTACCACATATATACAGTAAATAACTGTCAATAAATAAGAAGATGGTTGATAACCATCTTTACTGTTGTTTCATATGAAGTATTGAAGTTTTAGTTACCACTGTAATGCTGGGCAACACTATACAATTATCTGTTAGATATCTGTCCAATCTGTCTGTTTGAAATGAAAACCTGGTAATGTATGGGAGCAAATGACAATCGACCATTTGCTCACAAGCACTGGAAAACAGACAAAAATGGTTATTTAGACAAATTGGTTAAAACACACGAATTAAACCAATTTGAACAATTGTTTTTTTTCCGTTTTCCAGTGTTTAAAACCATATGATCAACTGTCATTTGCTCCCATACATTACCAGGTTTTCATTACAACCAGCCAGATTGAACAGATATCTGACAAATAATTGTATAGTGTATGCCCAGCATTAGGAGTAGGTGGTGGTTTCAACCATAGTTTGTAGTTATTGGGGAGTTTCCAAGTTGCAGTCTGGTGTGGGTGATTTGTGAGTCAGTAAATTACTGGCAATGGTGAGGTCACACCTTTTTGTAGCAAAGCATTTATGGCATGATTTACAGATGGATCCAGATGCAATTTTGGTTGCCAGTGGCCAATGTTTTCAGTCTGCGCAAGTATCACAGTCACACTGTGCATGTGTCGCGATGGTCTTGTGACGGCAGTCATGGTGTGGATTAGGATGCAGGGTGATTGACAGACAGCGACTGTTTGGGGGAGGCAACAGGGGAGTGGTGACTAATACGCAGGTGTGTGATGCGACCGTTTTGGGGCATGTCGCAGCCAGTTACTATGTCCTTGTATGCAGTGGTACTGGCTCTGTCTGCTTAGTTGTTACAGACATTCTGAGCAACCATAGGGTTTCTCAGAAGCCCGATGGTGCGACAGATGTTCATCCGATGTACACAAGCAGCGGATCTGAGAAGCCATTGGTGGGTAAAATACGGCAGCTGCGATATCTGAATATATTTTCAGAGCCGCTGTGTACGAAGACGCAGCAGTGACTGATTAGCATCCACCTCTGAATCAGGCCCGTAGTCTGGTATACAAGTAGTCCTTGAAGGTATTTGCCGATTTTCCTAGAAGCATCAACTTTTTAAAGAGATGAATGCTCTCTGTATTCTTCTACTTTACAGTATGTTTAGGTTTGCGGTGCTAGTCTATAGTAACAGTGATACTTAGCTGTTATCATAACAAAGCTCTAACTGTATATCCGTGGCTTTATTGTGTAGCTAATTTTGCAGTGACTCTGTAAGTTAATATTTTGGGGTATATTTATCATTGCGTAGCATTAGAACTGATTTTTTTATTGCCACTTATCGCAGAAATTCTTCTATCAACACAATTTTTAAAAAAACCTTTGCTGGGGCACCAGAATGCACCTTGGAAGCTCCCCAATAACTACAAACAGGGGTTGGGGCACCTCCAGATTTTACTGGCAGAGGCAAGAAGAAACTTTCTGCTCCGCTAGCAAGTCTAGGTTACTTCTGTGCATGCAGAACTCTGGTCATATATGTGCACTGCATTGGAAACCTAACCTCTGGTTGTTAGAGGCATGCTCTGAGCTGCCTCAGTTATGGCCAATTGCCACCGGGCACTAGGACTGAGAGTAGCTTCTTTGCTGGAGGCACAACCTCTGACCTGTACCTTTTGTGCACGCTTGGCTTCCCGAGTGGCTTTTCTCCTTTGTCTGTTCATAGTGGATGTGCCCTTATGTATCTTTCACACATCCGGAGCCCTAGTGATACCCTATGTCCACTGTACCATCACCACACATTATATTATAAAAGTGAAGTTATAAGCAAAATTGTACAAGAGCTTAGCAGAGAATCATACAGGCTTGAAGGAAGTGGTGGATCTAACGATCTATCTCAAGTAAAATGGCATATACAATAGCACCAACTAACAATTGCCTACACACCAGAGCAGAACAGCATGAGTGAAAAGGCAAATAGAACAATATTTGAAAGAGAAGGGACCATGTTAAATGGTGCACATCTGGACAAAAGAATATGGGTAGAAGCAGTCCAAACAGTTGTTTATCTCAAGAATTGAACACCTACACCTACCGTGGCAGTCAAATAGAAGACACCATTGGATGTGTGGTACAGGAAAAGGCCAAGAAGATGCAAGCTGGATCCCACGTCGATCTAGTATATCATGCTAGGATAATGTCAAGAGAGCAAATGGTACAGATTATGGGAAATCAGCAACCAAAACCTTCTAAAGCCGAGAGATTTAGTGTTTCACAAGACCACTTCAGCTAAACACGAGCAAGAAAACATAACACCACTGTAAAACTTATGATGCTAGATAAGCCTGCAGCTGGACGCAGGACCGGTGCAAGGTTTCCAGGCGCCCTAGGCAACATTTCACCAACCGCCCCTGCTCCCTCCAATTTATAATATGCCACACATCAGTTTCCCAAGTTAAATAACATACAACACAGCAGTGTCCCAAATTCATAATATACTATATAGAATATTACACACAGAAGAGTGTCAAAATCATAATTTACCTCATAACACTGCCGTAAATTCATAATATGCCACACAGCTGTGCCAAAAATTCATTATATGCCATTCAGCCATGAATTAAGCCATTCATTATGGCTTGGTTTCAGTGCCTAAGCTTTCGGTGCCTAAGCTGCCTAAGCTTGCCTAATGGTAGCACCGGCCCTGGCTGGAAGTATTTCAGAGACTTAAATCACAATACAGATGATCAACTGCAGAGCAGAAGTTCCATGAGCAACAAAGGAAAATCTCTGAAAGGGTAAAATGAGAAATCTTTAAAATTTGCTGTGAACCTCAATCCCTCCAAGAAGCAAAGTCAAGTAACATTTCAAGTGGCAAAAGTGGAAGTCACCCATAGAAAAAGAGCTTACAACTTTAAGTAAAAATTACATTTGGACTTTTGTGGACAGACAGAGTTACCATAAAACTGATCATTGCCTATACTTCAAGTGGAAAGGAAAAAATTTATTCATCTTACTTGTCTATGTAGATGATCTATTCGCAGGACATAGATCAACAAGGCTACATTGAAGCTATACTTAAGTTTGGGATGATACTGTAGATACTAAAGCAGTCAGCACACCAATCAACAAAAGCCTGAAAACTTCAAAGGCTTTGGGCCTCATTAAGAGGTGCACGCTATTGCCACTGCACCTTATGCCATAGTGCATCTTTATGCTAATGCTGCAGCGTATTGTACTCATACAGAGATGCTCTCTGACTGTAGTGCTAATCAGCCGCTGTGCGTATTTAGAAGCACCATCAGATGCATTGGTCACACCATCAGAGATTGCACTAGCCCTATGGAGGTGCAGAATCTCCATCTGAACATGGCCATCTTTGTCAGAGCAACTGCATCTTTAGACACCTGACAGCAGCATGCCCACAGGCTGAAAACATCGGCCGATCGTGTGCGGCATTAACACTCCTTCCGTGAGGGAGCTGTCGGGTTTACACTGCTGGGGGTGTGACGCATTGAAAGGGGGCGGAGCCCGGCTGGTGATGCATCATTGGGGGCGGAGCATGGGGGTGTGACAGCATTATCGCGTCATCATAGCTCCACCCCCTCTTTACAATGCCGTGATTAATGGCATTGTGCAGCCAGGGGTGAAGCCACAAAGACGCGATTCAGCACGAATCGCGTCACCAGCCCTCCGCTGCTGGCATTTACAATACTTACAACCGCGGTGGGGTGCGGACACGTCGCCGGAGGCTGGGAGACTTGCCTGCCTTTCCGGGGGGCCGGGAGCGGCATCCGGTTATTGGGAGGCTCCCAGCCAAATCGGGAGGGTAGGCAAGTATGCACTGCATGCACCTCTGAATCAGGCCCTATGTGTCCAACATCAGACACAGAAATTGAAGGGATGAGAAAGGTACCTTACCAAAGTACTAATGGAACTTTGATGTATGCAAGCATTGGCACATGACCATACATAACCCATGGTGTCAGCTGTGTAAGCTGGGCGTTGCTGAGTGGTGACAGGGAAGTGGCCTTAAGTGAAAGAAAAAATGGGCATGTTATGGGAGTGTTGTGGGCGTGTCAGTGAAAGCGGCTGCATGCTCAGGCACAGCTACAGAGGTAATTAGTACCCATGCCACCTTCCTCTTGGCGCCCCTGGTGTGAACCTATATCCACTATACCACCACCAAACATTATATTAACTGTTTCTTTACCACCACTGATAATCTACATACAGTGATTGCAATACCTGCTGCACCAAAATGCCCAGCACACCTGCAAATGCTCCACTCTTCAACTGGAGAGTCCTTTTACCCTGTACCTGCTATTAACCCTGTGTTTACCTGTTTCTACCTGATTAACAAAACAAGCCATCTACCATGTGGACTAACCTCCATTTGCACACTTCTGCCATCTGCCACCATAGTGTCTGCTAATAAAGGCTTACAGAGGCATAATCAACAAAAATAAAGAATAAAAATGTCAAGTTTGGAACACTTTTATAGCCACTGCTATCGCCATCCTGAGATGGTAACAGCATAGGAGGAGAGCCAGCACTGCTCTTGGTAAATATGCTCTAACAATTTACTTCTTTGCATGAAGTAGAACAGTGGTTCTCAAACTCAGGGGGTGATTCAGACGCTCGCAAGAGGGTCGATGTTGCCCTACTGCGCATGCACACGACGGAGGGAGCTCCGTCGTGCGCATGCGCGAGACCCGGCGAGCGACGGGCTCTCCGTTGCTCTGGGTCTCACACCAAAGGGGGCGTGCTGTCGATGTTGGTTGACAGCACGCCCCCTTTGGTGGGCATGCTGGGGGTGTGGCTGCCAGACGGAGGCGTTCCCATGGGAACGCCTACCGTCTGAAGCCGGCCCCACTGACATCAGTAGTGATGTCAGTGGGAGTGATTTTGGCTATGATATGATATGATATTTGGCCAAAATCACTCCAGTGCTTGCGGCAGCGAGACCCTACCACAGGCTCTCCGTCGCAAGCCCGATGGTCGCGATGGTCTTGACCATCGCGACCATCATCATGGACGCTCGCATAAGCTGTGGGTGGTCACCCACAGCTATGCGAGCGTCCAGGAGGATGCTCCATTTTCATGTAGGAGGGCCCTGATTCAGAGCGAGCTCTGAATCAGGCCCTCAGTCCTCAGACCCCACACAGTTCACATTTTCCAGGTCATCTAGCAGGTGCACAGGTGTATTCATTACTCACTGACACATTTTAAAAGATCCACAGGTGGAGCTAATTATTTCACTCGTGATTCTGTGAGGAGACCTGGAAAACATGCACTGTTTGGGGTCCTGAGGGCAGATGGCCTGATTCAGAGCCGGACGCTCTGACAAGAGCGCTCGCTCTGAATCAGGGCCCTCCTACCTAAAATTCGAGCAGCCTCCTGGCCGCTCACATAGCTGTGGGTGACCACCCACAGCTTATGCGAGCGGCCAAAAAGATGGTCGCCATGGTCAAGACCATGGCGACCATCGGGCTTGTGACGAGACCCTGCGGTAGGGTCTCACTGCCGCAAGCCCAGGAGTGCTTTTGGCTCTATCAGAGCCAAAAGCACTCCCACTGACATCACTAGTGATGTCAGTGGGGCCGGCCCCAGATGGTAGGCGTTCCCATGGGAACGCCTCCGTCTGGGCAGCAATGCCCCCGGCATGACCCACCAAAGAGGGCATGCTGTCCTCACCATCGACAGCACGCCCCCTTTGGTGCGAGACCCCTGTCGCTATGTGGGTCTCGCGCATGCACACGATGGAGCTCCCTCCGTCATGCGCATGAGCACTAGGGCACCATCGACGCGCTCGCGAGCGGGTCTGAATTAGGCCCAGAGTTTGAGAACCTGTGAAGTAGAACATCAACAATGGTTACCACTGGCCATACACAGTTATAGCCAACATTGGCTGCAGGACTTGTATAATAGAGAGAAGCCCTATCTCTGGCATAAACAGCCTCTAATTCATAAATAGACCCCTTTGTCTCTATTTGCTTGTCTTTGTGCTTGGGTAGCCATATCAGACAAGATCCGCTCCTGAATTACTTCCAGCTTTACTCCGAACTATTAGTGTAATTGGAAAATGACCATGCACAGGCCGATAATGGTAATTTTACAGCAGTGACTAGGACATATCTTTCCAGCTGCTGAGTTAATTGAGACAAGGGAGTCCCGATAGGGAAGCCAAGTGTAACATACAGATATGTGCTCATTCGCTTAGCATAAATACGCCATATGCCTCAAGACGCCCGGTGCGACAAAGCCTCTCCAAGAGGTGTAGCGTTCCTTCTTTTCTTTGAATTCTGTGTTTTATTTGCATCACAGATACAGCAAAACACCACTCAAAGAGATGTTGGTCTGTCATTTTTCGTGCATAGGAATTAATTTTAATCATGTACTAAGTTGCAGATGAGGTACAATGGTACTTAGCATGAGAAAAAGCAGTGGCTATTGCATCATGGCACTTCTTACACAGATTCTGTTGCACATAGATATACAAATGACACATCAAATTGATTAGTGCAAGCTGGCAATGTAGTTTTGTCATTCCCACTTGTTTTATTTATGCAAATAAGAGTACATTTTGAGAAAAAAGCCCCCCTAGGCACCTGGCACAGCTAGAGGGGCTATTTGCTGTGACTAGAGCAACAGTGTATGAGGATGTGATACACCTGGCTCTAATAAGTGCCAATGGACACTAATGTGGGAGGCTGCCACTAGGTGGAGCAGCAAAGCACCAGAAAGGGACAAGCTGGCAAAAAAAGGGATGTGTGGTCTGCACATTCACAGTGCAGTGATGCAAACACCAAGGAGCGGAGCTGGAGAGTGTGCTGAGGTGCTGCAGGTCTGTGAACCAAGACTGGGCAGTTGACAATTATGAGATGGTGCCAAGTGGCAGGGTCATTGAATACTCACTGATGTGCTGGGGGCTGCAGCAGAAACACAGCACTGTGTCTGAGAGGTCTAGAGAAGCAGTGTGTCAGCGCTGGGAGCCAAAGCAGAGATCTGTGGAGGCTGTGTGAGTTAAACTGATAAAGGTAGATGTCTCTACTGAAAGTGCATTTCAATATTGAGTAAGAGTGCACTTGGGACTGAGCTACTGATACAATTGCGTGCTAAAGATAACTGTGATACTAAATTGGAACTGTACTTATTGTGCTTTATAATTTCAAAGTTGGAGCTATTTTTCTCTGGAATCAAGAAAGATCAGCATTAGATGCTAATTCTGTTACCTTTGTCTATTGTGGATAACAAGTACATGCATGTAATAGGACAGCGGCCACCTAGCAAGAGAGTACTCCAACAAAAGAATTTTGTTTTCATGTTAAAGTAAATGACTGATTAGTCTGGGGTTTTGCTAGTCTGCTGAGCAATAATCTGTTTTGCTATTTCTTCATGTTATTGAAATGGTTATTGCATGTTCAGAGTATAGTGTGTTGAAGTAATTGATATCCCTGGATCCACTCCCTCTTACACTCCCTTTAATAAATCTACTACACTATTCTATTTATCAAGGCTGCAAAGTTTTGTCAGAAGGATAAGCATGTGGAGTTATTGCCAGAGATGAAAGAAGATCCACTGAAGTTGCCATCTCAACTGTAAGGTACCAGCTAAAACTAATTTAACTTTACCCACACCAGCACCATTGGTACCACAAGGACACATCTGTAGCCAGGTACTTAGTCAGATCTTTGTGTGCCCCAGAGTAACATTTTAATTTTATGCCCCATAATAGTGCACTAGTTCACATTACACCACACAGTGCCACCAGTTTATTCCAGACTATAATCCATCCAGTTTACAATACCACACAGTTGTGCCAGTAAACATTATGTCATACAGAGAATGAGGATCAACCAGCTCCTACCTCAGGAGGATACTTCCTAATGCATGATATGATATTTTCACGGGAGATCTTCATAATTTAGGCACACTGTCCCTTTCTAGGACAGTTCTAATCTCTGAGCTCAATAACCCCCCCCCAGCTTCACAAAGGCTGTAAACAAGGAGAAGCCTACTCTCCGACATTGTGCTGGGTTGTCATGGATCTCTGTTTTTACTGATCCTTAACGGCACCCTTGGGTCTAATTGAAGTTGATACTAGATGCTTTAATAAGACTTCTCATCTAGGAAATACCAGGATTGGCGTAGCACAGGTATCAGGGTAGGTCACTAGACTAGGAACTGGACCGGACTATGGAACTGAAATCCAAATGGAACACAAATTGGAACAAATCATGGGGAGCTCATTTCCAGGAATTTGGACCTGGAATCCACTACTGGGATCTCAGGAGCATACAGTAAGTGGATACTCCGTACTTTCATAAACTAAGATTGGAGTCAAGAACTAAAAACTCACGACTGAATCCCAGATATGAGGAAGTCAGGGCTGTACAGTGACTATAGAAGCACAGACATGGCACTTGCAAACTGATTTACAGAACTGGAATTGGAACCTGAAATTCAGCAATAGCCCCAGCTACCAGATACCCAGAAGTAGAAGCCAGACACCTGCAACTGATGGTATGCTAGCAGGAGATACGGACACTTGACGTACGTGGTAGAGATGCAAGTGTTTGCAGAAAGCTGAGCACTGGCTGAGAACAGGTGCAGATGGTAATGCAGAGTACTTGCTGTAGACCAGGCATTGATGATAATGTAGAGTGTTTTGCTGAAGATCAGACACTAAGGCTGGGATGTACTAAGCATTGCATACGCGATGTGGTACATCCCCCCTGTCTTTGGGTACATTACCGCAGTATGTATCAAGAATATTGCAAAGGACTGCTCTCCTGATAAGAACTGTCCTTTGCGATGGCTCCAGACAAAGGGACTTCCTGGCATCCTTCTGTGCATGAGTGTCTCAATAAGAAGCCCATAGGTTTCTATTGGGTAACGACACCTGAAGGTGTCGTTACCCAATAGTGCCAGTGCCAATGTGCCAGAGAGAGCATTGGTTCCCCCCCCACCCCAAGATGAAAAAGGGCAATGACCTCATGGAAAAAGAAGGGCCTGGGAAGAGATAGGGAAAGCCAGTGGATGCTGAGGCTAAAAAAAAAAATTAATCTACAAGTGAGAATGATAATAAACAGGAAAATTGACAGGCCAAAACAGTCTCCCCTGCCCTGCGGTGCCCTGTGCAATGGCACAGGTCGCACCACCCTAGTTATGGCCCTGCGCACCGCCCACTCTCTTTTCTATTACCTCATTATTTATTTGGCATCTTCCAGCAGTGTTCTGTGGAATTGGTTTTGTGCTTCTCTGTAACTCATCTACTACAACAACCTTATATATTACAATAAGCAGTGGAAAGAGTGACTTTTTGCAAGTGGCTGCAGCCCATTGCTATTGGCCTTGGCTCCTCTCTATTTACCGAGGCAGCTAATGTCTTGTGACCATGTTGAGGAAGATTCCGATTGAGGTAAGTAAACCACCTAACCCTCCTCTCCCCCCTCTAACCATAACCCTCCTTTAGGGGTGCCTGACCCAAACCTCCCCCCTAGTGCCTAACCCTAACCTCCCCCCCTGGGGTGCCTAAACCTAACCCCCCCTCCCTGCAAACTAAACTTAACCCTCCCAAGGGGGTGCCTAACCCTAACCTCTCCCTGGGGGTGCATGACCCTAGCCCCCCTTCCCCTAGCCTAGCCCTAACCCTCCTGTGGGGGTGCCTAACCCTAAGTCCTCCCGGGAGCCCGTAAACCTAACCCTCACCCCCAGCGGCTATCCACTCCCGACACCCGGCTTACCTACGATCGGTAATCCGGTCATCAGGATTTCAGCGTGGGGCTGATGATATGCATCAGGATTTAGACACTTATAATTAATCACGTGCCGGGATTTCACAGTTGGGAAGCCAGCAGTCGACATTTTGACCACCGGCTTCCTAACTACATCCCTTCCTGTTGTGCTCACTTGTCATCATAGGAAAGTTTGGTTACACTACTGCTGCCAGTTTGGGAAATAGGCACATTCATCTTCTGCAAATAGTGCAAGACTGTAGGGGCTTCCTGTCCTTCCCATTCCTCCCTGGACCCTTGGCCTTGCCTCTGTCCCCTGTCCCATACTGTTGGGATGGGCAACAAATATTTCAAGTAACAATGCACTTTCAGATAACACTGCCCATATGAAGGGTTACATTTCTAACCTATCTGCACCAATCACTGCCTGACAGGGAAATATGTCCAACTTAGAGGCCTGATTGTAGAGAAACAACCTGTGATTTAGTTAAGAGAAAACTTCAGGACTTGCAATTGCTATATTCAATATTATTTCCAGCTAGGCTCTGTAATGTTGTGTATTGAAGATCTCACTTTTTCCTGACTCCTCTGGAGGTGACAGATGTAATTATTTGTTATATTATTTAAATAATGCTTTACCCAATACAACTGTATGGTACAATAGCCAGAGCAATGTAGGCATCGATGAGTTTCCAGCAAGTCTGCTTGATCAGGCAAATTCGCTGGGAACCTACCAATATCTGTATTGATACCCCTAAAACCTTTATACCCAAATGTTGCTATTTAGGGCTACAAGTCGCATAAGAAATAATTGCTTTCCAATCCAATTGTGGTTGCAAAGCACAGAAAGTTATATTGTTCAATGAAAAGTATAACGCGCTGTGATCTGGACAATTAGCACAAAAAGCAAGTAAATACAAAGGCACAAGCTGATACATACGCGTGTGCACTGGTCCCAGTTGTCGAAGCTGGATTATTGACTGAGACAAGATCAGTTTAAAATTGGATCGCAAGACGCCATCTTGGAAAAGAAATCGTAAGATGCCATTTTTCGAATGGCCACCTAAGCGCCATTTTAGATAAATTCACACTTTAGTACATGTGGCGATATTACTATTAGCATCATGCGATTGCATCTGTGACCATCGCCATATTCATCAAAAGCCCATTTCATGACTTTACGTAGTTTGGGTGCTCTGGATAAAGTGTGTGTATTATTATAATTCCCCTAAAGGATATATTTCAGAAATGGCTGTACAGTATGTCAAAATTGGATTGCATTAGCTAAACAGAGCAAATGGCCACGTGACAACTAGCCTGTGAAGACAAGCTTCATGGACATAACGTCTGCTCTCACTCCAGGTGGCCCTGCTCGAATACAGCAAGAGGGTTGTTTGTAGCACCTTACATTAGCAGGCTTCCTACAATAAAATACCTTCAAAGCCAAGAGTGTTATCTGAGGTTTGGGTCTCGTAGCTGTGCTAATTTGCATCCACATAGACCCTGTGAGAACAAAGACCAGTATTTTGGAGCCTGAAAAGGGTGGGGGCTGCTGGGGCATGAGCAAGTCATGGAACTATAATGCTCAGCATTCCACACTGCTAGGTGTTCTCATACACACATTAATATGCACAATTGCGCTGTTAACTAGTCGCATATTAGCGAATGCATAAGACCCTGTATGAAAACGCTGAATATTAGCTCCATGCACACACATCTGCCCCAAGTTAACTAGCGTCTTTACATCAAACCCCACATATTCACACATTACATATTCACATACAAGGTTCCATAAGCTTTAAGGTATAAGATTCGAGTATGCACATTTATTATCATTGCTAGGAAATAAAGGTTATTTCGTAACTAAGGTTTTATACGTGATAAGTAAGCCATGTTTGGTATTGTACTGATGCGTACTCTCTCAACAGTATTCCGGTAATATCGATGGAGAGATCGCAACATGCATTCTCAACTTATGGACCGCAGAGACTTCAAGCAACAAAATGTACATTATATGAACAACTGTTAGGATTTGCATGAGGCGGGAAACCAGAGACCACCAGTTGTTAGAGGCTGGATTGTGTCTATTTGAACCAACCTGTTAAATGCCTTGTAACATATGCCCTCCTTTAGGACCAATGGTATTAGCAACAAACTTCTCTATTGTGTTGTTTATTCCTGGGGGGTATAAATATGTGTGCTCTGACCCTGGGTTCCTAGTCTTCGTGCTGAATGCTGATTGACGAGGGGTTTCTTGCTGATGCCTACATCTGGACCAGAGAGCGCTGTATATGTATAATTGTACTTGGGTCTGTATAATCTCTTTGCGCTAAGATTATATGAATATCATAGCGTGTAACTGCTGTACTTTTACTTGAATAATACTTTGTGCTTTGGAACCACAGGTTCTAGGTCTGGAGTCTTTATTTACTGTATGACTGCATACACAAATTAGCGTCATCCTTAGAGGTTTATAGGCAGGATATTAGAAGGTATTGGCAGGGGTATATAGAGGTTCAAAGGCAGTATCGTTACAGTATACAGTCATCTACCAGAAGCCTGTGGTCATCCAAGAAGAATGGCTGTATACTGTAATCAGTACTCAGGTTATATACCTTACAGAACAAAGAAACTAGTTGACAGATTTCCATTGGGTCTTGCTCCTGGACATTCTGGTACGATGCAGGTCATAGGACAGTTCCTCAGATGTTGCTTTGTGTGGTTTTCCTGCCGAAGACTTGATTTGAACTAGTCAAAAGACGCTACATACACAAATACATTCTAACCATTAATTTCCTATAATTCATAACTTGCAGACGCATGATGCGATCTCCTTGCTGATAGGACCAGAGAACTGCAAATAGTGATTTAGAATGGTACCAAACATGACATGTCTACTAGCTTATGTACCTTAAATATCATATACATTACATTTCACAACATAAGTGTTTGCTAATAAAACCTCTAATATTAACCTTAATGCTTGGGAACCTTGTTATAAGTGATTGCATGTGTGAGTGTGAGAATATTGTGTATTTTCGCTAGTATGCGTTGTGCCTCTATGTGTTTTGTGCCTATCTGCTTTGATGTACAGCGCAACTATGCATTGTGCACCTTGTATGTTTTATATGTATTATCTAATGTGCGTATAGGTTTTGATTGGACTTTTAACATTATGCGGTAGCAAAACAGACGCACGTCGCTAATAATCAAATATAGCATCGTACACAATGGTATCATGCTGATGATGCAAAAGGCGTGGTCAAAGGCGACACAAGATGGCATCGCCAGATATTAATTTACACGATTTGGTCTCAGCCAATCATCCGAGTTCGACAGTCCACCCTTTGATAGCAACCAAAGGACTATCACACTTTAGGCTTACTCTATTCAGTCATACACTATAAAATATAATCTAATGTTATATTATGGGATGGCACAATTCGGTCATTAAACCATCAATAATGCGCCCCTGGGAGGGACATAAAACTACCCTTATATGCACACCGCTGATCTTGGAAGATCATGGGAAAGATGTGGAGATGTACCTAACCTATAAAGGAAGTCTTGGAGGGGATAGGGACTTCATTATTTAAGATGTTAAAATAACATTTAATAATACATTTCAGGCATGGCTAAATCTATCCACATTTCATCATCTGATGGTACATTCTAGTTCAGGATTGTAATGCAGTTCTTCATTTACATTGGCATCCATACTATTACTACTAACCACCATCATAATTTCATTCTCCTGGTTTACCTTAGCATCACATTTTCCACACTTCAACACAGTAGGAACACATCTGACACATAAGCCAATTACTAAGATAACAACCAAAATGAGGATCAGGAGCTTACCTATGCTAGCAACCATTTCCTGGACCCACTCTCCTAGACCGGAGAACCATTTTACAGGGTTCAACCACGTGAGCCACTCTTCTAACTTCTCCTCCACCTCAATCAATGAGGCATTATGGTTCTTTCGAAATTCCCATTTCAGCTGCAGAATCTCATCCATCTTCCGGTCTATCACCTCTTTGGGATCACTAGTATTATTTGTGATGTAAGTGCAACACTTGACACCAATTTGGGTAGCCAGAGTCACACAGTATCCACCAGTAACAGCTGTTAATAATTTAACACTAGTCTATGTTGCACAAGTTCTTTCTTATAGGCCTGTAGCTCCTTACCAGTGTACCTGAACGTGTCATCATACATCTCGGTGATATTATATATTAATTTAGCAAAGTCTTGGATGTATCTAAAATTTAAAGCAATCCTTGTGGGATATAATGCTACCAAAATTTGGAAGCCAGTTGTTTCACTAATCAACTGTGTGGCTGTATGTACATCACCAGGTATCATATTTATTTTGTCTCTGTGTTCATACTGTGTATGAAGATATGGTGATGGTGTGTTTTTATGAATACCAAGCATTTCACCATGTGTAAGGGTCATAACCTCTGGGAGTACCCTTCCCAGATAACATAAACCTTCAGAACTCAGAGTGAGCCACTTGTACACTTTCCTTCCACATATAAAATACACATCGTCTGGGAGTACATAAGGAATAGAATGCATCATTACCATTAAACACATTTCTCTGACAAAGGATCCTATCCCAGGTTCTCCCTATTGGCTAATACACATCTCTGGTTGTATAATATCTGCACAGTACCCTACTGGTACTCTGCCAACCATTTTCTTGATGGGACTGCGATTATACCTATACCGGAAATATCTCCCACTGTAAGTAATGTTATGTACAAGTTTATCATCTAGTGGTCTATTTTCAGCTCTGTGTGAGAAGGTCATTGTCTGATTACTCCCAATCATCTCCCAACTTCCTGGTTTATTGAAATTGGTGAAGGTTAAACATAAGAGTACAGGTGGAGCTTAAAATTTGGAGGTTTGGACTTAACGAATTTCCCATTCAGCGTTTTCCTTTATGTAATCCAAGAACCTCAGAGACATTTAACGGGAGTGGTACTAAACCTACATTATGTTGTCCCTGAGGCACATGAGTGCAAACCCAACACTCAGTCTGGTTTAAGACCTTACCCACTAAGGAATGGCAATCCTCTAAAGGATGCTCACCCAAATACAGATTACTCTGGACTGGCATCGTTGGATGCACTTTTCATCAATTAGGGATCCACAGTACGCACACATACAGTATTCCTCAGACAATAGACCTTCACACTGACTCCGAGTTTCTAGGATGACAGATCTCTTAATTACTGTACTGGGTTTTGCCAAATACTGCCCTAATGATTTTATCGCTCTTTCTCCTGACCCCACTCCATCGATATCACCTCCCTCTCCATCATCTGTCCTCTGTCACAGAAACAGAAAATCTCGAAACAAATGAGAGTGGTGAGAACCCTGGACTGAAACACAAACACAACCCCAACCCGCCACTCCATTGCTGGAATAGTGGTCTGCAAATTTCCCTAGCTCAGGTGTTCCACTGCAATCTCTAACTCTCCCGGAACAGGCTCGCAATCGACAGGTCCACGTTATCTGTCTCGACTCCGCCTTGTATCTCCTCTGGGTGATTGACCTTTCTGCAGTGAGTGGAATGGACCCAGGTATCTCTCTCTGCTACTTTCAACGATGTCGTACTTGTCAGTAACACTTGATATGGACCTTCCCACCGATCTGTCAAACAACCTGAATGCAAGAAATTTCGGATCATAACATATTCTCCAGGTTCAACATCATGACAGTTTGTTTCAGGCATGTCAGGTAACAACATTTTCAATTTCTGTTGCTGCTGTTTCAACTGTTTACTCATTGTTATAAGATATTTCACAGTAACCTCGTTATTACTCTTCAGATCATCTTGTGTACTTATAATCAAGTGAGGTTGTCTCCCAAACAGTATCTCAAAGGGGGACAGATTAAGAGGAGGTCTAGGAGTGGTCCTTATGCTATGGAGGAATACGGTAAGGCTTCTGGAAATCCTCATCCAGTTTCAGCCATGACCTTACTCAGTTTGTTCTTAATAGTACCATTCACTCTCTCCACCTTCGCGCTGGCTTGCGGTCGGTAGGGGGTGTGACGTCTACTATTAATAGCCATTAACCTACACATGTTCTGGAAAACATCTCCAGTGAAATGAGTACCCCTATCACTTTCTATGATTCTAGGGATACCGTATCTGCATACAAATTCCTGAACAATCTTTTTAGCAGTAAAAACAGCAGTATTAGTAGCAGCTTGGATATGCCTCTACACAATTAGAAAACACGTCGGTACAAACTAGGGGTGTGCACTGGCCACTTTTCGTGTTTTGGTTTTGGATCTGGATCTTTCTTTGTGTTTTGGATCTGGATTGGATTTGCCAAAACCACCCTTCCGTGTTTTGGGTTCTGGGTTTTGTGTTTTTTGATCTGTATATTTTTTTAAAAAAAGCATAAAAACAGCTAAAATCACAGAATTTGTGGGTTTTTCTGCTCCTATGCTATTATTAACTTCAATAACCTTAATTTCCTCTCATTTCCAGTCTATTCTGAACACCTCACAATAGTGTTTTTATGTCCAAAAGGTTGCACCGAGGTAGCTGGATGACTATGCTAAGCGACACGAGTGGGCAGCACAAACACTATCTAGGAGTGACACTGCAGTGGCAGACAGGATGGCAGTTTGAAAAACTAGGCCCCAAACAGTACATAATGCAAAGAAAAAAAAGAGGTGCAAGATGGAATTGTCCTTGGGCCCTCCCACCCACCCTTATGTTGTATAAATAGGACATGCACACTTTAAGAAAGCAATCATTTCAGCGCCAGGGTCTGCCACACGACTGTGGCTGAAATGATTGGTTCATTTGGGCCCCCACAAAACAAGCTGGCAATTAATCTGTCCCTGCACAAACTGGCTCTACGGAGTCAAGATGTCGTCCTCATCCACCGATTCCTCACCCTCTTCAGTGTTGTGTACATCCTCATCCTCACAGAGTATTAATTCGTCCCCACTGGAATCCGCCACCACAGGTCCCTCTGTACGTTCTGGAGGCTGGTCTCCCTGGAAGATTTGATAATTTATTTTTATGAACATCATCTTCTCCACATTTTGTGGAAGCAACCTCCTACGCCTTTCGCTGACAAGGTTCCCGGCTGCACTAAACACTCTTTCGGAGTACACACTGGAGGGGAGGCAACTCAGGTAAAATAGAGCCAATTTGTACAGGGGCCTCCAAATTGCCTCTTTTTCCTGCCAGTACAGGTACAGACTGTCTGACATGCCTACTTGGATGCTGTCACCGATGTAATCCTCCACCATTCTGTCAATGGTAACAGTATCATATGCAGTGACAGTAGACATGTCTGAAATTGTTGTCAGGTCCTTCAGTCCGGACCAGATGTCCAAACTTGGTCCTGTCTGCCCTGCATCACAGTCTTCAGCATGCAGTTGCTGAATGGCGAAAGTGGCCAGAAATTTTTCGGGCCACCCAAAGTGTTTCCTGCATGCCCCTGTTGCTTTTCAGACAATTCTGCAACACCAAATTTATTGTGTGAGCAAAACATAGGACATGCAGGAATTTGCCCACATGTAATGCCCGCACAATATTGGTGGCATTGTCAGATATCACAAATCCCCAGGAGAGTCTGAGTGGGGTAAGCCACTGGGCAATGATTGCCCTCAGTCTCTCTAAGAGGCTGTCGGCGGAGTGCCTCTTACTGAAACCGGTG
Organism: Taudactylus pleione; assembly: GCA_031769625.1. Lineage (NCBI taxonomy): Eukaryota > Metazoa > Chordata > Amphibia > Anura > Myobatrachidae > Taudactylus > Taudactylus pleione. The sequence continues at coordinate 222,513 of JAUIMM010000705.1, read as the reverse complement.
ATACACAGCGTAGCCTGCCTTGGAACGAGCTGGCATTTCTGAGATGCTGCTACTGGTGATGCTGCTGTTGTTGCTGCATAAGGTGATACATCTACCCAGTGGGCTGTCAGTCATATAGTCCTTAGTTTGTTCCCTGTGCCCTGTTCCACTTGTCCACATGTCCGTGGCTAAGTGGACATTGGGTACAACCGCATTTTTCAGGACACTGAGGACACTATTTCTGACGTTTCTGTACAGTCTTGGTATCGCCTGCTTGGTGAAGTGGATTCTAGATGGGATTTGGAACCGGGGATACACTACCTCCATCAATTGTCTAAATCCCACTGCACTAGTTTCGGATACTGGACGCGCGTCTAACACCAACATAGCATTCAAGGCCTCAGTTATACGTTTTGCTTCAGGATGACTGCTGTCGTACTTCATCCTCCTCGCTAAGGACTGTTGGAGGGTCATTTGTTTAGTAAAAGTAGTGCTGTTCCTACTTCCTCTCTGGGATGATGAATGACTACCAGCAGCAACAGCAGCAGTGGCAGCAGTAGGCGTAGCAATGCAGGATCCTCCGGAGGAATCCCGGATAGGAGAGTCAGTCATGCCAGTGACATGGCCTGCAGGACTACTTCCGATCCTGACTAAGGAGGAAATTGATGAGGAGGGAGTTGACGGTGTGGTTTGCAGGTGCTTGGATACAACAGGACAAAGGGATTTAGGTGTCCCTGGACTGCTTACGGTCTTAGCCAAAGTTTCTGAACTTGACAGTAACTTTTTATGAACTTCCTGCAGGTGACGTATAAGGGAGGATGTTCCTAGATGGTTAACGTCCCTTCCCCTACTTATTTCACCTTTACATATGGGACATATGGCAAGACAGTTGTTGTCCGGATTTGGATAGAAATATTGCCAGACCAAAGAGGTGGAATGTTTGGTCTTCTGCCCAGGCATGACTGTGATGGGCTTTTTCATCCCACAGACAACTGTCTCCCCCGGAGCCTGATTTAAACAAACCACATCACCATCAGAATCCTCCTCGCCAACTTCCTCCTCAGCACCAGCTACACCAGTATCCTCATCCTGTTGTACTTCAATAGTGACATCTTCAATTTGCATATCAGCAAGTGGACTGTGGGTGCTCCTTTCAGCACTTGCAGAGGGCGTGAAAATGGTGTAAAGAACCACCTCTTACCGTCCAGTGCTGGTAAGGTCAGGCATCGCAACCGCCACCACACTTGGACTCTCCTTGCGGATTTGTGATATCTTCTTAGAATGCACAGTTCTTCGCTGTGCTTTTGCCAGCTTAACTCATTTGATTTTGTAGCGGTAGGAGGACTTCCATCGTCATGTGAAGCTGAACCACTAGTCATGAACATAGGGAAAGACCTTAGCCGTTCCTTGCCACTCCGTGACGTAAATGGCATACTGGCAAGTTTACGTTTCTCCTCAGATGATTTAAATGTTTTTTTTAAGGTAATTTTCCTGAACTTTGTCATTTGGGATTGTATATGGCCTCTACTATGACATTGGTCATCGGCCTTGGAAGACGACGTTGATGGCATGTTATCGTCTATGTCATGACTAGTGGCAGCAGCTTCAGCACTAGGAGGAAGTGGTTCTTGATCTTTCCCTATTTTATTTTTATCAGAGAAAGTTTGGTCCTCCATTTATGTTATATTGATATATTCGTGTGGCTAAGGCGCACACAAACACAGAATTTTTTTTTTTATTTTTGTTGGAGACTAGTGCACTTTGGGGGTTACACCACCCTTTAAGAAATGAGCCAGCTGGCTCTTTACTTATGGGACACAGGCGCACGCTTGGCGCTGCTCCTTTGTTGATGCATGTGCAGCTACAGTGCACACAATTCACTTTGGGGGTTACACCACCCTTTAACAGATAGACGCACGCTTGGCGCTGCTGCTTTGAGGATGCACGTAGAGTGCACACAATTCACAAACACAGAAAAAATATATTTTTTGGAGTGCACTTTGGGGGTTACAGCACCCTTTAATGGACAAGCCAGCCGGCCCTTTACTTATGACACATGCGCACGGTTGGCGGTACTTTGTTGATGCACGTGCGGCTACTGCGCACACAATTCACAAACACAGAAATTTTTTTTTTTCCACTTGGCGGGAGCACCCCTGATGGACAGAGCACCCCTTGGACAACACTACAGCACCCCTTTAGGACTGGGACACTGCACAACACAGCCCAGCCAGCCCCTATAGACTTTGGAGTGGACACAGCCCCTATGGACAACTGACTGCACAACACAGCCCAGCCAGCCCCTATGGACTTTGGAGGAGTGGATACAGCCCCTATGGACAACAGCAGCACAGCACTACACTACATTACACTACACAGCACAGCCAGCCCTAACTCCCACCCTCCCTCTTCTCTGTCCACAGCCGAGTGAGAAAATGGCGCAGATGCGGGTACCTTTTATAGAATCCAAAACCCGCGATATCTGGAAGGCTGGATGATGACGTTTTGCCTCAATTTCAGATCCGAGTCAGGCGGGAAAAGTCGAGCCTGACTCGGATACGACTCGGATCGGGGGGGTTCGGGGAGGTTCGGATTTCAGAAATCTGAACCCGCTCACCCCTAGTACAAACTAATACATACTTGAGATTCCTGCAGGGTAGTAATTGGATGAAATCAATTTGTATTACCTGAAAAGGTCCGTCTGTCGGAGGCATATAGGATGGTTCGGTAGGGATTGTCTTCCCTACATTATTCCTCAAGCAAGTCAAACAGGACTTTGCCCTCTTTTCAGCTTGAGAAGACAATCCAGGTGCACACCAGTATGCTCTGACTAACTTGCACATGTCTCCTTTTGCTAGTTGAGTCAAACCATGCGCTGCCTCAGCCAGGGTTGGGTAATATGCCTTGGGAGCAACCGGCCTACCTTGTCAATCTCTCCAGAGTCCAGAGGACTCCTGACCACATCCCTTTGATCTTCAGACTGCCTTTTCCTGTATGGAACACAAATTTTGCATCTCAATTAATTTCTTGGTGTCAATCATTTGAAAAACTATCATTTAATCAATTTGCATGTTTACTTTTAACCCTGCTGCCCATTTGGCAGCTTCATCTGCTCTGTTATTGCCCAGTGACACCGGGTCTTCTTCACATATATGGGCTTTACATTTGATGACAGCTATTGCCTTTGGTAGTTGGATTGCTGTCAAGAGTCCTTTTATGTGGTGTGAGTGTGCAAATGGTGTGCCTGCTGCTGTCATGAAATTTTGAAGATGCCAAAGAGACCCAAAATTGTGAACTACCGCGAAGGCATACCTAGAGTCAGTGTAAATATTAGCTGACTTACCTTCTGCCAGCTCACACACTGTCCTTTAATGCCACCAGTTCAGCTACCTGTGCTGAATGAGGTGGACCAAGTGGTTCAGCTTCTACAACATCTTCACCATCTACAACAGCATAACCTGTGCATAATTCTCCTGTATCAGTTTGTCTATGACAACTCCCATCCATGTAAAATGTCATTACTACATTTTCTAATGGTGTGTCACGTATGTCAGGTCTTGCAGTAAAGCTCTGATTCAAATATTCCATACAATCATGTGTATCAGTATACCTGCAAAACTCACCTTCAACCAGCGACTCACCTCTCTCCATTCTTTGTGCATCCTGAGGCACATACGGTAAATACGTTGCTTGGTTTAACGTACTGCGCCGTTTAATGGTGATATTTGAAGGTGCCATTAGAGCTATTTCCCTGTTCGTGAACCTAGCTGAGAAACTTGTCTGGTTTGGGCAGAATTCAGCAAAGCAGATACAGCATGGGGTGTATAAACAATCATATCATGGCCTAATACTACATCCTCACTCTTACTGACCAAAAGAGCGGTTGCTGCTACACTTCTAAAACACGTTGGGAGTGATCTTGCCACAGTGTCCAATTGTGCACTGTAGTATGCTACAGGTCTACTAGTGTCACCATGTTTTTGTGTGAGGACACCTGACGCGCAGCCATCAGCTTACATACAATATAAATCAAAAGGTTTTTCAGAATCTGGTATTCCCAATGCAGGTGCTTTTGTCAGACTGTCCTTAAGGTTAAGGAAAGCCTGCTCTGTTTCCTCAGTGTGTGTCAAACGGTCGGGTTTAGAAGATGACACCAATTCCTGCAAAGGTAATGCCAAAATAGAAAAACCTGGGATCCACGTCCTGCAGTATCCACACATGCCCAAGAAGGTATGGATTTGCTGTTGATTTTGCAGCAGTGTCATGGTCTGTACGGCCTGTATTCTGTCAGTTGTCAAATGTCGTAGCCCCTGGGTTAGACAATGTCCCAAGCACTTAACCTCAGTCTGGCATGGCTGTAATTTGTCCTTAGCAACCTTGTGTCCTATCTATGAGAGATGAAGCAACAGTAGTTTAGTATCATTTAAACATGACCTAAACGAATCAGAGCACAACAAGAAATCGTCTACATATTGAATTAGAACAGATGTATTGCCTGGTTGAAAAGATTGCAAACAATCGTGTAAGGCTTGAGAGAAAATACTGGGGCTATCTATGAAACCCCAGGGCAATCGTGTCCATGTATATTGTAACCCCCTGTAGGTGAATGCAAAGAGATACTGACAATCAGGGTGAAGAGTGACAGAGAAGAAAGCAGAACATAGGTCAATGAAAGTAAAATGGGTTGCAGATGGTGGAAATTGTATAAGGATGACAGCTGGATTGGGCACTATGGGGAATTTGGTTCTCAACTACTTTGTTTACACCCCTAAGGTCCTGTACTAACCTACAGCCCCTCCCCCCAGCCTTCTTCACTGGAAAAATGGGACTATTAGCTGGGCTAGCTGTACGGATTAGAGGGCCTGATTCAGACCCACTCGCGAGCGGCTGTCTGCTCGCAAGTGGGTCGATGTTATGCACTGAGCATGCGCACGACGGAGGGAGCTCCGTCGTGCGCATGCGCCAGACGCGACGAGCGAAGGAAAGTCCTTCGCTCGTTGTGCCTGATCAAAGGGGGCGTGCTGTCAATGTTGATTGACAGCACGCCCCCTTTGGTGGGCGTGCCGGGGGCGTGCCTCCCTGACGGGGGCGTTCCCACGGGAACGCCTCCCGTCAAAAGCCGGCCCACTGACATCACTAGTGATGTCAGTGGGAGTGATTTTGGCTCTGATAGAGCCAAAATCACTCCGGAGCTTGCGGTTGAAAACCTCAACCGCAGGCTCCGGCTCGCAATTTTGATGGTCGCGATGGTCGAGACCATCGCGGCCATCACAAAGCACGCTCGTATAGCCTGTGGGTGGTGACCCACAGCTATACGAGCGTCCAGGAGGACGCTCCATGAAAATGGAGCCCGGCCCTCATTCAGAGCGTGCGCTCTGCTCAGAGCGTACGGCTCTGAATGAGGGCCAGAATCCCCTGTTGTAATAGCCTTTCAATTATTGGATAAACCCCTAGCTCTACCTCTGGCTTTAACGGGTATTGAGGGATTTTGGAGCTTGCCTATTACTTTTTAAATTTACCATTATAGGAGATACATTTGTCATCAATCCAATGTCCTGTCCATCCTTGGTCCATAGTGAACTAGGTATTTGAGATAACATCTCTTTTACTTGGGTTGGGCTTTGTTCTAAAATGGTAGAGTGAAGCATCCTTTGTGGAGTGTCCAATATATCCCTTGCCTCATGTGCAACCTTCTCTGGGATATCTAGGAATATACCATCAGGGGTACAGTAAATGACACATCCCATTTTACATAACAAATCCCTCCAAAGTAGGTTAGTAGGAGCCGCTGCCACCAGAAGAAAGGAATGCTTGGTTTGCAGTGGCCCGATAGTAACCTCTGCAGATTTGGTTAAAGGATAATGCTGCACTTTCCCGTTACTCCCATTGCTGGTACTGTCTTGTTGGTCACCTATAAATTTGATGGAGAATTTAACATGGATCTGGTTGCCCCTGTGTCTACAAGAAAATAGTGTTTAGTACCAGCTATATCTACTGTCATTGTAGGTTCTTCCCTAGTACTTTCAGTTAACCTGACTGGCTGTAGACTACAGGATTGACCTGACCCCTATAGCTGACTATCATTCTCCAGTAAAGCATTCACGGCCACTATGTGAGCCGGCGACTGCTAAGAATTTCCTACATTCTGCTGGTATCCTTTTGGTGTGAACCTATGTATTTTCTTATTATTTGTCCCCCAATTTCTCTCTTGACAGTATCTACTTATGTGTCCTTTCTGGGTACATGTGTAACATCTTATGTTGGAAAGTTGTTGCTGTGTAGGTTGTTGTGCATGGAGAGTCTGTGGTTGTGTGTGGTATGAGGTTTGTGGCTGGGTATGTTGATATGTGTTTTGTGGCTGTGTGTACATTCCTTCAAAAGCTTGAATGCTAACAGCCATTAGCTTCTCACTTTGTGTTTCTATCTTCCTGAGGATGTTTTTATCATGTTCTATAGCTGACTCCCTGGGGGCATCTACAGTAATTCCTCTCCAGTTAGGCTGAGAGGTTTGAACCCTGGTCTTTAGAGTGTCTTTAAGACCATCCATAAGTACTGTGACAGCTACTTCACTGTGGTGTGTGTTGTCTTTTATATTTTCTATACCTGTATATTGGGTGATTGTCAGCAGTGCTCAGTTGAAATAATCTGCTGCAGACTCACTATCCTTTGGCCTGATGGTGAAAATTTTACTCCAGTTCACTACCACTGGAAAATATATGGCCAATTGGGTGACTATTCGTGTAATGTTACCTTGGTTGTTCTCATCAGTTAAGGGACTATCTCCATCCAAAACACAATCCGTGATAAACTTTTTCACATCGATATTGGATGGAAGACATGCCCGTAATACCACTCGCCAATCTTTGTTGGTTGGCTCATGAGCATTACCTAAATCTTTTACAAATTTTTGGCACTTAGCTAATTCTATTCTAGGGTTGGGAAATTCTGTCATTATTGAATGTAATTCTGCTCTTGTCCATGGACAATGCATTGCTACATCCCTTGTGGGTACTACACCATTTCCATCTGGATTCCCATTGGGAACTGTTATTGTCCGGACAGGATGAACACCTACCACTTTGTTGTTTTTAGGGTTACCTACGGGAACTTTTACCTTAGTACTCTGGGGGTTCAATCTGTTACTACTATGGACTGTATTACCTTCATCAATTTTTACTGTTGGTATAACTGATGGGATCCCTTCTGCTGATACAGCTGGTTGGATCACTTCCCTTCCTGGGTTCAGTGCTGTGTCTAACAGATTTACTACATATGTAATGGCTGACAGGTTCATCATCTACACAAACATTTTCCTTATGATTACTCAGGATAGGGTACAAATTACTTGTTACATTTTTATAATTTTTAGTATCTGCTGTACCGTCACCTTCAGCCGCATAGGGTGGTGGAGGTGCGCATGCGCTAAGACCTGTACCTTTAGCATCGCTACCTTGCAGTGCATGCACGCTATCTTGCGGCGTGCACCCGATGCTAACTAGTGTCGCGTGCATGCTCCCTTGTGGTGCGTGTGCGCAATGCTGTTTTGCATCGTGTGCACTCTCTTTGTGTGGTGCTCGCGATGCTACTGAGCGGTGTGAGCATGCCACTCAGCCACGTGTTCCCCTCATGCTGCCATAATTTCAAACAATCATTATACTTTACTAGTTTCTTTAGAGATTTTACCACACAGATGCCATCTCTAACATTATTCAACACCTCCACATCAAAACTGACAGTTTTGGGAAAAGGTTTCACACATCTCTTGGTCATTTTAACCCATACATCACAGTACGCAGTTGCATACGCACCATACTTCGTATACATTATATGCCTTGCCGAACCTGTCGGCCCTTCCACAAGCAGCACATTGTCGACCATTCCCAGCATCTGCTTAGCACACATCTGGGAAAACGCTAGGCAACTTATCGCTAGTGAATGTGGACCGGTGAATGATTCCAATGGAGCTACGTTCACACACTCTTATCCCATTGTGCACAACCGGCCCGCTAACCATTATGGACAGCGTACACAACGAGGAACAGAATAACATCTTATACAATTATACTGTCTTTCTGGACACCTTTCAGCCCTTGTCTGGTAGCTTACCCTTTTTGAGTACTCTTCCCTGTTAAAATTTAAGTGTTCCAATAACACTTACCCTTTCCAGTGATTTCCTCCACTACAACCCATTTCACAATCACGGTCTACCCAACCGTGCGGTCTAGTCGCAGTGTCCAGAGAACCTAACTGATCAGTGGGCTCTGCGATTACTATTGGGAGATGAATTTCGAAAACCCCTTGTTTTCTTCGAGGTACAAAATCCCTGTCCTCGCTGCAATACACCTGCTATGTGTACACACTCAGTAGCTTTCTGCCTCATCAAACACCTACCGAGTCTTTAGGACCAACACACAGTACCTAGCCTAGGCCCAACACACCATAGTAGTCTCTTTCACGTTACAATCACACGTTTGCTTTCATACACTTTTAGTTTTCTGCGCAGATGAATAGACTTTTCGCTAGTATGGCAGTATGATTCAGAGGTTTTAAACAGTGTAATCACGCTATCAATACAACAATACTATCAGAACGATTGTTTGAACATGAACACGTGGCAGCAATAAAGGAAACATGTATACGCTATTGTGTGACTCGCACTCTAGCGTCAAGACAGATAATGAAAGAAACAAACTTTTCTCTCCTGCCCCAGGTCCTAATCAGCACTCCTTGAAATCACACAATAATGGATATCGGTTTCACAACACTAGATGGTACAGGTTTTGAACACAGTGCGTTCTTTCCTACATATAGCTCCTTATTCCACCCTTTGTTGAGAAATCGAGATCCGTGGGCTACGTGCTAATCTTGGGAGTGTGACCTCCAAAACTACAAGCCCCCAACTATTGATACCCCTAAATCTCTACACCCAAATGTCGCTATTTAGGGCTACAAGTTGCTTAAGAAATAATTGCTTTCCAGTCCAATTGTGGTTCCAAAGCACAAAAAGTTATATTGTTCAATGAAAAGTATAATGCGCTGTGATCTAGACAATTAGCGCAAAAAGCAAGTAAATACAAAGGTACAAGCCGATACATATGCGTGTGCGCTGGTCCCAGTATACAGTCATCTACCAGAAGCCTGTGGTCATCCAAGAAGAATGGCTGTATACTGTAATCAGTACTCAGGTTATATAACTTACAGAACAAAGAAACTAGTTGACAGATTTCCATTGGGTCTTGCTCCTGGACATTCTGGTACGATGCAGATTATAGGACAGTTCATACAGCATCACTAGGGGTATGTCCCAGTTCCTCAGACGTTGCTTTGTGTGGTTTTCCCGCCGAAGAACTGGTTTGAACTAGTCAAAAGAAACTACATACAGAAATACATTCTAACCACTAATTTCCTATAATTCATAACTTGCAGATGCATGATGCTATCTCTTTGCTGATAGGACAGTGATTTAGAATGGTACCAAACATGACATGTCTACTAGCTTATGTACCTTAAATATCATATACATTTCATTTCACAACATAAGTATTTGCTAATAAAACCTCTACTATTAACCTTAATGCTTGGGAACCTTGTTATAAGTGATTGCATGTGTGAGTGTGAGAATATTGTGTATTTTCGCTAGTATGCATTGTGTGTCCATGTGTTTTGTGCTTATCTGCTTTGATGTACAGCGCAACTATGCATTGTGCGCCTTGTATGTTTTATATGTATTATCTAATGTGTGTATAGGTTTTGATTGGACTTTTAACATTATGCGGTAGCAAAACAGACACACGATGCTAATAATCAAATATAGCATCGTACACAATGGTATCGTGCTGACGATGCAAAATGGCGCCGTCAGAGGTGACACAAGATGGTGTCGCCAGATATTAATTTACACGATTTGGTCTCAGCCAATCATCCGGCTTCGACAATCTGCATCTCGCAGGCTATTACATTTACCCCCAGTTGTAATAGAGAATAACAACACATAATACATCTTGGGCCCTATACAAAAGTTTCATTGAGAAAAAAACATACAAAGTCAGGACTGGGCTAGCCATCTGGCACTTCTGGCAAATACCAGAGGGCTGATGACCTGATGGGCCATTCTGGCCTGAAGCCTGACCGAGCAGCTCTGCCTACCAGTGCTCTGCTCAGCCATCATGACCTACAACTGTTGAGGCAGCTATCTTGTGCACACTACTTGGTACAAGCAATACATAGAAATATAATACACATATAAATATGATTGTGTCATGATCCTGACTTATTTCCCTCATATTTTACTAGTTTGTCCTGTGACTTACCTCTGCCACCTGCCCCGCAGGTTAGGATATCCAGATTTGCCTGGGTCTGTGTTGCTAATTGCTGGATTCCCTTTCTGGACTGATTGTGCATCTGAGAGACTATGTCTGTGAGATCTGCAGACTCTTGATTATAAGCAGAGTTTCACAATCCAGCTGATATGTTGGGCCTGAACTGTAGAGATCATGTGGATGTATTGTGTTCAGTCCTTTAGTGCTTGTCATTCTCTCAGCATGTCCACAGTGTGCTCCATGCATGAGTTCCCTCCAAAATAAGAGATGGGCATAGCCTTGTTGCTTCCAATCAGGTCACAGCCAATGGAATCCCAATCTGATGTCACCTGACTCCACTATCCAATCCCTGGCTAACCAAGGGTATTTAAGGAAGTTCCCAGTACTGTGCAAGTTGCCAGTGTAATGTTGTCTTCAGCTTAGCTGTAAGATACTGTTTGACCTCCTGCAGAATTCCTATCTCACTGCACTGCTGGCTCCAGTTGCTATCCTGTTCCATCGCGGTAATCCTGGCTGGTCCCATTCCGGTGTATCCAGTCTGGTCCCATTCTGGTGTATCCAGTCTGGTCCCATTCCGGTGTATCCAGTCTGGTCCCATTCCGCTGTATCCAGTCTGGTCCCATTCCGGTGTATCCAGTCTGGTCCCATTCCGGTGTTTCCAGTCTGGTCCGATTCCAGTGTATCCAGTCTGGTCCCATTCCGGTGTATCCAGTCTGGTCCCATTCTGGTGTATCCAGTCTGGTCCCATTCTGGTGTATCCAGTCCGGTTCCATTCTGGTGTATCCAGTCCAGTTCCATTTCGGTGTATCCAGTCCGGTTCCATTTCGGTGTATCCAATCTGGTCCCATTCCGGTGTATCCAGTCTGGTCCCATTCCGGTGTATCCAGTCTGGTCCCATTCCGGTGTATCCAGTCTGGTCCCATTCCGGTGTATCCAGTCTGGTCCCATTCCGGTGTATCCAGTCCGTTTCCATTCCGGTGTATCCAGTCTGGTCCCATTCTGGTGAATCCTGACTGGATACACCGGAATGGAACCAATCTGGTTCCATTTTGGTACAGACATACACATCTCTATCCTGAGTGTTCCTCATTGTCTCAGTCTCAACCCAGTATAGGAGAACCCAATCCAAATTCCCTTGTGGGGGTCACTGGTTAAAACCACCAATGTGTTAGATTCTGCACCTCTGACTTGGGTCTCAGTCAACTTCAAATTTACTGGTCTACCTTCAACCAATCAGTTATCATTCTTTTAGTCGAAACAAACCAAACCTCCCAATTCCACTGTCCGCACTTCTGAACCCTTGCCTACCAGTGACTACAGCTCTGGTCCACAAACAAATCACACGAGTGTGACAGATGTGTTGGAAATGATGTGTGTGTACAGGTATTGTAATTTGCACAGTTAAGCGCACACCAGCAGATGACTCAAACTATGAACAGCTCTTGTACTTAACCAGTGTTGGTTTATTGAGAAGTAGAAAATAGGCACACTGATAATTTAGAGTATGTATGAACATTGAGAGGAGGGGATAAAACTATTGTCCTCTCCACTACTCTGAATCCAAGCTCATGAAGTGAATGACATGGGCTGTATACCATATCAGATACTTAGTGATGATCATTTAATGCAATTTTTCTACCTATAACAAATCCATATGCTGTGCAAATAAGCCTGAATATTACAGTAGTGGGTCGCTATATAAATTAAATAAATGACAAAACACTTTGAGATCTTTATTCCTTAACAGATTTTAGGTCAATATTAAACATCTGATGTGTGATTATTAAACAGCTGAGTAAAGACTCAATATATTTAGGCATTGAGGAATGCTAGAATGCACTTGCTGTAATTTATGGCACTAATGTCAATGGTAACTTTATTTGTTACAGTTAGATACAATGCGATACATGCAACAAACAGTTATATGATACATTGGTATGAGACGTTTGCACAGTAACTCCAACTAGTTGAAGACTACCCTGTATACTTTGGATTATAAATAAAAGTTAAACCTTTATGAAGATCACATCAACATAAAAAACTTAATCAAATTAGATCAATAATGAGATGAGACATTTACATTAGGGAATTGATTAACCATTTATTATTGAAGTTAATTGACAGACACTTGACTACATAAAAGAGTTTTACATTCTTTTATTTTTAATCACTTGTTTCTCACACTATTGACACATTTCTCACTATACTTTTAACAATATATTTCGCTTTGCTTTGTGTATTACTTTAATAATTATTTTAAATAACAAAATAAAAGTTATATTTTATTATTTGTGCACCAAATACAGTTTACTTTTTTTTCTGTTTTCTAATTTGTACATTCCTTGAATCTGTGGTAGCACCCCCACATACGATCCTGATAGAGAACTATTAATATGTGGGGACAATCTTGAATATATATTTTCTGAATTGAATTGTCCTGTGCAACACAACTTGTCTCTTTTGTGCTCTATAAAACTGATAAGTAGAAGGTACAGCCGTACATTACGGTTACATATACACTGGTGATAGAGCAGTGCTAGAGCAGAGTGTGGTTCCATACAGCTCACCTGCCTTGTGTGTATGAAACTTACAGGTAATGCTGTTATAACACCAGTTCTCTCACGAGTTAAGTAGAGGGGTGTGATATGTATCCGGCGGTTCAATTCCCGACAGTGGCTGCCCGACACAGGAGGAAATCCCGATCGTCCCTAGGTAAGTATTTACTAACCTAAGCCCCCTAACCCTAACCCTCCTTAGGGGTGCCTAACCCTAACCTCCCCCCCTGTGCCTAACCCTAACCCCCCCTCTAAGTGCCTAAATCTAACCCCCCCTTCCCTGCTGCCTAAACCTAAGTCCCCTAGGGGGGCGCCTAACCCTAACCTCCCCCCCGGGGCTGCCTAACCCTAAACCTCCCTCCCCCTAGCCTAACCCTAACCTCCCGGGGGGGTGCCTAACCCTATGTCCCCACTGGGAGCCTTAAACCTAACCCTCACCCCCTGTGGCTGTCTGCTGCGGCGCCCGGCATCCGCTCAATCGGGATGCCGGGCACCAGTCTCCAGATGTCGGGCAAATGACAGGCGTCTAGATTTAGACACCTGTCATTCGTCCCTAGTCAGGATAAAGCAGTCTGGAAGCCGGCGGTCGGCATTTAGACCGTCGGGTTCCAGGCTACATCCCAAGTAGAGATGTCCGTCTCCCACCAAGTCACTCTACATAGAGTAGTGGCAACATGATGCCTGTGCATGCGCACCTCTACCTATGATGGCCATCTTGGTATAGGGAATGAAGCCTCCCTGGAAAGACATTGCTTTTTAATATCTTTATTTGTGACATTGCAAATGGTATTGAAGGGAAACTATGCCTTTTTGCAGATGACACAAAGGTATGCAACAGGGTAGACACACCAAGAGGGCTAAAACAAATGATTGATGATCTAGGTAGACTAGAGGAATGGTCAAGAACGTAGCAACTACAGTTTAATGCTAAAAAATGCAAGATCATGCACTTGGGTCTTAAAAATCCAAAGGCTAAATATAGTATTAATGGACCTATACTGGAAACTACTGAAGAGGAAAGGGATCTAGGAATCACTATTTCAGGTGACTTAAAGGCAAGCAAACATTGTAACAAAGCAATGAGGAGGGCAAGTAAGATGCTTATTTGCATACGGAGAGGAATCAGTAGCAGAAAGAAAGAAGTGATAATACCACTGTATAGGTCATTGGTACATCCTCATCTCGAATACTGTGTTCAGTTCTGGAGGCGATATCTCCAGAAGGATATTAATACATTAGAGACTGTACAAAGAAGGGCAACTAAAATAGTGCAAGGTCTACACCACAAAACGTACCAGGAAAGACTAAAAGATCTTAATACTGTATGTATAGTTTGGAGCAGAGAAGGGAAAGGGGGGACATGATAGAAATGTTCAAATATATAAAGGGTTTTAACAAGGTAAAGGAAGGAGACATTCTTCAAAGAAAGAGAAGTATTACAACAAGAGGACATGTTTTGAAACTGGAGGGTGGTAGGTTCAGGGGAAATTTGAGGAAAAATTACTGCACAGAAAGGACAGTGGACAAGTGGAATAGCCTTCCATCAGAGGTGGTAGAGGCTAAGACAGTAGAGAAATTTAAACATGCATGGGATAGACATAAGGATATCCTTCAGAAGAAGTAAGGATCAATAAGGGTTGAGGCAACAATATGTTTAAAAATGGGGCAGACTAGATGGGCCAAGTGGTTCTTATCTGCCATCAAATTCTATATTTCTATGGAGTCTGCACAGTAGCGCACTCCTCTTTCAACAGATTTTTTTCTCTTGCTCATTTCATTTGTATACTGCTCACTGTTTCTAATGATTTGAACAGTTGAGTTTGGCATTTGGACTTTCCCATACAAAGTTTGTTTTATTGGTATTTACAATTACACTACATGTTGAATGCCCAATTTAAAGTTGATTTCCCTGCTTGTTTGTCTACATTTGTATTCTGCATGCATCGGACCTCATTATGACCATTTCTACCCTCTATGCCCACCTCCTTCTACACTTATTCCTGGTGGAGTTTGATGCCCTTACATTAAAGCTGGAGAGAGATGTTGGGCATATATATGATGAGGAATGGAGTTTGATGTTGGATGGCATGAAGAATGCTACCTCTAAAGCTGCATACACACACACAACGATTTTGTTACCAACGATTTTATGAATGATTTTATGAACGATTTTCTGTCAGATTTTTTAAAGTGTAATGAACAATTTTTTTGAACTACAAACGATTTTTGCATATTCCCTTAATGAAAATCGTTGAGTTGACAAGTCTGACTGAACTACAAACATGAACGGGCATGAACGATAATCGTTCATCGTTTGACTCAGAAAGTGAATGATTTTTCCAAAGATTATCGTAAAACGATATCGTTTAACGATAATCGTTCAAAAAATCGTTGTGTGTGTGTGTATGCAGCTTTACTTGCATTACCAAAAGATTTTTTATCATTATTACAAAGCTACAAAGTGTCAGTAGCACTGTACCAGGAAAATAACAAGACCCAAATTATACAATATATTTAATCAGATAATACAGGACGGTAAGGTCAAACAGTGAGATCTCTATACAACTATGTTACAGATAATGACATAGCAGTGACCCATTGCCTGTTAGGGTGGACAGACAGGAACACTGACAGTGATTGGAGGAGCACTGGAGACAAGAATTGTGCAGGGTGAGAACCAAGAGGGCAGACAGCCCTGCCTGTGAGAGGTTACAGTCTAGGGGAGCGATGGTAAACTGCCAGGTGAACTGAGAATGGACAAGGAAGGAGGACAGAGGCATGAGTTAGAAATGTGAGGAAGGCTGGTGAACAGGTGTGTTTTCAGGGCATGTTTGAAGCCCTGAAGGTTGGTAGAGATTTCTATGGAATGGGAGTGAGTTTCAGGGGAGGGTAGCAGCATGGGAAAGTCTTGGATGCGGGAGGTAATCAGCACAGAGGGGAGGGGAAAGCCAGAGGAAGGGGTGAGAGGGAGTGAGGACTGAAAGGAGTTCAGAGATGTAAGAGGGGAGGAGTGATTGGGTGCTTTAAATTGAGGATGAGGAGTTTAAACTAAATTCTGTAGAGGAAGGAAAGCCAGTAAAGGAGCTGATAAAGAGGAGGGGCTGAGCCAGAGCTAAGATGTAGAAAGATGAGCAGCAGCATTGAGGACAGATATGAGAGAGCTGGGATAATGGAAAACCAGAGAGTAATAGGTTGCAATAAACTTCTCATTTAGTTTATTTTATGGACCTGATTCAGAGATGTATTGTACTGCCGCCACTGCTGCGAATTTGTATGCAAATGTCGCAGCCACCCTGATTTATAATCCCACCGGCGGCTTCACAAATCAATGCAATTCTGTACAAAGGCAAAGCATCAGACACACATCAGTCAATACTTGCCTATCTTAGTAACCCTATGGTCGTGCAGAATGGGTGCAGAAACAGACACCAAAGCCATATTGTCTGCGTATAGGAACACAATTGTAGTCTGCAACATGACCCTAAAACGGTCGCAACGCGCCTATATTTGAGCAGCCCCAAACGGCCCCTGTCAATCATACTGCGTCCAAATCCTCACTGCGGGTGACATCGGTACACAATCACAGCGCATGCGCAGACCACCGATAATCGCTCACCTGCGTAAACATCAGCACTGTGTCCATCTCTGAATTAGGCCCTTTGAATGACTGACCAGCCCTGTGTACTTTGCTTTATTTTCATTTGCTTTGATCTCGGTTATTGTTTTCAGCATTGTCATTGTCCTCAGCCCATACATTTATAACTTATATTGAATACGTTTGTTCTGTGTGCTGTATACAGTTTATGTAACTCATTCTTTTCTTCAGACGGCTATTTTACTTTACACAAGTGCCTTATCTTTCTGGTACATTGTTTGTGTTTGTTAAAGGCGCTCATCTTCCTTGTCATCCTTTTTTTGGGTGACTAGGAATGGACTTTACTCTGTTTATAGTTTTGCTCTGTTTGTATTATTAAAACTCTAATTGCATAAACAAAAATTAAATTAAAGTACATCTATTGCCCTCAAACGGTGTATACAGCCATATAGTGGGTTGAATAATCATGCTTCAATGAAGTCACTACAGTAGCTCCTAGAGAACTGACAGTTTACATTCAAATGAATATAGTTTAGCCAGCAATATTACTACCTCCACTGTGTGAAGGAAACAGATGCACTTTAAAGGTGCATACACACGATCAGATTTTTCCTTCAGATATGATCGATAACGATTTAAAAATCGTTCAGTCGTTCATATCTGAAGGAAAATCGTTCATATCTGACATGCCTGAACGATGGACGATCAACGATGCGCGTTCCCGTTTGTCAGATAACGATATCTGACATCTGATGGGTTTGCAGTCAGACTTGGACGATTCCATTCATTTTAATGCAGTCAAAAATCGTTCAATCGTTCAAATCGTTCAAATCGTTCAAAACTTTGGTAAAATCGTTCAAATCGTTCAGATCGTTTAATCGTTCAATCGTTCATCTGACAAGTCTGACAAGTCTGACAAATCTGACCGTGTGTACGCTCCATTAGTCTAAAGCTTATTTTAGTTTTTTTTTCTCTCTCCAAGTGTGCCAATGGGTCCTGTCTGCAAGGGTATACTGACACTTGCAGACAGCTAGGAGACATTTAAATTGTGAATGACAGGTCTAGCTGGGACATGTAGTGTGCCAGTAAAGAACAATATTATTTCTTCTATTAAAGTACAATTAACACCACACCCACAACAGCAGGGGGTGTTAGTTCTTCCCAGGGTAGAAGCACTCTTTTTGTGAGCCCCAATTCCTTACTTACTGTAAGGCTGGTTGGCACTATGACGTGGGGACCCTATGCCATGTGTCGCTCCTGCTATATAATGCCACCAGCCCTGGCTGGTAAAATTGTACAAAAATGGCCTGGTTGGTGCTTAGCAATTAAGATAACCCCAAACATGTTGGAGTAAAGGAATTGGTGTACATACTGATCAGCCATAACATTAAAGCCACTGACAGGTGAGGTGAATCGCATTGATGATCTTGTTACAATGGCGCCTGTCAAGGGATGCAATATATTAGGCAGCAAGTGATCAGTCAGTTCTTGAAGTTAATGTGCTGGAAGCAGGCAAAATGGGCAAGTGTATGGATCTCAGCAACTATGACAAGGGTCAAAATTGTGATGGCTAGACAACTAGGTCAGTGCATCTCCAAAACAACAGGTCTTATGGGGTGTTCTCGGTATGCAGTATTTAATACCAAGCAAAAGTAGTCCAAGGAAGGCCAACTGATGAACCGGTGACAGGGTCATGGGCGTCCAAGGCTCATTGTTGTGCATGTGTAACAAAGGCTAGCTTATCTGGTCCTATACCACAGAAGGGCTACTGTAGCAGAAATTGATGAAAAAGGTAATTCTGGCTATGATAGAAAGGTGTCAGCGCACACATAGCCACAGACCAGATTTAGCGCTTTAGCGTCAAAACTCTACAATGGAGCAATGGAAGAAGGTTGCTTGGTCTGATGAATCACGTTTTCTTTTACATCCTGTGGACAGCCGGGTGCGTGTGTGTTGTTTACCTGGAGAAGAGATGGTACCAGGATGCACTTTAGGAAGAAGGAAAGCCGTCGGAGACAGTGTGATGCCTTGGCCAGTGTTCTCCTGGGAAACTTTGGGTTCTGGCTTTTATGTGAATGTTCCTCTGACACATACTAAGGGGTCTATGTACTAAGCGGTGATAAGTGACAGAGTGAAAAGTGATAAGTCTGTGATAAGTGCCAGCCAATCAGCTTTCAACTGTCGTCTCAAAGGCTGTGTTTGAAAAATTACAGTTGGGAGCTGATTGGCTGGCACTTATCACAGACTTATCACTTTTCACTCTGTCACTTATCACAGCTTAGTACATAGACCCCTAAATACCTAAACATTGTTGCAGACCAAGTACACCCCTCCATGGCAACGGTGTTCCCTGATGACAGTGATCTGTTAGAGCAGGATAATGTGTCCTGCCACAATGCAAATATTTTTCAGGAATAATTTGAGGAACATGACAAAGGGCTGTATTCAATTACCCGCGATAATTTCGCTGCTGTCAGCAGTCTCTAGTTTCCGCCTACATCGCGTGTTTTGGTGGCGGAAACTTATCGAGCATGTCCCCGCTTATCCCCATATTCAATTCCAAAGGCCGCGAAAAAGTGTCCCGGTGAAAAGCAAACAGGCGAAAAGTGCTGTCAGGTTTGGGGAAATCAGCCTGACACAGCCCAAAAGATGCACTAACATTGGGGATCATGGAAGGTACCCCCGAATAGACCTGCTGAAGCTATTTGGGGTCCTTGAATGCTCTCATTAGTTGTTAATTAGCGTCTTTGCACAAGTGGTGAAGAATAGCATTTAGCAGGTTTTTTTGTGGTACATGAAAATGTGTGCAAGCATGGTTAAAATTCGCAAAAGTGAGGTCTTAAAAAGCGTGAAAAATGCACCTTCAGCAAGCACTTGCAATCCAAAAAACACCTCCCCCATACTTGCAGACCCCCCCAAAGTTTATTTCGCTAGTTTTTAAGTTTGTCCTCAACCTTGTACTTTTTCGCCCCCTCTTTCAAAATAATTTTTTGGGGTGTCCATTTTATTTTTTTAGGAGTTTTTTTTACGCAGTTTACCTTTGGGGACCTGTCCTAAGGGTGCAGGGTGATTTCCCCACCTTTGCACCCCAAAACCGCAATTCTGCAGGTTTTCTCGACTGCTATTCATAGACGAAACTTTTCCGCCGGGTACATTGTATTGCAGTTTTGCACCGGCGAAAAGTTGCAACAATTGAATTTGGGGATAAGTTTCTGTTGGCGAAATGACGTCATCGGTGAAACTTCTCCATGGAAAACGGCTTTTCACCGCTAATTGAATACGGCCCAAAGAGTTCAATGTGTTGACTTGGCCTCCAAATTCCCCAGATCTCAGTCTGATTGAGCATCTGTGGGATGTGCTGGAAAAACAAGTCTGAGCCATGGAGGCCCCACCTCACAACTTACAGGACTGAAAGGATCTGCTGCTAACGTCTTAGTGCCAGATACCACAGGACACCTTCAGAGGTCTTGTGGAGTCGATGCCTCAACGGTTCAGAGCTGTTTAGGTAGCACGAAGGGGGCATCCACAAGCTTAGGCAGGTGATTTTAATGTTATGGCTGGTCATTGTATGTCATGCACCAATCCAGAGCTACTGTGAATGCAGTAACCCACCAGTAAAAGAATACTAGAAAATGATACAAAAGGGGTAACAGTGCAGATGTGGGTGAATATATAGGAACACTATAAAACAGTGGCCCTGATGCAGAACCGGACGCTCTGACAGAGCGCTCGCTCTGAATCAGGGCGTCTTTTTTTTTTTTTATGGAGCGGCCTCCTGGCCGTTCGCATTGCTGTGGGTTCCCACCCACAGCTAATGTGAGCGGCCAGGATGATGGTCGCGATGGTCAATGGCATTGCATGTGTGTGCATAAATTAGCCACTGTGATACCAGACGCAGTCTGAGGTCTCATAGCACTGAAGTAAGCAATTCCTGAGTGAGATCTGACCTTTAACTGTGCGTATGGGTCCGATGCTATTCAATGTTACCGATTGTTTTGCTATGTTGCCCAAGTATACGGATGTGATTAAGGGGAAGATGGCATCCGTACGTCAGGCTGCGATCGCAATGCGATTGCAAACATTTAGATATCACCGCTGATATTAGCAACTGCGTTGCATGCATATAAGCAGAATAGCGATCCTTTCTGTATCAGGCCCTGGGTTATGAGTGTATACCTACTAGGGGTGAGCGGGTTCTGATTTCTGAAATCCGAACCCCCCCGAGCCCCCCCGATCCGAGGCCGATCCGAGTCGGGCTCGACTTTTCCCGCCTGACTCGGTTCTGAAATCGAGGCAAAACATCATCATCCTGCCTTCCGGGTCCCGCGGATTTTGGATTCTATATAAGGTACCCGCGTCGGCGCCATTTTCTCACTCGGCTGTGGACAGTGAAGAGGGAGGGTGGGAGTTAGGGCTGGCTGGGCTGTGTAGTGTAGTGTAGTGTAGTGCAGTGTAGTGTTGTGCTGTGCTGCTGTTGTCCATAGGGGCTGTGTCCACTCCTCCAAAGTCCATAGGGGCTGGCTGGACTGTGCTGTGCAGTCAGTTGTCCATAGGGCTGTGTCCACTCCAAAGTCCTGTGCAGTGTCCCAGTCCTAAAGGGGTGCTGTAGTGTTGTCCAGGGGGTGCTCTGTCCATCAGGGGTGCTCTCCAGAAGTGCAAAAAAAATAATATTTTTTCTGTGTTTGTGAATTGTGTGCGCAGTAGCCGCACGTGCATCAACAAAGTAGTGCCAAGTGTGCGCCTGTGTCATAACTAAAGGGCCGGCTGGCTTGACCGTTAAAGGGTGCTGTAACCCCCAAAGTACACTCCAAACAAAATTAAAAAATATTTTCTGTGTTTGTGAATTGTGTGCACTGTGGCTGCACGTGCATCAACAAAGGAGCAGCTCCAAGCATGCGCCTGTGTCCCATTTGTAAAGGGCTGGCTGGCTTGTCCATTAAAGGGTGCTGTAACCCCCAAAGTACACTCCAAACAAAAAATATATATTTTTCCTGTTTGTGAATTGTGTGCACTGTAGCCGCACGTGCATCAACAAAGTAGTGCCAAGCGTGCGCCTGTGTCATAAGTAAAGGGCCGGCTGGCTTGACCGTTAAAGGGTGCTGTAACCCCCAAAGTACACTCCAAACAAAATAAAAAAATATTTTCTGTGTTTGTGAGTTGTGTGCATTGTGGCTGCACGTGCATCAACAAAGGAGCAGTGCCAAGCGTGCGCCTGTGTCCCATAAGTAAAGAGCCAGCTGGCTCATTTCTTAAAGGGTGGTGTAACCCACAAAGTGCACTACTCTCCAGCAAAAATAAAAAATATTTTCTGTGTTTGTGTGCGCCTTAGCCGCATGTATATATCAATATAACATAAATGGAGGACCAAACTTTCTCAGATAAAAATAAAATAGGGAAAGATCAAGAACCACTTCCTCCTAGTGCTGTTGCTGCTGCTGGGAGTTGTTCATCATCCCAGAGAGGAAGTAGGAACACCACTACTTTTACTAAACAATTGACCCTCCAACAGTCCCTAGCGAGGAGGATGAAGTACGACAGCAGTCATCCTGAAGCAAAACGTATAACTGAGGCCTTGACTGCTATGTTGGTGTTAGACATGCATCCGGTATCCGCCATTAGTGCTGTGGGATTTAGACAATTGATGGAGGTAGTGTGTCCCCGGTTCCAAATCCCGTCTAGATTCCACCTGCATCCTCAAAGCAGCAGCGACAAGCGTGCGTCTGTCTGTTAAAGGGTGGTGTAACCCCCAAAGTGCGCTCCAACCAAAATTAAGTAATCTTTTTTTCTGTGTTTGTGTGTGAAATGTATGCGCAGTAGCCGCACCTGCATCCTCAAAGCAGCAGCGACAAGCGTGCGTCTGTCTGTTAAAGGATAACATCGGTGACAGCATCCAAGTAGGCATGTCAGACAGTCCGTAAATGTACTGGCAGGAAAAAGAGGCAATTTGGAGGCCCCTGTACAAACTGGCTCTATTTTACCTGAGTTGCCCCCCCTCCAGTGTGCACTCCGAAAGAGTGTTTAGTGCAGCTGGGAACCTTGTCAGCAAAAGGCGTAGGAGGCTGCTTCCACAAAATGTGGAGAAGATGATGTTCATAAAAATAAATTATCAACTCTTCCAGGGAGACCAGCCTCCAGAACGTACAGAGGGACCTGTGGTGGTGGATTCCAGTGGGGACGAATTAATACTCTGTGAGGATGAGGATGTACACAACACTGAAGAGGGTGAGGAATCGGTGAATGAGGATGATGAGGACGACATCTTGCCTCCGTAGAGCCAGTTTGTGCAGGGCCAGATTAATTGCCAGCTTGTTTTGTGGGGGCCCAAACGAACCAATCATTTCAGCCACAGTCATGTGGCAGATCCTGGTGCTGAAATTATTGGTTTGTTAAAGTGTGCATGTCCTGTTTATACAACATAAGGGTGGGTGGGAGGGCCCAAGGACAATTCCATCTCGCACCTCTTTTTTTTCTTTGCATTATGTACTGTTTGGGGCCTAGTTTTTCAAACTGCCATCCTGTCTGCCACTGCAGTGTCACTCCTAAATGGGCCACGTGTTTTTGCCGCCCACTCGTGTCGCTTAGCATAGTCATCCATCTACCTCGGTGCAACCTTTTGGCCATAAAAACACTATTGTGAGGTGTGAGGTGTTCAGAATAGACTGGAAATGAGTGGAAATTAAGGTTTTTGAGGTTAATAAGAGCATAGGAGCAGAAAAATCAACACATTCTGTGATTTTAGCCGTTTTTTATGCTTTTTTAAAAAAAAATACAGGTCCAAAACACAAAACCCAGAACCCAAAACACTGAAGGGTGGTTTTGGCAAAACCAATCCAGATCCAAAACACGAAGAAAGATCCAGATCCAAAACCAAAACACAAAACACGAAAAGTGGCCGGTGCACACCCCTAATACCTACCAAATGCCCAGTTATTTTGGCAGGAGTAGATTAGTGTGTGGGGGGAGGGCTTATTTCTCTTTCATCCACTGGGGGACACTGGAGGTGCTTACGCTGGGGTATAGAGGCGTGGATAACTGGAGCTGGCATTTTAAATAATTTAGAAATGTGAAGCCCCTCCCCCTCTATGCCCCATCAGTCCTCAGTTTAGAAAGTGTGCCTCTAGGAGCTGGTCACATTATGCTGTGCTCCAGCAAATACATTTATTTTATTTAATTATTATTTTTTTTTTAAAGCATCTTTTACATTCCTATAGGTACCCTTCGCCACCTATCTAAAAGGTGGGGTCCGGGTACCTGGCGCCCTGGTGTTTTAGACATCAGGAAGGAGTGCACAGGGCTCATTCCAAAAGAGCTGCTGACAGCTCCTTAACGCCACAGCAAAGTTTTCACAAAGAAAGAAGACTGCTGACCTGCCATGACAGACCTCCGGGGACACGCAGTGAGTATCAAGCTGTGCATCCCCTGGCTCCTGCCCCGCTGCCCAGCGCTAACACAGCATGCTGCACTGTGTTGGTATGTGCATAGCACAGTAAGACAGCGCACGTGGTTCCTGTTCCGGTCAGCACTACACTGCGCTGTGTAAGTGTACACAGTGCTACACGCGGCTCCCTGCTTCTCCCCTCTCCCCGCTGATCCACATGGTGTAGCACGGAGGGGGAGGTAATGGCCACATAGCAGCAATAATGGAGCCCTTAGGGCATGAAGAAGAGGGCGGAGCCTAATCAGCGCGGGCTCTCTGTCCTCTATAAGCGGCAAGCGGCTGTAAAGACAGCGGGACTGACGTTTTTTAACTGTTAAATGTCTGCATCTATCCTTTATAGAGGAAGAGTGCAGCAGAACTGAAGGCTGGATTCTCTTGCTCCCCATTCCTGGCTACAGAGTGCAGCTACAATCTTAAGCACAGAAGGCTCTGGCACATAATACACTGGGGGTGCAAGGAATCTCATCTGTGGGAAGGGAGTGGTGTGTATCTCCTCCTCGGTGTCCCAAGCCAGCCTTCTGTTTTCATTACTTCTGTTTATACTCTGTCGCTCCGTATGTGGTGACTGTGTATCCATGTCAAACAGAACAAAGGTGTCTCAAAAGATGTTTGTCTGTTCTAGGTGTAACAACAAACGAACCAAACCACGTTATGTGATGCTTGTATAGCAATTGATCCACCTATGGCTAATACTGCCTCACCTGCGCCTACATGGGCCGCTGACATGGTAGGAGTAATGACGGATTTAACATCTGAGTTAGCTGAGGCACGTAAGTCTCAGCCTCCCTGGGTTGCTGGGCTAACCAAGTCTCTTGACACCCTGGTACAGGTTATGGGTACAGCTGTGTCCGCACCCTCCACTTCCTTACAAGGACCGACACAAAAGCATCCTTTATCGACTGTTCTCCAGTCAGAAGAGTCTGACGAGGAATTCCTTACTACAGGGATACTGAGGAAGGTGAATTGGAGGAAGCGTTACAGGATGAAACCCCTCTAGAGTTGGAGTCCACCTCTCCTGGGGTGGAATCTCTAATTTTGGCGGTCAGAAAAATCCTTAACTTACCTGAGGATGTAATTTCTGCATCCCATGAGTGTGAATTATTTCATGAACAGCCAAAGAGCTCTGCGGCTTTTCTGTTCTCACTGCATCTTCAACAGCAGCTCTCAGTGGCCTGGAAACAACCGGATAAACGGTTCCAAATGCCGTGCCAGCTTCCGTCTAGCTACCCTTTTCCATCATCCATGATAGAGAAGTGGGAAACACCCCCTCCAGTAGATGCGTCCGTCTCCCATCTTTCTAAGAAAACAGACTAGCAGAACACATCCGTGAGTCTGCAGTTTACCTAGGAGAAGCGTCAAAAGATATCAGTCAAATTAGTGCTCGCATATCTGCTTCTGCTATTTCGAGCCGCAGAGCACTCTGGTTGCGCGCCTGGCATGCGGATGCAGAATCCAAGCGTGCGGTGGAGGGTTTACCATTCAATGGTGACATGCTGTTTGGCCCAGAATTAGACAAATGGATATCAGAGGCTACGGGGGGTAAGTCTTCCATCCTCCTGTCTACTGCACCGGCTCCCAGAAGATCTTACACTGGACCTTCATTCCTTTCGTGTGCCACATTCCTTTCGTGGTAGAGCCAGGGGTGCTCCCTCCCAAGCAAGAGATACCAGAGGTACACACAGTTGCACATAGACAGGAGCCTAAACCAGCTGAGAAACAGGTGGCATGATGGTCTTCCGTCCCACCTGGGACCACCTACAGTGGGAGCCTGCCTGCAAAGATTTCAACAGGTTTGGAACGAGACTTCTCCAGAACCGTGGATCCGCAGACTAATTTTCCTGTGGTACCGAATAGACTTCGAGGTCCCCCCTCCAACTCGGTTCTTCACTACAAGTCTGCCAATACCAGCAGAAAAGGCCAGGGTTCTACAGGAGGCTATCCAGTCTCTAGTAGTATCATCTGTGATAGTTCCGGTTCCAGAACATCAACGAGGTATGGGGTTTTACTCAAACCTGTTTGTAGTACCCAAACCGGATGGATTGGTCAGGCCCATCTTGAACCTGAAGTCATTGAACCTGTATCTGAAGATGTATTGGTTCAAAATGGAGTCTCTGCAGTCTGTTATTGTGAGCTTGGAACCAGGAGAGTTCCTATTATCCCTGGATATCAAGGATGCCTATCTCCACATTCCTAACTGGGAACCGCACCAAACCTTTCTGCGTTTCGCCATATTGAAAGATCATTATCAGTTTCGGGCATTGCCGTTCGGGTTATCCTCTGCTCCCCGCATCACAACTCATGTCAGTCATGATTGCACTCCTTCGATCATCGGGAGAGAACATAGGCCCTCATTCAGAGCCGTTCGCTATTTGCGGTCATTCGTTCAAAAACAAGGGGTGGTTATTCAAATGATCCGTTCGCAATTTGCAGTCTGTTCACACCTCTAAGTCTGAACGAGCGAGCAAAACATACGCTCGTTTATTGTTAAAAACGCCCCCTGGCCGCTCGCACCATACGTCATGTCCGCTATTTATTAGATTAATCGAGTACATCGACCAGCGTATGAACTGCTCGCTATTCTTGTGGTTGGTGTTTGCTACCACAAATTTGCGAGCAGTTCTGGCTCTAAAATAACCCAGTGACGTGGTCAATGACGCTGCTGTATTAATTATGCACACCCATAATATGCCCGTTTTGACCTTTAAGCACGCCTGCGTTCGGATCTCCACTCCCCATTTTCAAGCACCTTCCCCTGTTACCACCCACATACGCCTCATTCTGTCACTCAAAATAGCAGGCACTCGCTATATAGCGTACAAACGATTTTTGGCCGCACTGACTGGTTCGCGCATGCGTACTAAAAACCGTACGCATGCGCAGATGTGCAAACATCGCTCGGAACGAGCGTACTGCCGCTAACGAGCGGCTCTGAATGAGGGCCATAATCCCTTCTTTAGATGACCTGTTACTCAAGGCGCAATCAGTATCTCTTCTTACAAGTCATGCCTTACTGACATAT
This sequence comes from Taudactylus pleione, assembly GCA_031769625.1. NCBI lineage: Eukaryota > Metazoa > Chordata > Amphibia > Anura > Myobatrachidae > Taudactylus > Taudactylus pleione. The sequence goes on along the minus strand of JAUIMM010000705.1, from coordinate 195,608 downwards.
CAGACTCTAATCCAACACGGTTGGATAATCAACTTCAAGAAATCAAATCCCAATCCGTCCCAGAAGCTCCTGTTTCTGGTCATGATATAAGATATGTCATCACAGAGGAACTTTCTTCCAATAGACAAAGCCTGGGATATCCGATTGTTAGTTCAGCTGGTCCTCAAACCAAAAAAGGTGTCCCTCCTTCTTTGTCTGCGTCTCCTGGGGAAGATGGTAGCTGCCTTCGAGGCACTACAGTTCGGGGGGTTCCACTCCAGGCTGTTTCAGCTGGACCTACTAACACAGGGGTCAGGGTCTCATCTGCTTCTACATCGACAGATCCATCTGAGCCCAGCTACCAGAGTGGCCCTTCTTTGGTGGACACAATCCAACAATCTTTTAGTGGGCCGGAGATTCGGAGTGTGGGACTGGATCATCATAACAACGGATGCCAGACTTCGAGGATGAGGAGCAGTAGTCCTCGTTTATCACTTTCAGGGTCGATGGTCCCCTCTAGAACAAAAGTGGCCCATAAATGTGTTGGAACTCAGAGCGATTTACAATGCTCTGATAGAAGCAACAGAGTTTCTAAGGACTCGTCCGGTAAGAGTTCAGTCCGACAACGCGACAGCCGTCGCATACATCAACCACCAAGGAGGGACTCGGAGTCGCATGGCCATGCGAGAAGTAACACAGATTCTCCGGTGGGCCGAGAGCCAGTTGGTAATCCTGTCGGCGGTATTCATCCCGGGTGTGGACAACTGGGAAGCAGATTACCTAAACTGCCAGGATATCCATCCCGGAGAATGGAAGCTTCATCCAGGCATGTTCAATGCGCTGATCCATCGATGAGGGTGTCCTCAGGTGGACCTCATGGTGTTATGATTGAATTGTCAGCTCCCGGTATGTGTCAAGAACTCGAGATCCGCATGCAGTGCCAGTAGATGCTCTGACCGTTCCGTGGAACTACGACTTTGTTTACCTCTTTCCTCTGATTCCACTTCTTCCTTGACTGCTAAAAAGGATAAAACAGCCTTTGTCATTCTCGTGGCTCCGAACTGGCCTCGGAGAACTTGGTTCGCGGACCTTCGGTCCCTGTTGTCAGACGATCCGTGGCCCCTTCCTCTGCGCCCAGATCTGCTACTGCAGAGGGCCTAATTCAGACCCGCTCGCGAGCGCTGAGCACTCACAAGCAGGTTGAAGTTGGCCCAGTGCACATGCGCACGACGGAGGGAATGCCTACCGTCTGGGGCCGGCCACACTGACATCACAAGTGATATCAGTCGGAGTGCTTTCGGCTCTGATAGAGCCAAAATCACTCCGGGCCTTGCGGTTGAAAACCTCAACCGCAGGCTCCGGCTCGCAGTTTCGATGGTCGCGATGGTCAAGACCATCGCGGCCATCAAACTGCACGCTCGTATAGGCTGTGGGTGGTGACCCACAGCTATACGAGCGTCCAGGAGGACGCTCCATAGTTATGGAGGACGGCCCTCATTCAGAGCGTGCGCTCTGCTCAGAGCGTACGGCTCTGAATGAGGGCCTTAGTTAGCACTCCAGGGCTTGCGGCAACAAGACCCTATCACAAGGGTCTCATCGCAAGCCTGATGGTCACGATGGTCTTGACCATCGCGACTATCTTCCTGGCCACTCGCTATAGCTGTGGGTGGTCACCCACAGCTATGCGAGCGAGCAGGAGGCCGCTCTAAAAAAAGAGAAGGATAGCCCTGATTCAGAGCGAGCGCTCTGTCAGAGCGTCCAGCTCTGAATCAGGGCCAGAGCCCTTTCGTACACCCCAACCTAGCGCAACTGCGTTTAACGGGGTGGCTCTTGAAACCGATATCCTAAGATGCAGAGGAATCCCAGACTCTGTCATTCCCACCATGCTACGTGCCGGGAAACCAGTTTCGGCTGCACATTATCATCACATCTGGTGTTCTTATATCTCAAGGTGTTCCAGTCGGGATCTTCCATCTAGGACTTTCCAGTTGTCCCGGTTTCTGCTTTTTCTTCAGATGGGTCTGGATTCTGGCCTTCGTCTTGGAACTTTAAAGGTGCAGGTTTCTGCCCTTTCCACTTTCTTTCAATGGAAATTGGCCCTCATTCCTGAGGTGCAGACGTTTCTTCAGGATTCTTGCATGTCCAGCCTCCTGTTGTAACTCTGATAGCTCCCTGGGACTTAAACTTAGTGCTTTTGTTTCTTCAGTCATCCATGTTTGAACCTTTGGAAGAGGTTGATATTAAGTACTTGTCTTGGAAGATGGTCCTCCTCCTGGCTCTAGCTTCGGCTTGTAGAGTTTCGGAATTGAGTGCTCTGTCCTATAAACCACCTTACGTTGTGTTTCATGCTGATAGGGTGGAACTCCAGAAGGTAGCCGCCTTCCTTCCCAAGGTAGTGTCAGCTTTTCATATTAATCAGCCTATTGTGGTGCCGTCTTTGGTGGAGGACTCTGGTGGTTCTTCTACCTTGGATGTGGTTAGAGCTCTCCGCATCTATGTTGACAGGACTGCTTCCCTCCGTAAGTCTGAGTAGCTTTTTGTCCTCTATGATGCGGTTCGGAGGCGTTGGCCAGCGTCTAGGGAGACTTTGGCACGTTGGATCTGGCTGACTATTCATCAGGCTTATGTTAGTGCCGACCGCCAGCCTCCTTCGTCCATTTCGGCTCATTCCACACATTCTGTGGGTGCATCATGGGTGGCCGGTAGGGGTGCCTCCATGTCACAATTGTGCCGTGCAGCCACTTGGTCTTCAGTGCACACACGCTTGTCAAGTTTTACAAATTTGATACGTTCACTGTTTCGGCCATCTTGTTCTGCAGGTGCTGCAGAGTGCTCCCGCCCATGGGGAAAACTTTGGAATGCCCCCAGCGTAAGCACCTCCAGTATCCCCTAGTGGATGAAAGAGAAAATGGGATTTTGGTACCTACCAGTAAATCATTTTCTCTGATTCCACAGGGGACACTGGACGCCCACCTCTGTGCTCTTAGCCTGCCTGTTCGGTTTGTTCCATATGTTGTATGTTTTGATTATTGTGTGTTCTCTCTCTTTTGCTCCACTTGTTCTCCATCTCCTCTCAATCTTCATTTTCTAAACTGAGGGCTGGTGGGGCACAGAGGGGGAGGGGCTTCACACTTCTAAATTATTTAAAGTGCCAGCTCCAGTTATCCACGCCTTCATACCCTAGCGTAAGCACCTCCAGTGTCCCCTGTGGGATCAGAGAAAAGGATTTACAGGTAGGTACCAAAATCCCATTTTTAGTTTTCATGTCCAAATTTTGGGAGTCATATATTTGTACCATCTTTGACATATATATATCTTTATTAGGTGCATTCACATATAGCAAGTTGCTTCCCCTCTTTGCTTCTGAATAGCGTGAAATGATCTGGCTATGGACTCAAGATAGTTTAAATTGTGGCCGGTGCATATGAATGTTGGCAGCAGGGTGCGTGGAATGGCACCTTGCAGCCAGTAGCGCTGCTAAAATGCAGCTCAGAGCATCCAACAGGCGCTCCAGGCATGCACCCTGCAGTGTGTTAAGCCCCCCGAGCTGCTCTCAATTTCTCCTGCCGACAGCCCCATCCTCATGTGATGTCACGTGTTTGGGGGTGGAGCCTGCAAGGGGAGTCAGTGAGCCTTTCTGTGGCCCTGAAATTCGGTGTTGATTAATAGTAACACACCCAAATACATTCCAATGCTTCCAATAGTTATTGCAAAATAGCTTGTGACCAGTACTCAGCTCTATCTATGTCACTTAAAGGGACACTGAGCCTGATTCAGAGATGGACGCACTGTCGATGTGCTGTTGACCACTGTTTTTTGTATTGTGTCTGCAGGGCCACAACTAGAGGGGGGCACATCCTGGGCACCAGACTTGAGGGGGTGTCGAAGAGAGGCTGCCGAGGGGGGGCAGCCGCACGCTGGGGCCAACGGGCAGCCGCACGCTGGGGCCAACAGGCAGCCGCCTGCACCCTGACCTTGAGAGACACATGCCGCCGTCTTTCTAATGTGGCACTGATTGCAAGCCAATCAGAGCTTGTGGACTGGCAGCCAATTAGCAGCGGCTGCCAGTCCGCAAGCTCTGATTGGTTCGTGACCGGGGCCACATTAGAATGACGGCAGTGCTGACCATTCCCCGGCTGTGGCAGCCCCATCCCGTGCAGCCCCGAGCTCACCCACCACACGGCTTTGGCAGGTAAGAGAACGGAGTGAACCCGAGGGACAGAAGATGCCCTACGTGTATGCAGCACCCCCTGGTGCATTTATAGCACTGTACTGATGCCATATGCTTCCTATTACCATCACCACTGGCTGGGTCTCCTCTAACGCACATCATCTGTTTATTGCTCATGTAATCTCTATGCAGAAAGGAATGCCGGATGTATGCTGCCATGTATACACCTGTATTACTTACTAGCTGGCTTATTGGGAAATGTCATTTTAATGTGGAGGTCCATTTTTAACAGTTCTCATTGCACCCCCCAATCGGATACTAGGAGAGTATTTGTGAGTGTGAGTGTGCAGGTATGTTTTATTAACATTTTACTTTCACGGTTTGTGTTTGATTTTTTACGTATTTCTTTAGTTGTGGAACTACAAGTGCCAGCGGGCCTGTAATACCCCACATGCTTGTATTTGTGGTTCTCCAAATACCATCATGCGGGGGAGGCTTGCTGGTACATGTGGTTCTACAACTAAAGACAATATTTAACCCTTTAATTTACACAAAACACTAACACTATCAACCCGGCACCCACTGTCCTAGGGTGCTGGGGATAGCCCTTGGCTATCAGTTTAGGCCTATAGTGCCCTAGAGAGGGGGACCCCTTTATTGGGGGGGTCCCCAACTCCACAGTGATCCCCGGCCTGGGCTGACTAGCGGTCAGGGGTAATGCTTTGGCCGGGGAAACCGGTGAAAGGTTTTCCCTGGCTGTGGCATTATCCCCCAACTAGAAAGAGTTGGGTGCTGGTTTTGGAACTTTCAGGGGACCCCATACTCATTTTGTCAGCTGATTTTCAAGAACCAGGGCCAGCTCAACAAAGCCCTGTGCTGGTTCTTAATATAGAGGGACCCCCTACGCATTTTGGCCCCTGTATTTTTAGAACCAGGACAGGCTTTATAAAGCCCGGGGCTGGTTATGGAGAGGGTGCACGTAATTTTTTTTTAAAACACACACGGAAGCCATCAGGGATCTCACTGATCTGTGATGGCTTCTGTATAACTCGCACCTTTTAATGCTAGTCGCTATAAAGTTATCAGTTTATATAGGGAAAAGCTTGCCTAAACTCGCAAATGCAGTAGCCTCGAGCTGAAAAGTTTGCAGGCTATTGAATTTGGGAGTCACAGCACAAACTCGCACCTTTAAAAACTGCGAGAACGTGCGAGTTTGTACTGCTACTAAAACTGACACTCTATTACATTTGGCCCTATAGCTTTTAAGTGATCAAAAGTGTGTATAGCCAGTCCGCAGATTGAAGAAGGAAAAAAATAATAGATAAGCCTCTTACCACACGCTGCCCAGTAAAGATATTGAGAATAGGCTATACTGATAATCGTGGAAGTTCAGTGAATCAAGATAGTCCGCATAGCTGTACTGCAAATAATAAATAATATTTAACATCCTTAAGTGATAAATTTGCCAAATATCCCAATACGATATCTGAAATCATTACAATGATGTATCAAATATCACATACAGGGACAGAGGGCCTGATTCAGAGCCGGACGCTCTGACCAGAGCGCTCGCTCTGAATCAGTGCCCTCCTACCTAAAAATGGAGCTGCCTCCTGGCCGCTCGCATAGCTGTGGGTGACCACCCACAGCATATGCGAGCGACCAAAAAGATGGTCGCGATGGTCAAGACCATCGCGACCATCGGGCTTGCGACGAGACCCTGCGGTATTGACAGCATGCCCCCTTTGTAGCGAGACCCATAGCGACGGCTTGCCCGCCGCTATCCGGGTCTCGCACATGCGCACGACGGAGCCGCCTCCGTCATGCACATGCGCACTGGGCCAACATCAACCTGCTTGCGAGCGTTCAGCACTTGCGAGCGGGTCTGAATTAGGCCCAAAGTTTGCGAGAAAGCTATAATGCACACACTGTAGCCGTTATGGACACATTGGCCCTGATTCAGACCTGCTCGCTGCCAGAGGCAGCTCGCAGGTCTGAAGGGTTTATTTTGTTTTTTTTGGAGTCCGTCCTCCTGGCCACTCGCTAAGCTGTGGATGACCACCCACAGCTTTTGCGAACGGCCAGGTAATGGCCACGACTATCGGGCTTGCGACAAGACCCTTGTGGTAGGGTCTCGTCTGCCGCAAGCCCCAGTGAGCTGGAAGCTCACTACTGACATCACTCGTGATGACAGTAGGGCCGCCCACAAATGGCAGGCATTCCTTCAGAAACGCCTCCGTTTGTCTATCCACCCCCCCACCCCGCCTACAAAACGGGGCAAGCTGTCGATCAACATCGATAGCCGCCCCTTTTGTAGCGAGCCCCGGAGCGAGTGAATTTCTCACTCGCTCTGGGGCTTGCGCATGCGCACTGCCCGGCCATCGACCTGCTTGCGAGCGCTATGCGCTTGCGAGCGGGTCAGAATCAGGCCCATTGTCCATTATGCAAGGGCCAAATAATGGGTACAATTGGTTGACAGTTATCATGTCGACATTCAGCATGTCTACACGGATAATATGTCAATATGATGATCTGTCAACAAACGGTCCCTGGTGGTCCAGCAGTGTCTTACCTTGTCCCAGCAGCTGCTCCAGCATCTTCTTTCTGGTCCCGGCGGTCACATGAGGATAAGTTCAAGCGGTGATGTCTCAGTAGTAGCATTCTGGGGAGTATATTCCCTACTATACCTAATCCACCAGTTTGAGCATTGTGGTGTCAACATTATGAATATGAATAACGACCTTCCCACCAGCTACCAGGACCATAAGGATGGAAAAGTCACCATTCTGAGGTTCCCATGCATTCATGATCATACACGCATGCAGGGGGGGTTTCCGAGTACCTAGAAACCCCCCCTGGCCGCCGCTCCATCGCTGCCCTGCTGAATTATTATTTTTTTCTAAAGAGAAGGACCTGCCGCCAGCTGGGCCCGGAGTTCAGCTTACAACTGACTGAGGCTTGGCTGCTGGCTGAATGTAGGGGGAGCTGCAGCTGCAGCACACTGCTCCTCCCAGGCAGTTCCGATGGGGCACTGTGAGAGGCGGCTGAGATGCTGAGCTGCCACCGGGTGCTGCCTATTCCCGACGCTCTCTTCTGGAGCCGCAGGTGAAGGGGGGAGTGGGTGCCAGGGGGTGGGAGTTGCCAGCGGGGGGGGGGGGAGGGGGTTCATATTATATGATGCAGTAGTTTGCCTGCTTTCATGTTTGTAAGTGAAAGGATTGTGTGTTGTGTGTCAGTGTGCGTGTTTGTGTAGTCTGTGTCAGTGTGTGTGTGTGTAGTCTTTGTGAGTGTCTATCACTGTATCTGTGTCGATGTGTGTAGTTTTTGTGAGTGTGTCTGTCAGCGTGTGTGTAATGCTGAACAGTCCATCAAATATATATATATATATATAAAAACAGAAAACCCAGCACTCACCATGTTTAAACACTCACAATGATGTATAAATAAGTAAATGAATATTGGGGATTTAGTTCATGGATTGATCAATGCATTTAAGCCCGCAGCCCACATCACGGGACTCCACTTTCTGCAGGTCCTACACTATCCGTCACACTGATGAAAACCTGGTAGCTGCTATCACATAGTTTAGACTGAAAAAATGTTACCTGGTTTAAAGCTCACCTGCCAGCTAATGGCTTTTAAAGGTAATGCAGTCACCTGACATAGCTTCTATCACACTACCAAAAAGACAGCTGACACAGGTTAATATAAATGAGTTTGCCCATGGGTTGCATGAGAAAGCTATGATCACAAAAGGTTAATAAACCGCATAAACAAAGTCAGAAATCCACTGCACTCGCCACTCCTAGATTTGGGGTGCAGACCTGCACTCGCCATTCCCAGGACTGGGGTGCAAGTGGCCAGTGACCACATTGCTTAAATAAATAAAAACAGAAAACCCAGCACTCACCATGTTTAAACACTCACAATGATGTATAAATAAGTAAATAAATAATGGGGATATAGGGCCTGATTCAGACCCACTCGCAAGCGGCTGTCCGCTCGCAAGTGGGTCGATGTTCTGCACTGAGCATGCGCACGACGGAGGGAGCTCCGTCGTGCGCATGCGCCAGACGCGACGAGCGAAGGAAAGTCCTTCGCTCGTTGTGTCTGATCAAAGGGGTCGTGCTGTCGATGTTGATTGACAGCACGCCCCCTTTGGTGGGCGTGCCGGGGGCATGCCTCCCTGACAGGGGCGTTCCTAAGGGAACGCCTCCCGTCAGAAGCCGGCCCACTGACATCACTAGTGATGTCAGTGGGAGTGATTTTGGCTCTGATAGAGCCAAAATCACTCCGGGCCTTGCGGTTGAAAACCTCAACCGCAGGCTCCGGCTCGCAGTTTCGATGGTCGCGATGGTCAAGACCATCGCGGCCATCAAACTGCACGCTCGTATAGGCTGTGGGTGGTGACCCACAGCTATACGAGCGTCCAGGAGGACGCTCCATAGTTATGGAGGACGGCCCTCATTCAGAGCGTGCGCTCTGCTCAGAGCGTACGGCTCTGAATGAGGGCCTTAGTTCATGGATTGATCAATGCATTTAAGCCCGCAGCCCACATCACGGGACCCCACTTTCTGCAGGTCCTACACTATCCATGAACTAAATCCCCATTATTTATTTACTTATTTATACATCATTGTGAGTATTTAAACATGGTGAGTGCTGGGTTTTCTGTTTTTTTTTTATTATTTATTTATTTATTTATTTAAGCAATGTGGTCACAGGCCACTTGCACTGCAGTCCTGGGAATGGCGAGTGCAGGTCTGCACCCCAAATCTAGGAGTGGCGAGTGCAGTGGATTTCTGACTTTATATATATATATTGTGATAGGATCACTGGTAAAGTGGTCTGTGGCAGATACATTTGTCCCAGATTCCTGTCTTTGTGTTTTAAACCCCCAGGAGAAAGTCTGCAGTGTAGCAGGCTTGAGTTTCAGCTTTTTGAAAAGCCGGTTTGGGACCTGGGGGTTGTGGGTGAGAGGAGAGGGAGGGCTCCACCCACAGCCACTCCAGGTTTTGGTTCTCGCAGCCTGGTAACAGGATTGTTAGTTTTCCACCTGAGAGTGGCCAATATAAGCCTAGTTTGTTTAGGGCTGATTGTCTCACCTGGGAGAGCAGGCAGGGAGTTTGCTCAGAGACACTTGGAAACCTAACCGTGAGTGTTGTGCTGTGCTTTTGTTGCTGGCGAGGGCATTAGGCCCTGCCAGGTTCTGGTAGTGAGGGAACTACCTGTGAAGTTAGTGCCCCGACAGGGCTAGGATTTATATTTATGTTTTCTTTATGTTTCTGACATTGTACAATAAAGACTGGCGCTGACCAGCTTGTACTTGCATCCAGACTGGTGTGCTGCTTCCCTGCTGCTGTGTGTGTGTGTAAGGAAGGAGTCCTCTACCCAGGAGAGGGACCCCCTAACCTAACTGTGTCACTGTCACGGCCAGGGTATTTCAGCATGGCGCTAGGCGGGTGTTACCTGTGAGGTCGTTGTGGCGCGGGCTGTCTGGTGGCGGAGCTGGTGTCTGGTGGGGGGCTTTGGCTGCGCGTGTTGTTGTGCGGCCCTGTTGTCACTCTGCGCTGGTGAGGCCTGGCGGCGTCTCCGTTCCATTTGGCATGGGCGCTGCCATCTTGCCTTCTGGCCATGTGATGTGGCTGGCCAATCCTGGTGAGTCACATGTTCCCTCCAGCCAGTAACAGCACGGCATGGGGTATTTAGGAAGGGTCAGTGCCTTCCTTCTTTGCCAGTGCAACGTGTATCTCAGCCTAGCTGAGAGGAAGTTCTCTGTGCTTTCCTGTTCCTGTGAATTCGCTGTCTGCCAGTCTGCCTGTCAGCTCCTAGTTCCCACTGGACTACCCCGCTACCTCCACCACCCTTGCCCATACCTGAGTGCCTGAGCCTGCTGACATTCTGCGCTTCAGTTCACTACCTGCAAACCTGGCTTGATTATTTTCAGTTCACTACCTGCAAACCTGGCTTGATTATTTTCCGTTTCACTACCTGCACACCTGGACAGCTCTAATTGTTTCTACCTGGACATTAACCCTTTTGCTCCCACCACAGAACTCTTGTGCACATTTATATTTTCCTGGACTTTTATTTACTGCCACATTTTATGTCTACTCAAGAACTTATTAAAAATCCTAGTTTTATTTACAAATCTGCTTCTGTGATCGCTCCTGCTACCACCCCGGGTCCACAAACAACCCAGAACATAACAGTTTGCACTGGCCCCATGGAGCCGGCCACGGATCAGGAGTCAGGAGTGGATTTGTTCAGGTGCATTTCTGGTCGTTTAGAAAATCTGGAAAACGTGCAGCATCAGATGGCTAAATTTCTGCAAGAGATGTCCAAGCGACAGGATAGTTTGCAAACTTCCTTTTCTACCCCTGAAGTACCAGCATCTACATCCGCATCAGCGTCTGGGAATACAGGAGGCAGATCATCTCCCCGCTTAAGTCTTTCTTTACCAAATAAATTTGACGGCAATCCTAAACTCTGCCGAGGATTCCTAAATCAGTGTGACATACATTTTACTCTGCAGCCTGACAACTTTCTAACTGCAAGAACTAAAGTGGCTTATATAGTATCTCTGTTATCTGGCCAGGCCTTGGAATGGGCTTCCCCACTCTGGGAGCGCTCAGATCCGCTGCTGGATAATTACGCAGGCTTTGTGTCATCCTTCAGGAGGATTTTCGATGAACCTGGGCGTACTGTATCAGCATCATCAAACATCATGACACTGAGACAAGGGGTCCGTCCTGTCAGTCAATATGCCGTGCAATTTCAAATTTTAGCATAAGAGCTCAAATGGAATGAGGAAGCCCTCACCTCGACCTTCTGGCATGGGTTGTCAGACCGACTAAAGGACGATCTAGTCACTCGAGAGCTTCCTACTAATCTGAATGACATGATTTCGTTGTGTATCAAAGTTGACCTACGCTTCAGGGAACGTCAGGCTGAAAAAAACAGAACTGACCGGCAAAGGTCATTTACCCCCTCCATTTCTACCCGTCCCATTCCTTCCCCTACTGAAGAGGAGCCTATGCAGGTGAATCATACACACCTCTCTAAAGAAGAATGTAACAGAAGAATGCAAAAGAACCTCTGTCTGTACTGCAGAGAGTCCGGTCACCTGCTGATCTCCTGCCCCCGTAAACCGGGAAATGCCAAATCCTAACTGACCCTGGAGACATCAAGTTAGGAGTTATGAACCCGTCTCCAAAAATTAAAGATTTCACGATTACCCTAGCCTTAGATCTTAAACCCAAACCTGTCTTTGCTACTGCTCTACTCGACTCGGGAGCAGCCGGAAATTTCATAACGTCTAGTTTCATAGATAAATTTCAGATTCCTTGTTTGTCTCTCAACCATGCCATCTCTCTGACCTCTATAGACGGACGCCCTCTAACTAATGGGATAGTCACCAAAGAGACTCAACCAGTATTGGTCCGAATTGGGGCACTTCATTCTGAGTCCTTAAAATTCCTGGTGATACCAGAGGCCTTTCAAGAAATTGTTCTTGGTCTACCCTGGTTATGTCAACATAATCCCAGGATTGATTGGAGGTCTATGCAGATTCTGTCATGGGGTATGGACTGTCAGAAATCCTGTCTTCCAAAAATTCGACCTGTGAGAAAGACAGTTCCATTAGTTTCTTCTGCCATTCCCAAGGAATATCAGATGTTCGCCGACGTTTTCTCTGAACAACAAGCAAATATCTTACCCCCTCATAGGCAATGGGACTGTCCAATTGAATAGATACCTGATAAGATACCACCTCGTGGTCGTACCTATCCGCTGTCCTTGCCTGAGACTCAAGCCATGACCGAATACATCCGGGACAACCTGGCAAAGGGGTTCATTCGCCCCTCTACTTCACCTGCCGGAGCTGGGTTTTTCTTCGTTGGCAAGAAGGACGGTGGTCTAAGACCATGTATCGATTATCGAGGCCTTAATGACATTACTGTAAAGAATCGATACCCTCTTCCCCTGATTACTGAGTTGTTTGATAGGGTCAAGGGCTCTGTAATTTTTTCGAAATTAGATCTAAGAGGGGCTTACAACCTCATTCGTATCCCAGCTGGCGATGAATGGAAGACCGCTTTTAATACCAGAGATGGACATTTCGAGTATTTAGTAATGCCTTTTGGATTGTGTAATGCCCCTGCTGTCTTTCAAAGTTTCGTTAATGAGATTTTCTGGGATCTGTTATATGTTTCAGTTGTTGTCTATCTGGATGACATACTGATTTTTTCACCCTCTGTGGCTAAACATCAAGAACATGTTAAAGAAGTTTTGACCCGTTTGAGAGAAAACCACCTTTACTGCAAACTGGAGAAGTGCGTCTTTGGAGTGCCCAGTGTACCTTTTCTCGGCTATGTAATATCTGGCTCCAGTTTAGAAATGGACCCCAAGAAGGTACAGGCAATTCTGGATTGGACCCGACCTCAAACACTGAAGGCCATCCAGAGATTGTTGGGCTTCGCAAATTATTATAGACGCTTCATTAAGGGATTTTCTACACTGCTGGCTCCCATTACAGCCTTGACTCGCAAAGGTGCTAATCCTGCCCAATGGTCACCTGAGGCAGAGTCTGCCTTTCATCTTCTAAAACAGGCCTTTATCTCAGCACCAGTTCTTTGACAACCCGATCTGGACCAGCCTTTTTTGTTGGAAGTAGACGCATCATCTGAAGCTGTGGGAGCAGTCTTGTCTCAACGTTATGAGGACAACGGAGTCCATCCGTGTGGGTTCTTTTCTAAAAAATTCTCTCCTGCCGAAAGGAACTACGCCATAGGTGAGCAAGAACTACTGGCTGTAAAGTTGGCATTGAAGGAATGGAGATATTTGCTAGAAGGCGCCAAGTTTCCATTTACTGTATTTACAGACCATAGAAATCTCCTATTTCTCAAAAACCTCCAATGTGTGAGTCCTCGTTTGGCCCGCTGGGCAATATTCTTTGCCAGGTTTCAGTTCACCCTGACCTTCCGGTCTGGAGCACTTAATCAGAAGGCTGATGCCCTATCGAGATATCTCCTCTGTGATGATCAATCTGAAAATCAAAGCAATACCCCTGTCTTGGAATCAAGAGTTTTCACCGCATAACAACTTCAGCCTCCTACGGGAAAATCATTTGTGGCCCCGGAATTAAGGAAGCAGCTTCTCACTTGGGCACATTCCTCTCGCTTCGCAGGGCACTCAGGCACTCGGAAGACCTTGGAGTTCCTGAAAAGACACTATTGGTGGCCTTCTATGAAGGCAGATATAATGGAGTTTATCTCTTCCTGCTCCTCCTGTGCCCAGCATAAATCATCACGACAAGCTCCAGCTGGGGAATTGCTTCCATTACCTACTCCATCACGTCCATGGACGCATCTCTCCATGGATTTCGTCACAGACCTGCCAGTCTCTCAAGGTTTCAACACTATCTGGGTAGTAATAGACCGATTTTCTAAGATGGTCCACTATATACCGTTGAAGAAGTTACCTTCTGCCCCTGACCTGGCACAGTTGTTTGTCCAACACATATTTCGTCTACATGGCCTTCCTGCTGAAATTGTCTCTGACCGTGGTGTGCAGTTTACTGCAAAATTCTGGAGGGCTTTGTGTTCTGTGCTTCAAGTGAAGTTAAACTTTTCCACGGCCTACCATCCGCAAAGCAACGGCTCCACCGAGAGAGTCAATCAAGATCTAGAGACTTTCTTAAGAATAATTCATAATGCTTCCTACCACTCGTCAACTAACCAAACGCCATTTCAGGTTGTATATGGCCTTCATCCTCGTGTTCCCGAATTCCGAAGCCTGCCTGTTTTCGATGTTCCGGCCATGGAGGACATGGTGCGGAATTTTGCTGCCATCTGGACTCAAGTACGGTCTGATTTGTTGAAGGCATCCTCTCGCTATAAGACCCAGGCCGATAAGAAGCGTAGAATAGTTCCACGCATGCAAGTAGGAAACCAGGTCTGGTTGTCTACTCGGAACCTTCGTCTAAGAGTTCCGTCTATGAAATTCGCACCCCGCTTCATCGGTACCTTCACCATAACAGAAGTCATTAATCCAGTGGCCTACCGTTTAAAGTTACCCCCATACCTAAAAATTCCCAATTCCTTCCATGTTTCCTTATTAAAGCCCCTAGTCCTGAATAAGTTCCATAATGCTCTACCTGCTTCTCCTCGAGTCCAGACGGAGAGAGGAGTTGAGTTTGAAGTCGCCCAGATCTTGGACTCTCGTCTGCGCAGAGGTCATCTTCAGTATTTGTTGGACTGGAAAGGTTACGGTCCAGAGGAACGTTGCTGGACCGATGCTCGTGATGTCCACGCTCCCACGCTCATCAGGAGATTCCATTCTGCCCATCCGGAGAAGCCTGGTGAGTGTACTGAGGCCACCTCAAAAGGGGGGGTACTGTCACGGCCAGGGTATTTCAGCATGGCGCTAGGCGGGTGTTACCTGTGAGGTCGTTGTGGCGTGGGCTGTCTGGTGGCGGAGCTGGTGTCTGGCAGGGGGCTTTGGCTGCGCGTATTGTTGTGCGGCCCTGTTGTCACTCTGTGCTGGTGAGGCCTGGCAGCGTCTCCGTTCCGTTTGGCATGGGCGCTGCCATCTTGCCTTCTGGCCATGTGATGCGGCTGGCCAATCCTGGTGAGTCACATGTTCCCTCCGGCCAGTAACAGCACGGCATGGGGTATTTAGGAAGGGTCAGTGCCTTCCTTCTTTGCCAGTGCAACGTGTATCTCAGCCTAGCTGAGAGGGAGTTCTCTGTGCTTTCCTGTTCCTGTGAATTTGCTGTCTGCCAGTCTGCCTGTCAGCTCCTAGTTCCCACTGGACTACCCCGCTACCTCCACCACCCTTGCCCATACCTGAGTGCCTGAGCCTGCTGACATCCTGCGCTTCAGTTCACTACCTGCAAACCTGGCTTGATTATTTTCAGTTCACTACCTGCAAACCTGGCTTGATTATTTTCAGTTTCACTACCTGCACACCTGGACAGCTCTAATTGTTTCTACCTGGACATTAACCCTTTTGCTCCCACCACAGAACTCTTGTGCACATTTATATTTTCCTGGACTTTTATTTACTGCCACATTATATGTCTACTCAAGCACTTATTAAAAATCCTAGTTTTATTTACAAATCTGCTTCTGTGATCGCTCCTGCTACCACCCCGGGTCCACAAACAACCCAGAACATAACAGTCACAATATGGTGGAGAATGCGGGCACCCACACACACTGAAGTTGCAGCGAGAGGAAAACTTTCCGTTTAAAAATTAAAGGGACAGACACCCAATTTGTGAGTGTAGAAATAACCCTGTGTCCTTGGAGTCCCATAGAGGAGGCGTCAGCCAATGCTCAGAGAGGCAAGGTTCAGCTTCCAACCTACACCCCAGGACAAAATGGAGGACATTATTAAGGCCTTGCTTCAAGCTACAGCAGCTCAGCAGGAGACTAACAGACTTTAACAGGTCGCCATTGAGGAAACCCGCCAGGCATTAGCGGAAAACAGCCAGGCCATAAGAGAGGTGGTACAGCACCTGGTCGCCCGGCCCAGCGATGTTAATACTGGTCCTCCCACCACCACTCACTCCGTACGAGCCAGTCACTTCCTCCAAAAGATGACTTCGGGCTATGATGTGGAGGCCTATCTCACCGCATTTGAAAGAACGGCCCAAAGGGAGAGTTGGCCCCAGGAACAGTGGACAAGTCTGGTGGCACCTTTTTTGTCCGGGGAGCCACAAAAAGCATATTTCGACTTATGCCTGGCTGATGCCAAGGACTATAAAAAACTAAAACAGGAGATCCTAACTTGCTTGGGAGTCACCACCTTTGTTCATGCCCAACGGGTCCACCGCTGGGAGTTCCATAAGGACAAGCCTCCATGTTCACAAATGCATGACCTCGTCCATCTGTCCTCAAAATGGCTACAGCCCGAGATGCTGACGAGACCACAGATCGTGGAAAGGGTCATGATGGACCGGTACCTGCGATCATTACCTGTGACTCTGCGCAAGTAGGTGAGCCATGCAGACCCTAAGTCCGCAGACCAGTTGGTCGAGCTGGTGGAGAGGTACGTGGTGGCTGAGGAGCTGATGAGTATGCCCCACCGAGCCCCGATGGCGCACCGGCGAACTCCCAGAGACACTGGTAAGACTGTTCCAGGGGAGAAGGGTGCTGGGCGGTGGAATGTACCTAAGACTGAGGGTGTAGAACCTGGAGACAGGCCTGCCAGGCCGGGAAGGTTCTTGCCCCATAAACGACTAGACATTAATATGACTCAGTGTTTCGGATGTGGTGGCTTCGGCCATATTGCCGCTAATTGTGCACTTACAACTGAACCTATGCAATGTGATACTGCTCATGTCTACCGCAGGGGGTCTTTCTTTGCACAGATAGCCTGTACGGCTGACCGGCAGGCTGAGACTGATAAGCACATGTGTGTACTCACTGTAGATGGCAACCGAGTAGAGGCACTGTTAGACTCTGGTAGCTTGGTGACACTTATAAAAGCTGAGCTGGTGAACCCCTTGAGGCATACAGGGAAAACTGTTGGTGTGACCTGCATACATGGGGATACTCGATATTATGTTATGGCTGAGGTGAACATCGAGACACCATGTGGCTCTGCTATAGTTTCTGTGGGTTTGGTGCATGGTCTGGTGTACGATGCAATATTGGGGAGAGATTTAGCTCACTTCTGGAAGTTGTGGGAAAGCCGTTTTGTTCCAGAGGTGAACAACCCCGATCCATTTGAGAAGGTTGTCGATGTAGTGGAGGAGGGAGTTTCTTCTGAGTCAGAGTTATTCCCTTTTTCTACTATGGTTGGCAAACTAGAGAATGCGGAACGTGACGGTGGCCCGCCAACTGATGTGCCTCCCATTGAGGTGGGAAGTGTTGTTGGGCCAGGTGATCGTCTGCCTGATTTAGAGGTCAGAAGAGAGGTCTTTGCCGTCGAGCAGTTGAATGACCCTACTTTGGTAAAAGCCAGGGAGAATGTAAAAGTAGTTGATGGTAAACCCGTAGACCCTGATAGTCCTTTGTCCTATCCCCACATGGCAATGAGTCAGGATTTGTTATATCAGGTGACTAAGAAGGGGGAAGATGTTGTGGAACAACTAATAGTTCCCAAAGCCTACAGAAGAACAGTGTTGGATCTGGCCCATGGTCATATAACGGCAGGCCAACTAGGGGTAGAGAAAACCACTGAGCGAATAATGCAGAGGTTTTTCTGGCCTGGGCTTCATAAAGAGGTATCTGACTTTTGCGCATCCTGCCCTGAGTGTCAGTATCATGCTCCCAGGCCACATTTTAAGGGTCCAATAGTTCCATTGCCTATCATAGAGGTGCCGTTTGAAAGAATAGCGATGGATTTGGTTGAACCCTTAATGAAGTCTGCCAGGGGACACCAGTATATTCTGGTCATAATGGATTACGCTACCAGGTACCCGGAAGTGATCCCGTTGCGCAATACATCAACCAAGACCATTGCCAGAGAGCTAGTTCATGTCTTTAGCAGGCTGGGTATACCTAAGGAGATACTAACTGACCAGGGTACACCGTTTATATCCAAAGTCATGAAAAAGTTATGCCGCCTGTTCAAAATCGAACAGATAAGAACTTCGATTTATCACCCCCAAACCGATGGGCTGGTCGAGAGGTTTAACAAGACGTTAAAACACATGCTTAGGAAAGTGGTCGACAAGGATGGTAGGGATTGGGACTACTTATTGCCGTATTTATTGTTGGCCATAAGATAAGTTCCCCAGTCCTCCACCGGGTTTTCACCCTTCGACTTGTTGTATGGGAGACACCCAAGGGGGTTACTAGACATTGCCAAAGAGACATGGGAGGGGCAGTCTAGTCCTTACAAAACGGTGATTGAGTATGTTTCTCAAATGCAGGAGAGAATTGCTGCGTTAGTGCCGATAGTGAGAGAGCACCTGGAACAGGCTCAACAGGCACAGCAGAGGGTATACAACCACAATGCTCGGTTACACAGCTTTGCTCCTGGGGACAGAGTGTTAGTATTGGTTCCCACTATGGAAAATAAACTTTTGGCTAAATGGCAAGGGCCCTTTGAAATCTTAGAAAGAGTGGGGCAGGTCAATTACAAAGTTTACCAGCCGGGGAAAAGAAAGCCGGAACAGATATACCATATAAATCTGTTAAAGCCCTGGAAAGATAGAACGGTACTGTCAGCCGTCCGAGACCCTCCAGTAAGTCCAGGGCCCTTAGTTCCCGAAGTGACAGTGGCAAAAACCCTGTCGGCAATTCAACAACAAGAGGTCAAGGAGTTTCTGATTAGAAATAGGGTGCTGTTCTCTGACGTACCTGGGAAAACCTCGGTCATTAAACATGACATCATCACTGACCCAGGAGTTAAAGTTAATCTAAAGCCCTATAGGTTACCAGAAGCACAAAGAGAATCGGTGTCGAAAGAAATGAAAAATATGCTAGAGTTAGGGGTTATTGAAGAATCACATAGTGAATGGTCAAGTCCCATTGTGTTGATTCCAAAGCCCGACGGGAGTGTGCGTTTCTGCAATGACTTCCGAAAGTTGAACAGCGTTTCAAAATTTGATGCCTACCCGATGCCAAGAGTGGATGAACTGATTGAGAGACTAGGGACGGCAAGGTATTTAACCACTCTTGACCTAACCAAAGGGTATTGGCAAGTACCGTTAACCGAGAGCGCCAAACAAAAGACAGCTTTTTCAACGCCAGAGGGCTTGTTTCAGTACAAGATGTTGCCCTTCGGGCTTCATGGGGCACCTGCTACCTTCCAAAGAATGATGGACAGGGTTCTAAGGCCCCATAGACGGTATGCGGCTGCTTATCTGGGTGACGTGGTCGTTCATAGTCCTGATTGGCAGTCTCACTTACCCAGGGTTCAAGCAGTGTTGGACTCTATAAGGCAGGTTTGACAGCCAACCCAAAAAAGTGTTGTCTAGGCATGGAGGAAGTAAAATATCTGGGATACACCATTGGCAGAGGCCTGATAAAGCCTCAGCTCAATAAAGTTGATGCCATACAAAACTGGCCAAGGCCTCTGAATAAGAAGCAGGTGAGAGCCTTCTTGGGAATTACAGGGTACTACAGGAGGTTTATACCCAACTTTGCCACCATGGCAGTCCCACTGACTGACCTGACCAAAGGCAAACAAAAAGTCATGGTAGAATGGAGTCCTGAGGCAGAGAAAGCTTTTCAGGAGTTGAAAGTAGCGTTGTGTTCCCAACCAGTCCTGATGACTCCTAATTTTGAAAGGGAATTCATAGTACAAACCGATGCATCAGAAGTAGGTATAGGAGCGGTCCTGTCCCAGAACAAGGAGGGTGAGGAACACCCTATTTTCTATCTTAGCAGAAAGTTGAATGTACATGAGAGAAACTATGCCACAGTGGAGAAGGAGGCGTTGGCCATAAAGTGGGCTTTAGAGGCTCTCAGGTACTACTTGGTCGGAAGAAAGTTCAAATTGATCACTGACCATGCCCCTCTGAAGTGGATGTCTGAAAATAAGGACAGTAATGCGAGAATTACAAGATGGTTCTTGGCATTACAAACTTTTAAATTTTCAGTGGAACACAGGCCAGGAAGCCAGCAGGCCAATGCTGACGTGTTGTCACGCATTCATTGTTTGGGGGCTTCAGTTGTTCCGCCCCACAGGTCGAAACAAAGGGGGGGGATATGTGATAGGATCACTGGTAAAGTGGTCTGTGGCAGGTACATTTGTCCCAGATTCCTGTATTTTGTGTTTTAAACCCCCAGGAGAGGGACCTCTTAATCTGACTGTGTCACAATTATATATATTATGTCTGTGGATTTTTTTTATTGGCTCTGTATTTGGAGAATTGGAGAATTCAGTTTTTATCAAGTCAGTCTTAATATAAGGGTACGACTGTGCCCTTACAATGTATGTGTATATATATATATATATGCGCAAATGATCCCGCACTCCCAATCAATTAAAGCAATATTGCCTGCTCCGGTGCCCTCCTTACCGGGGGTGATATCCCCAAATCATATGAAACACAGAGGCGGCACTCGGAGATCTAAGAACGGAGAGTATAAAGAATCAAATTTATTCCATCATCGAAGTTTTGGGACCTCTCGTACAAGTGAGTGCTGAAGCAGTGTGTTTTTGCCTGCATTATTTTAAAAGCAGTTTTCTAGTGTTACTTCAGAATGGCAACAGCGCCGGATCCCAATGAGATTACATCTTATATATTGCAAAGTGATACTTCTGACACTTTCAGCTTTTCTGATGTTGAGGCTGAAGGGATCCTACTTAAGGAACCTGTGTTTGATGCTGCTAGTCATATACCCAATGATGACATTTACAAAGACTTGCTCAAGTTAAAGAAAAGGGAACTGGATTACATGTTGCATGGCCGTACTTTATCAGATTATTATAGGGCCAAGCAAATCCCTAGGGGTCTGCGTATTCACAACACACCCACTATTGGCAGACAAAGTATCCCATTTTGCAAACGATGGATTTCGATTTCAAATAAGTGTTCTATGGACCTAATGCTTTTAATCATTGAAGAGTCCACAAGGGAAGTGAACACGGTTCATGCTAAGATTGAGACCTTTGAAGCAGAAGTCCAACCACTGTTAAGGGCGGATTCAACGATTGATTGGAATGAAAAACTTAAAAAACAAATGGAACAATACAAAGTGGAGTTACTGAGATATAAGAAACAAAAGCTTACTAAAGTCCAACAGGACTATGAATTTCATCGAGTATATTCCTGGTTGGGTTCTAGCACCTCTGTTCAGAGAGCGGGCCCTAGACAGTATTCACGCAATTTTCGGACATTTAAATAACATTCTAGCACTTCTGCAAGTGAATCTGAGGAATTTAGCCAACCACAGAGGTCGACACATCCCCAGGAATCCCCTTTAGGGGTTGGTATTCCGAGGGGAATGACCACAAGAAGAAAAGACCTAGCAGAAGGGGTGTCCAAACGTGGAGGCAGAGGTGTAGGAAGACCTCCAAGAGGAAGGAGGATTTGATCTTCAATTTGTCATCTACAGCGCTAACACCAGCAGAATCTAGTGTGCTCTGTAAGGGCCTCTCGTTTATACCTACAAAGGGCCTGGATGAATTCAAATGGAAAATAGACAATTACAAGCTTCAAAGAACTCTTAAATTGAAAGAATTTTTCAGTAAAAATCCATCTGTTACATCAGAGAGCACTGATTCAGCACTTTTGAGTAAAATTGGGAATAGATCTATGTTTGAACCCAATTCTACTAACTCCTCTATTAAGACTTTCTAGTGGGGAGTGATGGAATCACTCCCCACAGAAGAGAAGAGCCTATCCCCATTTTTTCAGCCTAACCAGTCCAAGGAAGAACTTCTGGCCCTTAAAGCGTTGGGAAAACGACAGGACATCGTTATAAGAGGAGTTGATAAGGGGGGCTCTATTGTAGTAATGGACATTGCTTTTTATAGACAGGAATGTCTGAGACTGTTAGGAGATATTGATACATATTGTGTTCTCACTAGCGATCCCACTGTTGAATTTAAAATACATATTGATAGTTTACTGGATCAAGCGGTGGGCACTGGTATCATCTCAAATTCTGTATGCAATAAGTTGGTAACTGATCACCCTGTGGTACCACTTTTTTATATTATTCCAAAAGTGCACAAAAATCCACAGAGGCCCCCGGGCAGACCAATTATTTCAGCCAGGGGGTCTCTGTGTGAGTCTTTAGCCATTTATGTTGACACATTTTTACAGCCTTGTATCCAAAATATGCCTTCATATTTGAAGGACTCCACAGCACTATTAAGACGGTTTGTGTTGATTGATACTCTTCCACCTGATATTGTGTTAGTCACTTGTGATGTGACTAGTTTATACACGTGCATTCCCCATGAGTCAGGCATCCATGCTGTGGAAAGGCTATTGACTAACAACCCCAATTATAAAGGTCCAGATCTGAGGTTTTTTCTTAGTCTCCTTGAGTTCACATTGAACTTTAATTATTTTCTCTTCGATGGTGCATTTCACAGGCAAAGGGCGGGATGCGCCATGGGGTCAGCGGCAGCTCCGTCCTTTGCCAATGCCTACATGGGAGAGGTGGAGCATGATCTGTTTTTATTGATGCCAATGTGTCTGAGTGTATATATTTGTATTATCGTTACATCGACGATCTGTTGATATTTTGGTGGGGAGAAATCAGCAGATTGTTGAACATCATTGAGACGCAGAATGCATCAACAAGTCCGGTTAAGTTAACAGTTCAACATAGTGATAAGGAAATCAATTTCCTTGATATTTCTATCAAAATTTAAAATTCACGGATTTCTACTTCTTTATATGTCAAACCAACTGACAGGAATAACCTTCTGAGATACGATAGTTTCCATCCCCGTAATACGGTATATGATTTACCATACTCACAGTATTTAAGAGTTTGCAGGATCACTAGTGATCGAGCTGAGACTAATAAACAATTGGATATAATGACTAACAAATTCTTAGACCGAGGTTACCCATGGAAAATCCTCAAAAAAGCCAAAGCTAAGGCTCTTGCACTTGATAGGACTCAGTTATTACAGCAGACTGTTAAGAAAGGTCTTAATCGGAGAATACCTTGGGTTAATGAATTTAATGTAAAAAGCCAAAGGTTAATACCAAAAGTTAAAAAATTATGGCCCATTGTGGCCAATGATCCCGACATTAACTTGTTGCATAACTCTGTCATAATGCCTAGCTACACACGCAGTGCCAACATTAGGGATATTGTCATGAAATCTGACATTTCATCTTTTAAGTCAAGCACTTCTAATTTTTTTAGTCGTAGAAAGGGTTGTTTCAGATGCTTAGGGTGCACCACGTGCAGTTACATGCAGGTGGGCACCTTTGTGTCACACCCATATTCGGGCAGAAAATTTAGTATTAACTCATCATTAACTTGCAGCTCCCGTTTTGTGGTGTATATTCTGTCTTGCCCATGTGGTTTATATTACGTGGGCAAGACAGAGCGCCAATTTAAAGAGCGGATGGCGCAACAGTGGGCAGCCATTCGAGCCGTTATCGTTTCCGGGCAGAGTAAACAACCGGTGGCGAGGCATTTTGCCCTGATGAGACATAGCCTTGCCACAGTTCGTTACAAAGTCATCGATCATGTGCCAGAGTCATTGCAGGGGGGGCAATCGAGCAAAAAAACTCCTCCAGTTAGAATCAGCATGGATCCATAGATTGGATACTCTTTCACCGCGTGGGCTCAATGAGTCCTTGGGGATAAATTGCTTTTTGTAAACTGTTATTTGCTAATGGGGAAATTTCTTTGTTGTGAGCAGGTTCTCATATATTATATGAAATATATATATAAAATGAGAAGGTTTCAAATATGAAATTTTTTAAGATATTTCTGGTTCAATCGTATACAGCATTCCTTTTTTTTGGGTGATGTCGTACGTGTTGCTATTTCATCATATATCACATGTTTATATATTTTGAGGTTAACATTCCTTTATAAAAAAATTTATGTATATATAATTTTTTTTCTACATATATTTTATTATTATTGTTTATATTTGACTCATGATCACCATTGTTCACATTCTGTTCTTATTTATTGGATTGTACACATTGGTTATGACCAGACTTATGCAGGGTGCTTATCATCCACATTAGTTTTGTTTTTTGTCACTTATATATCTTTGTATTGTTTCCATGTACACTAATATTTTCTTCACATTCACAGTTTCACTTTATCATGTAGGCTATATTTAAATATATTTCTCAGTCACTTTTTCCACAGTTTTCTGGTCATATTTTTAGTTTTTGTTTCAGGTGCATTAGATGCTCTGAGTACACTATGTCACAGTAATGATACTTATCACATACATATATTTCAACACTTATTAATCACTTTTATGGTGATCTATTATTTTGTGCCCATATGTGGCCATAGCTTGTATATTTTTTTGTATGCATTTTTTATGCATGCATTTTTTGTATTATATTGTATTATTTATATTGGTCACGGTAGATTCATACTTTGATTAATATATTTTTTTTGATATACTTGTTTATACATGTGCATCTGTGTTTGTTGTAGTATGTTGTTATGGCAACCATTGGGCTGCATGCTGCCTCCGGTAGACGCTGTGCCTGTGGGGATCACATGGGCTACTGGAACGCTGTGAACTTCCGGTGTTTGACACGCACCGTTCTTCCGGCTGATCTGGTTGCCCGTGTCGAGGTCTTGTCCTGGGCGCGCCGCACGTGAGGAGCAGCTAGCGTCCAGCGTGGTAAGCTATTTAAAGCTGTTTACATTACTGTATTGTTCATATGTTATATGTTGCATCCTGAGGAAGGGACGAGAGGTCCCGAAACGTCGATGATGGAATAAACTTGATTCTTTATACTCTCTTAGATCTCCGAGTGCCGTCTCTGTGTTTCATATATATATATATATATATATATATATATATATATATATGACAATTTGGAATGGCACTCCAATACAACGGGCAACAGCCGAGGTGCACTGCATAAAAAGAGCATGTATCCAGAGAGAAGCGGCCCTCAAACGGACTTTACATAGATTGAGTGCCGCTTCTCTCTGGATATATATATATATATATTAGGGGTGAGCGGGTTCGGATTTCTGAAATCCGAACCCCCCGAGCCCCCCCGATCCGAGTCCGATCCGAGTCAGGCTCGACTTTTCCCGCCTGACTCGGATCTGAAATCGAGGCAAAACGTCATCATCCCGCCTTCCGAGTCTCGCGGGTTTTGGATCCTATATAAGGTACCCGCGTCGGCGCCATTTTCTCACTCGGCTGTGGACAGTGAAGAGGGAGGGTGGGAGTTAGGGCTGGCTGGGCTGTGTAGTGTAGTGTAGTGTAGTGCTGCTGTTGTCCACTACTTCAAAGTCCATAGGGGCTGGCTGTGTTGTGCTGTGCTGTTGTTGTTAATAGGGGCTGTGTCCACTACTTCAAAGTCCATAGGGGCTGGCTGGACTGTGTTGTGCGGTCAGTTCTCCATAGGGGCTGTGTCCACTCCAAAGTCCTGTGCAGTGTCCCAGTCCTAAAGGGGTGCTGTAGTGTTGTCCAGGGGGTGCTCTGTCCATCAGGGGTGCTCCCCCCAAGTGCTAAAAAAATAATATATTTTCTGTGTTTGTGAATTGTGTGCGCAGTAGCCGCACGTGCATCAACAAAGTAGTGCCAAGCGTGCGCCTGTGTCATAAGTAAAGGGCCGGCTGGCTTGACCGTTAAAGGGTGCTGTAACCCCGAAAGTACACTCCAGTCCAAACCAAAAAAAAAATTATTTTCTGTGTTTGTGAATTGTGTGCGCAGTAGCCGCACGTGCATCAACAAAGTAGTGCCAAGCATGCACCTGTGTCATAAGTAAAGGGCCGGCTGGCTTGACCGTTAAAGGGTGCTGTAACCCCCAAAGTACACTCCAGTCCAAACCAAAAAAATATATATTTTCTGTGTTTGTGAATTGTGTGCGCAGTTAAAATCCGAAACGTTGAAGGAATTGCGTTTACCTGTGGTATCTTTCTATGTAAATTCCGTTTGAGTGCCGCTTCTCTCTGGATATATATATATATATATATTAGGGGTGAGCGGGTTCGGATTTCTGAAATCCGAACCCCCCCGAGCCCCCCCGATCCGAGTCCAATCCGAGTCAGGCTCGACTTTTCCCGCCTGACTCGGATCTGAAATCGAGGCAAAACGTCATAATCCCGCCTTCCGAGTCTCGCGGGTTTTGGATCCTATATAAGGTACCCGCGTCTGCGCCATTTTCTCACTCGGCTGTGGACAGTGAAGAGGGAGTGTGGGAGTTAGGGCTGGCTGGGCTGTGTAGTGTAGTGTAGTGTAGTGCTGCTGTTGTCCACTACTTCAAAGTCCATAGGGGCTGGCTGTGTTGTGCTGTGCTGTTGTTGTTAATAGGGGCTGTGTCCACTACTTCAAAGTCCATAGGGGCTGGCTGGACTGTGTTGTGCGGTCAGTTCTCCATAGGGGCTGTGTCCACTCCAAAGTCCTGTGCAGTGTCCCAGTCCTAAAGGGGTGCTGTAGTGTTGTCCAGGGGGTGCTCTGTCCATCAGGGGTGCTCCCCCCAAGTGCTAAAAAAATAATATATTTTCTGTGTTTGTGAATTGTGTGCGCAGTAGCCGCACGTGCATCAACAAAGTAGTGCCAAGCGTGCGCCTGTGTCATAAGTAAAGGGCCGGCTGGCTTGACCGTTAAAGGGTGCTGTAACCCCGAAAGTACACTCCAGTCCAAACCAAAAAAAAAATTATTTTCTGTGTTTGTGAATTGTGTGCGCAGTAGCCGCACGTGCATCAACAAAG
This sequence comes from Taudactylus pleione, assembly GCA_031769625.1. Classification (NCBI taxonomy): domain Eukaryota; kingdom Metazoa; phylum Chordata; class Amphibia; order Anura; family Myobatrachidae; genus Taudactylus; species Taudactylus pleione. The sequence continues at coordinate 169,148 of JAUIMM010000705.1, read as the reverse complement.
TAGTGCCAAGCATGCACCTGTGTCATAAGTAAAGGGCCGGCTGGCTTGACCGTTAAAGGGTGCTGTAACCCCCAAAGTACACTCCAGTCCAAACCAAAAAAAAATATATTTTCTGTGTTTGTGAATTGTGTGCGCAGTAGCCGCACGTGCATCAACAAAGTAGTGCCAAGCGTGCGCCTGTTTCATAAGTAAAGGGCCGGCTGGCTTGACCGTTAAAGGGTGCTGTAACCCCCAAAGTACACTCCAGTCCAAACCGAAAAAAAAATTATTTTCTGTGTTTGTGAATTGTGTGCGCAGTAGCCGCACGTGCATCAACAAAGTAGTGCCAAGCGTGCGCCTGTGTCATAAGTAAAGGGCCAGCTGGCTTGACCGTTAAAGGGTGCTGTAACCCCCAAAGTACACTCCAGTCCAAACCAAAAAAAAAATTATTTTCTGTGTTTGTGAATTGTGTGCGCAGTAGCCGCACGTGCATCAACAAAGTAGTGCCAAGCATGCGCTTGTGTCATAAGTAAAGGGCCGGCTGGCTTGACCATTAAAGGGTGCTGTAACCCCCAAAGTACACTCCAGACCAAACCAAAAAAAAATTATTTTCTGTGTTTGTGAATTGTGTGCGCAGTAGCCGCACGTGCATCAACAAAGTAGTGCCAAGCGTGCGCCTATGTCATAAGTAAAGGGTCGGCTGGCTTGACCGTTAAAGGGTGCTGTAACCCCCAAAGTACACTCCAGACCAAAAAAAATATATTTTCTGTGTTTGTGACTTGTGTGCACTGTGGCTGCACGTGCATCAACAAAGGAGCAGCGCCAAGCGTGCGCCTGTGTCCCATAAGTAAAGAGCCGGCTGGCTCATTTCTTAAAGGGTGGTGTAACCCACAAAGTGCACTACTCTCCAGCAAAAATAAAAAAATATTTTCTGTGTTTGTGTGCGCTTTAGCCGCACGTATATATCAATATAACATAAATGGAGGACCAAACTTTCTCCGATAAAAATAAAATAGGGAAAGATCAAGAACCACTTCCTCCTAGTGCTATTGCTGCTGCTGGGAGTTGTTCATCATCCCAGAGAGGAAGTAGGAACATCACTACTTTTACTAAACAATTGACCCTCCAACAGTCCCTAGCGATGAGGATGAAGTACGACAGCAGTCATCCTGAAGCAAAACGTATAACTGAGGCCTTGACTGCTATGTTGGTGTTAGACGTGCGTCCGGTATCCGCCATTAGTGCAGTGGGATTTAGACAATTGATGGAGGTAGTGTGTCCCCGGTTCCAAATCCCGCCTAGATTCCACCTGCATCCTCAAAACAGCAGCTTTGTCTGTCTGTTAAAGGGTGGTGACACCCTCAAAGTGTGCTACACAACAATTAAAATATTGTTCTTTTTTTTTCGGTCTTTGTGAAATGTGTGGGCTGTAGCCGCACCTGCATCCTTAAAGCAGCAGCGACAAGCGTGCGTCTGTCTGTTAAAGGGTGGTGACACCCTCAAAGTGTGCTACACAAACAATTAAAATATTGTTCTTTTTTTTTCTGTCTTTGTGAAATGTGTGGGCTGTAGCCGCACCTGCATCCTTAAAGCAGCAGCGACAAGCGTGCGTCTGTCTGTTAAAGGGTGGTGACACCCTCAAAGTGTGCTACACAAACAATAAAAATATTGTTCTTTTTTTTCTGTCTTTGTGAATTGTGTGGGCTGTAGCCGCACTTGCATCCTCAAAGCAGCAGCGACAAGCGTGCGTCTGTCTGTTAAAGGGTGGTGTAACCCTCAAAGTGCTCCAAAAAATAAAAAACTATTTTTTTAATGTGTTTGTGACTTGTGTGCGATGTAGCCGCACGTGCATCAACATAGTAGCAGCGCCAAGCGTGCGCCTGTGTCATAAGTCAAGGGCTGGTTTGGACATCTGGTCCGGACTGAAGGACGTGCCAACAATTTCTGACAAGTCTACTGTCACTGCATATGATACTGTCCTCAAAGCAGCAGCGACAAGCGTGCGTCTGTCTGTTAAAGGGTGGTGACACCCTCAAAGTGTGCTACACAAACAATAAAAATATTGTTCTTTTTTTTTCTGTCTTTGTGAATTGTGTGGGCTGTAGCCGCACTTGCATCCTCAAAGCAGCAGCGACAAGCGTGCGTCTGTCTGTTAAAGGGTGGTGTAACCCTCAAAGTGCTCCAAAAAATAAAAAACAATTTTTTAATGTGTTTGTGACTTGTGTGCGATGTAGCCGCACGTGCATCAACATAGTAGCAGCGCCAAGCGTGCGCCTGTGTCATAAGTCAAGGGCTGGTTTGGACATCTGGTCCGGACTGAAGGACGTGCCAACAATTTCTGACAAGTCTACTGTCACTGCATATGATACTGTCCTCAAAGCAGCAGCGACAAGCGTGCGTCTGTCTGTTAAAGGGTGGTGACACCCTCAAAGTGTGCTACACAAACAATAAAAATATTCTTCTTCTTTTTTCTGTCTTTGTGAATTGTGTGGGCTGTAGCCGCGCCTGCATCCTTAAAGCAGCAGCGACAAGCGTGCGTCTGTCTGTTAAAGGGTGGTGACACCCTCAAAGTGTGCTACACAAACAATTAAAATATTGTTCTTTTTTTTTTCGGTCTTTGTGAAATGTGTGGGCTGTAGCCGCACCTGCATCCTTAAAGCAGCAGCGACAAGCGTGCGTCTGTCTGTTAAAGGGTGGTGACACCCTCAAAGTGTGCTACACAGACAATAAAAATATTCTTCTTCTTTTTTCTGTCTTTGTGAATTGTGTGGGCTGTAGCCGCACTTGCATCCTCAAAGCAGCAGCAACAAGCGTGCGTCTGTCTGTTAAAGGATTACATCGTGACAGCATCCAAGTAGGCATGTCAGACAGTCCGTACCTGTACTGGCAGGAAAAAAAAGCAATTTGGAGGTCCCTGTACAAACTGGCTCTATTTTACCTGAGTTGCCCCCCCTCCAGTGTGTACTCTGAAAGAGTGTTTAGTGCAGCCGGGAACCTTGTCAGCGAAAGGCGTAGGAGGTTGCTTCCACAAAATGTGGAGAAGATGATGTTCATAAAATGAATTATCAACTCTTCCAGGGAGACCAGCCTCCAGAACGTACAGAGGGACCTGTGGTTCCAGCGGGGACGAATTAATACTCTGTGAGGATGAGGATGTACACACTGAAGAGGGTGAGGAATTGGTGGATGAGGAGGATGAGGATGACATCTTGCCTCCGTAGAGCCAGTTTGTGCAGGGACAGATTAATTGCCAGCATGTTTTGTGGGGGCCCAAACGAACCAATCATTTCAGCCACAGTTGTGTGGCAGACCCTGGCGCAGAAATGATTGGTTTGTTAAAGTGTGCATGTCCTGTCTATACAACATAAGGGTGGGTGGGAGGGCCCAAGGACAATTCCATCTTGCACCTCTTTTTTTGCTTTGCATTATGTACAGTTTGGGGCCTAGTTTTTCAAACTGCCATCCTGTCTGCCACTGCAGTTTCACGCCTAGATGGGTCACGTGTTTGTGCCGCCCACTCGTGTCGCTTAGCATAGTCATCCAGCTACCTCGGTGCAACCTTTTGGACATAAAAACACTATTGTGAGGTGTGAGGTGTTCAGAATAGACTGAAAATGAGTGGAAATTAAGGTTATTGAGGTTAATAATAGCATAGGAGCAGAAAAACCTACAAATTCTGTGATTTTAGCTGTTTTTATGCTTTTTTTCAAAAAAATACAGATCCAAAACACAAAACCCAGAACCCAAAACACGGAAGGGTGGTTTTGGCAAAACCAATCCAGATCCAAAACACGAAGAAAGATCCAGATCCAAAACCAAAACACAAAACACGAAAAGTGGCCGGTGCACACCCCTAATATATATATATATATATATATATATATATATATATATATATATATATACACACACACACATATATACATATTCCATAGACAAAAAACCTTACGGTTTCACATAACCCATTAAGGCTGCTTGGACATGATCTAAAAATTCACAAAACCTATTGATTTTCTGCCACTCAAACTTCAAAAAGCAATGAAATTCCGATCATTAAGGCTGATGCCTTAATGGAGGTGTTCCTTGCGCAATACAGATATGGTAATATGGTATGCCATAACACCCTGTGGTTAACTGCAGATTCAGCAGTCTCACAGAATGAGATACCTATCACTCACAAAGTGGTGGAACTGCTAGTTCACAGAATTGTGTGCTCATTGGAATGCACACATGCAGTCTATGAAACTGGGGTCAAAGCAATTATGTGGCTCCCACATCCCACTCAGTGCCCTTAATCTTCCCATTTGATCACCAAAACAATCTCACTGGCTTCCAACATCCTTCTCACTGCATATAATTATCTCATTTAGAATACACGTTCAGCTCCCTTATTTTTAAAAATATCATACTCTGTCTATGCATGTACACTTTCTTCCCCTATATGCCTCCATGCTGCTATATATTCCCCAATCCCTACTGCTGTGTGGTCTCCCAACTGTGATAGTCTGTGTTCCCGCATACGTTCCAATGTTTTTCCCCAACCGCACCACCCTGCATCCGTGCCTTCTCCACAGCCAGGTTGCTGTCTTTCTCTCATCTGTGGTACTCTTTATTCTTCCATCTGCACTACTCTGGTCCCCCAACTGTGCAACTCTGTCTCCCCCCACCACCTGCACCACTCTGTCTTCCTCCCCATCCACACCAATCTGTCTTCCCCAATCCCTAGTGCTGTGTGGTCTCTGAACTATGTGTTCTCTCATCTGCACCATCTGTCTTTCTCCATCTGAACTGCCCTGCATCTGTGCCACTCTTTCCTTCTGCACCACTGCCTTCCCCTAAGCCATGCCGCTGTCTTCCTTTCCTCTGTGGCACTCTTTCTTCCTCCATCTGCACCACTCTGTCCCCCCCAACTGTGCAACTCTGTCTCCTCCTCCCACCCGCACTACTCTGTCTTCCTACCCATCCACACTAATCTGTCTTCCCCAATCCCTACTGCTTGTTCTCCTATTTGTGCTAGTCTGTATTCCCTTATCCACACCAATCTGTTTTTACCCATCTGCACTGCTCTGTCTTTCCATGTCCATGCCACTCTCTTCCCCCATCCACGTCGCTGTCCCACCAAACTGTGCCACTCTGTTTCCCCCCATCCGCACCACTGTTTTCCACCCATATGCATTACTTTGGCTACCCACCCTTTGTACTGTTTAACCTTCCATCCTCTACATGCCTTTGTGTCTCACCTATCCACGCTGCTGTGTCTCCTCCCCCCATCCACACCACTTTTATCCCATCTGCACAGCTCTATTTTCTGCTTTGACCTCAGTTGCATAGACTGCATGTGTGTATTCCAATGAGCACACAATTCTGTGAATTAGCAGCTCCACCATTTTGTGAGTGAAAGCAATCTCATTCTGTGAGAGTTCTGAATCTGCAGTTAACCACAGGGTGTGATGGCATACTATATCTGTATTGCGCAAGAAACACATCCATTAAGCCGTTAGCCTTAATGATCGTAATTTCATTGCTTTTTGAAGTTTGAGTGGCAGAAAATCAATAGGTTTTGTGAATTTTCAGATCATGTCTAAACAGCCTTAATGGGACATGTGAAACTGTAAGGTTTTTTGTCTATGGAATTTCATAGCTTTTTTAAAATGTATTAACAATCAGGGTTTTGCCCTGAAATTTGGCATGTAGCACCCAGTGACAGTTCTACCTGGCCATGCCAAATTTCAGATCCGTAACTCCTAGAGCTTTTGAGGTATAGCCCCTTAAACACCCTGCCCCCCCCCCCCTTTGGAATTTTCTATGGAGAAATCCATTTTATTAGATGCAGCCTTAATGTAAGGGCACGACTGTGCCCTTATAATAAAGAGAGAGAGAGAGAGGGATAGAGGGAGAGCGGGAGATCAATGGTTCTCAACTCGGTTCTTAGGACCCCACAGAGTTCACGTTTCCTAGGTCACCCAGCAGATGCACGGGTGTAGTCATTACTTGCTGACACATTTTAAGATTCACAGGTGGAGCTGAGTATTTCACTTGTGATTCTGTGAGGAGACCTGGAAAACATGTACTGTTTGTGGTCCTGAGGACGAGTTGAGAACCTGTGAGATTTATACAGCCATGGCTAAAAGTTTAGAGAATGACACAAGTATTGGTTTTCACAACGTCTGCTGCTTCAGTTTTTATGATGGCAATTTGCATATACTCCAGAATGTCAGGAAGAGTGATCAGATGAATTGCAATTAATTGCAAAGTCCCTCTTTGTCATGACAATGTACTTAGGACCTCATTCAGAGCCGCTCGCAAGCGCTGTGCGCCCGCGAGCAGCTCGATGGTTTGCATACACGTTTGCGCACGCTTCATTCTGCGCGTGCATGAACTACTCTGTGCGATCACAGCCCGCTCGCTCGCCCAGCAAAGACAGCCCAGTGAAATGAGTGACAGGAGAGGCCGTTTGTGGGTGGTAACAGGGGCAGGACATTAATAACAGGGGTGATGCATCCTTGGATGTAGCAGCGGATCATAGAAGCCGGAAGGAGGCCTCATGCAGCATTAGCGTATTTTAGCTTCATCGCTGCATCCAAAGATGCAGCAGCGATGCTTATAGCATACAACTATTTACTAAGCCTTGGAGAGAGAGAAAGTGGAGAGAGATAAAGGGTTCTATGTACTAAGCCTTGGTGAGAGATAAAGTAGAGAAAGATAAAGTACCAGCCAATCAGCTCCTGTCACTTTACAGGCTGTGTTTGAAAAATGACAGTTGGAAACTGATTGGTTGGTATTTTATCTCCGTCCACTTTATAGCTATCCAAGGCTTAGTACAATACATCTACCCCTGGATCAGACCCACATACATTACAAGGACCTATACAATATCAATAGGGATAAAGGGCCTGATTCAGCATGGATCACAATTGCAACCATGTACGCAGATTGGCCGATGGTGCGTACTGTGCATGCGTATGCACCACAATGCGTAGGCTAGCATTGCGATCGCTTTGTGATCACGCACGCAGATAGAAAGCCATTGCACAGTGAGTGACAAGACATCAGCGTCTGGGGGTGGTGATGGGGAAGTGGTTGTAGAAACGCAGGCGTGTCTGTCTGTTTGAACACCATTGCATGGGCATGTATAAATTAGCCACTGCGATGGTATACGCAGCTTGAGTACTCACTGCTTACGACAGGACTTGCAACTTCTGAGACAGTTGCTGTAATTCTGCATGAGGGTTTTACAGAAATGAGAAAGCTGTAGTGTGCGTCTCTATGCTTGCTGAGCAGTTGCAAGCATTAGCATATTTTCACAGCAGAACTGTGGTGCATAATTGCAGCTGCGATCGCAATAGTGATCCGTAATGAATCAGGCCCAAAGTGCAAAATACAAAGCAAAAAACCTCAAAACTAGGGGCTAATTCTGATTCACAAGCTGCTGTTACCACTTTAGTGTCTTTTGCCATAGTCATACCTGCAACTATATGCTAATGCTAGTCTTAGCCCTTCCCTTGTTATACAAGCCTGTGTCTGAATGTCCAAGAAGTGAGATGCCAATTTCAGCGTCTTCAGACGCTGTAATTCCACTTTGTGCATCTTTAGACGTCAACATCAGTTGCACCATCAAAACTTGCACCAGCCCTTTGGTATGTGCAGATGAATTAAACATCTGTGTATGCAACCACTTCAGCAACACAACCACAACACTCATAAGACGTCCATAAGAAGGACCAGCCCTGTATGTCTGAATAGCTGCCTCCCAGTCATAGCCCAGCACATTTTCAAATAATTTCTGATACCATGCGTCTCAACAAATCTATGGAACACACAGTGTAACGGATGAAGCGTCAATGCTCTTAGGGGTTAGTGCACATGTGCAGTAGCAGCAAAACCGCTCAACTATGTGAACGTCGATGTAGCATAAACCTGGTTATGAATATGTCCTCTTCATAGGCTGCACCTATTCCTGTATATTGTGTAGTAAAATGTCTTTCAAATTGTATGGCAGATGGCTGGGAGGTAATTGACTGGCTAGTGTTTACTTATAGCCCCTGGGCCCTCAATGTACAAGTTGTTAATATCTGTGATTTTCTGGCTTGGAACACTGGGCTATGCGCTCGCGAGCGGGTCGATGTTTGGCCACTGCGCATGCGCATGCCGGAGCCGGCTCCGACGTGCGCATGCGCGAGACCCGGCTAGCGACGGGCGTTCCGTCTGTATGGGTCTCGCACCACAGAGGGGCAGCTATCGATGGTGATTGATAGCTTGCCCCGTTTTGGATGGGTGGCTGGGCAAACTTAGGCGTTCCGGCTCTGAATCAGGCCCACTGATCAAAAGACTGGGGTCTGTTTATAACACCACAGGGGGTCATGCTTACAGGCCAAGGAGGGACATCCAGGCCAGCAAGGTGTCGAATCACCTTAGCCAGCTGTAAAATATTGCCCAGGTCTGTTGACACAAGCCTGGTCTCCAAACTTCAAACAGGATGGATTGAGTAAGTAAATAACCCTACTCATTTGACCAGGAGACCCTGTGTTACAGTAACCTAAACAATTAATTCTGATCTGCGAAGGGTTAAAACTATCCCAAGGGGGAGAGTGACCAAGAGCAGCCTGCAAAGAGGAATAAAAATGTGTGTTCGAAATGAAACACGGTGCATTACTTGTGAGGAGGCGAAGACATGCCAGGGTGTGACCACATCTTTAGGAAGAGACCTCGCTTCCACCATCGTTTGGCCCTGTCCAGGTGATCTGAATGGTGTTTCTGCCTTTTTTGTTATTTTATTTTATTTCTTGAAATTGTGAGTAACTGGTGTGACCTTTTAAAATTATTATCATCTTTGTATCTTTTTTGTGACATAAGCTTTGAAGATATTCTTGGAATTAAAAACTCAAAATTCTAGTTCTGGTTCTGTGTTTGTAGACCCAAGGCCTTGTGTGGCCCATGTTACCTATTTTACTAAGTGTTCATACTTGTGTGTGCAGGTAAGGGCAAAGGCTTACCTTGTGTTTTAGCACTAAAGTTCTCCCTTTGCTGGTGGCAGTGACTGTGTTTGAGTAACCACACAAGCTGAATTAACCAATAAAGTCACGGGCGGCAATTCTCAGAGTGTCGTATCTGGAGGGTCGGCCCACAGGACTGTGACAATTGGTGGCACAGTGGTGGGATCATAATTATTTTTTTTCATATGTAAGAAATTAATTGAATGAGGGAGTAACTCCGAGAGAGAAACCCAAATTCATCAGATACCAGAACTCAAAGCTTATAGTAGTTAAAAGTCACAATTTCTCTTCCCCATCCTTGTTCTTTTATTTTGGCAATGATGACCACAAACTACAAGCTCAGGAGGGAAAAGCTTGAGGCATAGTGCATGTAGAAGGGTCTGGCCAGTGAGGACCAACCAGGGAGTGTTCATACTTGTGTGCGCAGGTAAGGGCAGAGGCTTACCTTGTGTTTTAGCACTAAAGTTCTCCCTTTGCTTTTGGCAGTGACTGTGTTTGAGTAATCACACATGCTGAGGTAACCAGTAAAGTCACGGCCAGCGATTCTCAGAGTGGCATATCTGGAGGGTTGGCCCACATGACCGCGTCAATCGACATTGCATGTGACTCAGAATCAGGGCCCTATTGTGCTTCTCGAGTGCATTACTTAATACCGATTGAATGTAGTCTTGTTCTACAACCTTACTTTCCTTGTTTTACAGCCTTACCCGCCTTATTCTACAGCCTTACACACCTTGTTCTGCAGCCTTACTCGCCTTGTTCTGTAGCTTTACTCGCTTTGTTTTACAGCCTTACCAGCCTTTTTCTACAGCCCGACGTGCCTTTTTCTACAGCCTTACTTGCCTTGTTCTACAGCCTTACCCGCCTTGTTCTACAGCCTTACCCGCCTTGTTCTAAGCCTTACTCGCCTTGCTCTACAGCCTTACCTGCCTTGTTGTACAGCCTTACCTGCTTTGTTCTGCAGCCTTACCCACCTTGTTCTACAGCCTTACCCACCTTGTTCTACAGCCTTACCCACCTTGTTCTACAGCCTTGCCTGCCTTGTTCTACAGCCTTACCTGCCTTGTTCTACAGCCTTACTTGCCTTGTTCTACAGCCTTACCCACCTTGTTCTACAGCCTAACCCGCCTTGTTCTACAGGCCGACTTGCCTTGTTCTACAGCCTTACTTGCCTTGTTCTGCAGCCTTACTCGCCTTGTTCTGCAGCTTTACTAACCTTGTTCTGCAACCTTACACACCTTGTTCTACAGCCTTACCTCGCCTTGTTCTACAGCCTTACATGCCTTGTTTTACAGCCTTACCCACCTTATTCTACAGCCTAACCCGCCTTGTTATACAGCCTTGCCCGCCTTGTTCTGCAGCTTTACTCTCCTTGTTCTGCAGCCTTACCTGCCTTGCATTTCTTGCAGCACAGTTATCTATTGCATCATCATATGACAGCTGTGGTGAGAACAAATGATTTACATTAATGATGGAACATACACATCTAGCTCCATCAGTGCCTCACATGGTACTCAGAAACCCCCCCTGACAGCGTAAACCATGTTACTAAGCCCTGCCCCTTGTGGCAAAATGTCTCTATTCGTGGGTCAATGTGTTGGAGACGGATTTCATTAGAATTGCGTAATTTTGACTCCTCCCCATCCCAATTGACCTGCAAATTGCGGCATTTTGCTGTTTTGTGGAGGGACCTAGTGATATGGTGCCTGGTCCCTTCCCCATGTACAAGCTGGTGATACCTGCTGCAAGGTAAGTGTGTGTATATGTGTGACATGTGTGTATATAAATATATATTATTCTATTATATAGAAATCCCCCTGTAAAAATCCTGCATTTTCCCCTAAAGTTCTCCCTTTGCTTTTGGCAGTGACTGTGTTTGAGTAATCACACATGCTGAGGTAACCAGTAAAGTCACGGCCAGCAATTCTCAGAGTGGCATATCTGGAGGGTTGGCCCACATGACCGCGTCAATCGACATTGCATGTGACTCAGAATCAGGGCCCTATTGTGCTTCTCGAGTGCATTACTTAATACCGATTGAATGTAGTCTTGTTCTACAACCTTACTTTCCTTGTTTTACAGCCTTACCCGCCTTATTCTACAGCCTTACACACCTTGTTCTGCAGCCTTACTCGCCTTGTTCTGTTGCTTTACTCGCTTTGTTTTACAGCCTTACCAGCCTTTTTCTACAGCCCGACGTGCCTTTTTCTACAGCCTTACTTGCCTTGTTCTACAGCCTTACTCGCCTTGTTCTACAGCCTTACCCGCCTTGTTCTAAGCCTTACTCGCCTTGCTCTACAGCCTTACCTGCCTTGTAGTACAGCCTTACCTGCCTTGTTCTGCAGCCTTACCCACCTTGTTCTACAGCCTTACCCACCTTGTTCTACAGCCTTACCCACCTTGTTCTACAGCCTTACCCGCCTTGTTCTACAGCCTTGCCTGCCTTGTTCTACAGCCTTGCCTGCCTTGTTCTACAGCCTTACCCGCCTTGTTTTACAGCCTTACCCACCTTATTCTACAGCCTTACCCACCTTATTCTACAGCCTAACCCGCCTTGTTATACAGCCTTGCCCGCCTTGTTCTGCAGCTTTACTCTCCTTGTTCTGCAGCCTTACCTGCCTTGACAGTTATCTATTGCATCATCATATGACAGCTGTGGTGAGAACAAATGATTTACATTAATGATGGAACATACACATCTAGCTCCATCAGTGCCTCACATGGTACTCAGAAACCCCCCCTGACAGCGTAAACCATGTTACTAAGCCCTGCCTCTTGTGGCAAAATGTCTCTATTCGTGGGTCAATGTGTTGGAGACGGATTTCATTAGAATTGCGTAATTTTGACTCCTCCCCATCCCAATTGACCTGCAAATTGCGGCATTTTGCTGTTTTGTGGAGGGACCTAGTGATATGGTGCCTGGTCCCTTCCCCATGTACAAGCTGGTGATACCTGCTGCAAGGTAAGTGTGTGTATATGTGTGACATGTGTGTATATAAATATATATTATTCTATTATATAGAAATCCCCCTGTAAAAATCCTGCATTTTCCCCTGCTCCATAGTAAATATCAGAAAGGTTTTAATCAGTTTGATGTATAATACAGTGAATTTGTTACAGTTCTATACTATAATGCAGGCAATAAAAATAATAATGAATATCTTCCCTTAAACTGGGTACACATTAGACTATGTGTACTCAGCATGATCTCGTGAGCGACGGGACCCGGCGGGGGTACCGGCATTGGCAAGTGCATACAGTGGCAAACGCAGGATTTCTAGAGGGGTGTTTCCAAATGCTTGATTTTAGAGTGAGTGTGGCCTGTCCATGAAGAGGGTAGAATTAACCAGCTTAAATATGCGTCATACAAAGTGTATTGTGTGTCATAATTCCAGCATGTACAGGACCAGCGATCACAGTAAACCATTAGATGCGGCAGTAGGGCCATCCTGTCTGAGCTGACTGTTTTTATTTAGATGTGAGCACCATTCCAGAGTATTAGAGCAAGTCCAGTAGTCTGGGGGAGCAGCAGAATAACCTAGCACTACCCTGGACATATATGTACATATTGGGCTCTATAGCAGCACATCCCTAACGGTGAAAGTTTTCCAGATATCCTATTTGGTGCACAGGTTATTTATTACTGGCTGATACATGTTAGAACTAGAAGATCTACAGGTGGTGCTAATTATTTCATTTGTGATACTGAGAAGAAAATGCAGCACTAGTAAAATTCTATTATATTACTATTTCTACTGTGGTCATGGTGTGGGCTGGGGAGGGGGGTTTCCAGGCAGACGGAAACCCCCCTGCGTTTACCTATGAGTGCATACACACTTGCCAATGCCGGCAGCGACTGAGTGACGGTGGAGGGTGGGTAACATGGGTCCATGCTGCATTCAGCAGCATGGCATCACTAGAGACCTCCTCAGATCTTTCTTCATGTACAAAAGGTCTGAGGATGCGATGGATGACCCTCGGGAGCGCACGTCGGCATTGTGGTTGATATGAACGATTTGTCGTTCGGATACGTTGGAATCAGCCAAATCACTCAAGATATTGTCTAGTGTGTAGGGGCCTTTAGACACGAACTTTAGCAGTGAGGATCTAGATTCATATCCCCGGTATATGCAGTAGAATTACAGTTGATACAATAGTAAATATGTATGTAATAGTAAAGATGACACAATAAATAAATATGTTAAAGAATGTAAAGTTAAATGACATGGGGGTTATGCAATAGATAGAGATTATGAAACATCTTTATAGCTAATTGCAGCTTTATATTTAGCTGCAAACTCGCTGAAATTATACCAGTTCTTTAATCCCAGTACCTATTACATAATGCCTCTAGAGTTCTTTTATTGGGGAACTCCCCTTAAGTATTACTCTTACTTCAATTACGCTCAAATGATTGTTTTGTCTGGAATTTCTTTTCCCCTTTGTGATATGAGTCCAACTGCTTAGCTTAGTGAGACGTTCATTCTATTGATATAGAAGTTAAAATCAATTCAGCATAAATTTATAAAAAGCATATACACATCCGTAAAAAATTGGAATTAAAAATTGTGCACTTGGATGGTAGCCTAAGTATATTTATCACACTCCGCATCTCAGATGTGGACTGGATGTGATAAAATTGCCAGGACTTGCAATGCAATATTTGAATACATCACAAGAATGTATTAAATTTCCGCACACGCACCGCACTTCAGATGGGAAGACTTTGCTGAATTTTTTTTTACATTTTGGATATTTATGAAATCTGTTAATCTAACATGGAGATTGTGGACATAAATTCTCTTGTCAGTCACTTTGATGAAGAAATTCTGGATATGAAGTAAAAACTGTCACCTTGTCACGCTTGCCACTGAGGGGTTGAAAGCAGAGGTTCGAGATTGGGGGAGACATCGGAGGTGAGGGGCTTGAATTTATGACCTCATCAACTGTGCGGAATCTAACCTGCTGGGAGGTGTTCACCAGTGACCCCTACCAATCGGGATATGGGTTTTAGCTGTGTGGAAGGCTGTGCTGGGATCACGTGTTTGATCCCAGCATCAGCCGAGGTGCAGGGGCAGGCAGGAGGGATGTGTCCTCTGCGGGACACATCCGTTGCCGGCGCTGGGACAGTAATGTCCCTAGCGTCGGTGCAGACACCGCGGGCACCTGGTGAAGGGACCGCCTGGTCCCTTTCACCAGTGCCGGCGGTACTGTGGCGCCGGGAGAAGCTTGGCTCTGGGCGCAAGCTCAGCGGAGCTTGGCACCCGGCAGCCAAGAAGCGGCGGGTAGCCAGCGCTGGGAGAGAGTACTTGCTCCCAGCGCCAGTCAGGCGTTGGGTGCGGCGGGCGTTTGGCTCTGGCCGCGAGCCAAACCTGGCTCGCGGGCCAGCAGCCAATCAGAGGCGGACGCGACGAGCCAATCGCGGCTCGCTGCGTCATAGCCCCGCCCACTCGCGCTGTCTTGTATTAGACGGCGCCGAGCGGGAACGAGCAGTTCGGCGGCGGAGAGGGAGGAGAGAAGACCTCCCGAAGAGTGGAAGATCGGCGCGGCAACAGGGGCGGCGGCCGCGGAAGAGGCCAGAAGACACCGCTGTCAAGAGAGAAGACAGGCGGCGCCGGCTGGAGGAAGAGAAGAAGAGGCGGCGCCGCTGGCCAGGACGGGCCAGCGGCAGAAGAATGCGGCTGAGGACCGGAGAGGACTGCGGGGGAGGGAAGTAAAAGAGCATCACGAAGCTCCCCCCCGCAGCCTCTTCCAACGTAGCAGGTAGGCCCTCCGTGAGGCCCACCGTATACCCCCTCCCTAGACCGCCAGGATTGTCGGGCGTTAGGCCTGTGGAGCGTTGTCGGGCACTAGGCCCGTGGGTAATTAGGCGGGCACAAGGCCCGGGGCACTATAGCGGGCATTAGGCCCCAAAAAGGATCCCCTCTTAGGTATAAGTGGCCTGGGTACTAGGCCCAGGTCACTACCCAATAAAGTAGGCGGGCACCTGGCCCGTGGCCATAAATCAGGCATAGGCCTGTACCCATACAGGAGGGCACTAGGCCCTATATATGAGCCCCACAGATAGGCAGGCAAATAGGCCTGAGCCCCATAATAAGTGATCTGGCCATTAGACCTAGACCACGACCTACCACCGTTTGGCAGGCACCTAGGCCTGAGCTGCATGTAAGACCCTGGGCGTTAGGTCCAGGGCCCTGAGCCCATTAGGTGTGCCCCTCATATAGAAAGGTAGCCCCCGCATAGATGATTAGAGGTGTGAGCAGTGGTGGAGAGCTGTACGGCTTCCACCCATGAGGTAGTGGTTTCCCCAGTCACAGAGAAGAGGAGCTGGCCAGCTCTGGATAGGTAGCAGACATTTAAAGGGACAGCACTGTGTTTTGCTCTTGTGTATTTAGGGCCTGATTCAGAGCCGTTCGCTATTTGTGGTCGTTCGTTCAAAAACAAGGGGTGGCTATTCAAATGATCCGTTCGCAAATTGCAGTCTGTTCCCACCTCTAAGTCTGAACGAGCGAGCAAAACATACGCTCGTTTATTTGATAAAAACGCCCCCTGGCCGCACGCACCATACGTCATGTCCGCTATTTATTAGATTAATCGAGTACATCGTACAGCGTATGAACTGCTCGCTATTCTTGTGGTTGGTGTTTTCAACCGCTATTTTGCGAGCAGTTCTGAGTTAAAAAAAACCAAGTGACGTGGTCAATGACGCTGCTGTATTAATTATGCACTCCCTTAAAACGCCCGTTTTGACCTTTAAGCACGCCTGGGTTCGGATCTCCACTCCCCGTTTTCAAGCACCTTCCCCTGTTACCACTCACATACGCCTCATTCTGTCACTCAAAATAGCAGGCCCTCGCTATATTGCGTACCAACGATTTTCGGCCGCACTGACTGGTTCGCGCATGCGTACTAAAAACCGTACGCATGCGCAGATGTGCGAACATCGCTCGGAACGAGCGTACTGCCGCTAGCGAGTGGCTCTGAATGAGGGCCTTAGTCTGTGTTTGGTGTTCCGTGCAGGGCAAAAGTTTAGTTTTTGTTATATCTGTCACACTACACACACTGTAGGTTGAGGGTGATGTCGTTTAGTATGTGTAGTTGCTTGACATAGGTTTAGGCCCTGCACGGCTGTGTTGTGTATCTCCTTACAGGGACCTGTAGGCGAGTGAGCGGACGAAGAGTAAGAGTGGACACGGTGAGGAATATCTGTGTGTACTGTCTCTCCCTGTTTGTCACTATCTATCTCCTTCCTTCTGGGCGGACGGTGAACCTTGCAACCCGGTGCAAGGACGGATCTTCACCTGGTGCGTGAGTACCGATAGGTGAAAATTCGGGATCTGAGGCCAAAAGTGCCAATGATGATCTTCACTTAAAACCTGAATTTATCCCCCGGTTCGGTAGGGCGCGTCGGTCGACGTGAGGAAGGACGGTACTCACCTCGTCTCCTTCCCCCTAGGTCATCGTGTCCGTGTTCTATTCGGAGGCTCCAGGACCGTCTGCTCAACACACGGCCTGAAGGTGAGAGGGTGCGACGCAAGGTAAGTAACAGACGTACACCTGCACGGCAGCAGGCATTGCAACGCACCCGCCCCTCACAGCTGCACCCAGCAAGCAGGTCGCGGTCCTTTGATCTGGTATTCAAACCCTAGAGAATAGAGATACACACAGATGGTAGCCTGAGGATTATGCCTTCCAGGAGGCACAGCTACCCCAAGAAATGGTACTTGAGGTACCCACAGGTAGAGTTGTATAGACGCACTATTGCGTCGGAAGGTAACGCTAAGTTGCACACAGTCTGAGGTGGGATGATGCACTGCTGCTCCGGAAGGAGACTCTAAGTTGCACACAGACTGAGGTGGTATGATGCACTGTTGCGTTAAAGGTAGCGCAGAGTTTGCACACAGGCTGAAGTATTATGACGCACTGTTGCTCTAAAAGTAGCACAGAGTTTGCACACAGGCTGAGATGATATGAAGCACTGTTGTACTGAAGATACTGATGTGCCCAGCTATAACGTGGCATCACAGCGTTATCTCTCACGCCACGCATGGCGCGCCACACACCACGCCATGAGTCGCGCCACAAAGAAAGTTTAGTAATGAAAAAAGTCATTACGTGTCACTTTTCCTAAACTACATAGCGCATGCGTCTGATTTCATTAAATGTAATACAACATTTTGCCCACCAGATGTCACTTTTCCTAAACTACATAGTGCATGTGTCTGATTTCATTACGTGTAATACAACATTTTGCCCACCAGGTGTCACTTTTCCTAAACTACATAGCGCATGCGTGTGATTTCCAATGTACCGTACGGTATGTTCTGTATCACCGCCCGATGATTGTTTGACAGAAGCGGTGATTCGGTACACTATACAGTATTACAGCGTTTTCCACATGGAATCAGGAATGTACGGTATAATAAAGCGGTAGAAGAATGTCTAATCCAGTTTGAAATCATTAAGCTCTGTATTACCCACTGACTGTGCGGTTGAAATCATACTGTGCTTGCGCAAATGTAAATACTGTCGGCACTGTCCCAGACTTAGACATTAGACTTTACAAACTACAGAACTCTAGTAATGGGTAAAGCGTGTGGCCTAGCGGTCTAATGCTTAGTCTCACTGCTTCTCCCCTCTTCTTGTTCCGTGGGTTTGAGACCTTGAAAATATGTTTTTTTAAATTATTTTTAAAATCTTCACTTAAAATATTCAGTATTCAATACAGTACATGTGGAGCGCATGCCCAGTGCTTCGGGAGTCAAACAGGGAAAATAGGATTTTTATTATTGTACATACAGTACTGTACCTTAGAACGCAAACTTGCGTCTATGCTGGCGCTGATATAGACGTGGACATTATAGTGATTTTTTGTGACCATCAAGTGTTAATGGGCTCTGTTAAAGAGACTGGTCTCTGTATAACAAACTGACTGCGTGTTTAAACCTCAAAATTGCGTCAATGTCAGCGCATGCCCAGTGGTCGGGTTTCAATCACAATGGAATGTGTGCCGCATGTCCAGTGGAGCCACGCCATACACTAAGTAGCGCTATGCCATGGCGCATGCCCAGTTGTCTGTATTGCTACAGTACTGTTGAATTTTCACACTTGTGCCATTCTGCACTGTCCGAGACTTACCGTACAGTATACACAATAGTAAATTCATGACTTCAGAAAGTGCTACAGTAGTGGACTTAGGGCCTGATTCAGACCCACTCGCGAGCGGCTGTCCGCTCGCAAGTGGGTTGATGTTATGGACTGAGCATGCGCACGACGGAGGGAGCTCCGTCGTGCGCATGCGCCAGACGCGACGAGCGAAGGAAAGTCCTTCGCTCATTGTGTCCGATCAAAGGGGGCGTGCTGTCAATGTTGATTGACAGCACGCCCCCTTTGGTGGGCGTTCCGGGGGCGTGCCTCCCTGATGGGGGCGTTCCCACGGGAACGCCTCCCGTCAAAAGCCGGCCCACTGACATCACTAGTGACCACGTCACTAGTGATGTCAGTGGGAGTGATTTTGGCTCTGATAGAGCCAAAATCACTCCGGAGCTTGCGGTTGAAAACCTCAACCGCAGGCTCCGGCTCGCAATTGCGATGGTCACGACCATCGCGGCCATCAAAATGCACGCTCGTATAGCCTGTGGGTGGTGACCCACAGCTATACGAGCGTCCAGAAGGATGCTCCATTTTCATGGAGCCCGGCCCTCATTCAGAGCGTGCGCTCTGCTCAGAGCGTACGGCTCTGAATGAGGGCCTTAGTTTGGAGGGAAGTCTCTGCATTACATACTGACTGTGCTGTAGAGCGCAAACTTGTGTCAATGAAAATGCTGTCCCAGACTTGGAAACTTTAGTGATTTAATGTGTTCAGTAACTGATAGTTGACTCTGTTTAAGAGAGAGGTCCCTGCATTACAAACTGACTCTGCGTTTAAACCGCAAAATTGCGTAAATGTCTGCACAGTTGGTGCTGTGGTGACATAGCTAGTTCTGATGGGTTATGGTACAAACAGGATCTCTGGCGCGTGCCCAGTGGTGGGGTTGCAATGCATTGCCAGTGGTGCTGCACCATAGCCATATCCTCGTAGCGCTACGCCATGGCGTACAGTATGGAAGATCATACAGTAGCGGGTCATGAATCACACACAGTGAAACACTGACTGTGTAATAATAATATTAAAAATAAAAAGTGTAACCTTGACTGTTTAATAATAATAAAAAAAAATAAGTTTAACCTTCCAGGAACCGGGTTGTACAGACGTCTGCAATGTAGAAGTTCGATTTCTTACCTCTACGCTACAGATGCCTGAGTACTTCATCGTATGGTACTGTAGATGTCACATAAAGTACTGTAGAGGACAGATGCAATTCTTACTAGGAGAGACTTGTGAGCAAGGGGTTAGGTGATCCGTCTTGCTTACACTTCTCTCCTTATGTTCGAGACCTTGATAATTTAATTTATTTTTTTAATATTCACTATAGTACTGTAGTTCAGTATTGTTATCCAACCCTTACAAAAATCAATATATTATACTGTATGTACTGTAGATGTGCCCAGCTATAGTACTGTAGTTTGTTGCTCCATATGGTACGCCATATACCGCATTGCTAGTTGCACACTACACTGTGGCGTATTGAGTCTCATAGCACTGCGCATGCCCAGTTGTCTGTATTATAGTAAGTACAATACGGTAGACATTGTAGTGATTCCATGACTCTAGGAACTACAGTACAGTAGATGCAGTAGTCTAGGGGGCCAATGCCTAGCCCTACTGCATCTACCATTTTCTTGTCCTGCTGTTTCGAGACCTTTAAAATATATACTGTATACGGTAATTTTATTTTGTTTTAAATCTTCACTAATACATTATCCAGAAATTCTGGTATTTCTATGCCACAGTACTTTATGACAAAAAAGTGTAACCTTGACTGTGTAATAATAATAAAAAATAGAAAGTGTAACCTTTCAAGTTTCGAACCCAAAAAAGGGTTGTACAGGCAGCGTAATGTATTGGTTTGATTATTTACCATTACACTACAGCCGCCTGCAATACCAAGGTTGCACCTGGCTTGAGTGTTTCCTACAATACTGTACGTCATCGTATCTCAGGCGCATGCCCAAATCTATAGTATACCCATGTAGCACTTTTTTTTTTTTTTTTTTTAAAGTCTTCGCTACTTTTGTTCAGTATTGTTATCCAACCCTTACTAAACTCAGTACATTTTATATATTAGGGGGTAAATGTACTAAGATGGGAGTTCTATTAAGAAAGTGATGTTGCCCATAGCAATCAATCAGATTCCAGGTATTATCTTCTAGAAGGTGCTACTGTAGATAAATGAGAAGTAGAATCTGATTGGTTGCTATGGGCAACATACAGTACAGTAACTTCTTAAATAGAACTCCCATCTTAGTAAATTTACCCCAAAATGTTTTTCTTCCGCCCCCAAAATGAAGGTGAATTTTTGGTGTGTTTTTTTTTTTTTTTAAAGTTACGCAGTTTACAGTACCTTTAGGGGACTGTCTTAAGGCTGCACGTTGAAGGCATCCTGCAATGTTGCACCCCAATTCACCAATATTTTTCCGCCTGCTGTTCATACAGTAGGCGAAACTTTTTCACATACTGTCTTACTGTACATTGCATTGACTTCCCGCCTACGGTAGGTGGAAAAGCTTTCAAATTGAATACAGCGATAATTTTACGCCTGGCAAAATGACGTAATCTGCGGAACTTTTTTTAGCCAATCACGTCTTTTTGCTCCAATGGGTGAAAAAGTGCCAACCAATGTGCTCCCAACTGTCATCTCACAGGCTGTGTTTGAAAAATGACAGTTGGGAGCTTATTGACTGACACCTTATCACTTTTGTATCACTTTTCACTCTGTCTCCTAACACTGCTTAGTAAAGTAAATAGACCCCTTGGAGTGAAAAGACGAGACCGTCTAAAAAAAGTAAATAGACCACCCCTAAATTGAAAACGGCCCTCAGTGTATACAGTACTGTATGTCTACTGTACTGTATACTACTGTAAGTGCCGGGCAGCTGTGAAATCACTGTGATGGGCAACAGGGATACTGTACAGTATATGACTGTGGGTGGCAACCCCCATCGGCCTGCGCGCTCCTGGTGAGTGAAATCCTGGCCAATAGGACGATACACCCCTGCATCTGTGTGTTATTTTCTTTTTGTACCTTTTTAATGACAGATGCACGTCTCAGTCGCACTGAAAGACTGAATTACATACAGTACAAACACGAATTGTATAAATTAATGACAATTATTATTTAACCTACAGTAACATGCTTTACAGAGGGGGGGGGGACTTCTTTAGCTTTCCACCCCCGTAGTCCTCTACTGTCCCCCGCTTCTTTCTTCTACCGCTGGCATGTCCTGGAATTCCAAGCTGGACACGGACATGACTACTGTACAGAACCTAGGAGGAAGGAGATGACGTGAGAACAGTCCTTCCTCAATGCCGACCGATACGCCCTACTGGACCGAGGACTACAGTACACAAAAAGATTAGGCTTTTAAGTTAAAATCATCACTGCCACTTTTGGCCTCAGATCCACAGTTTCACCTATACCAGGTGCAGACTCTACCTTGCATCGGAGTGCAAGGTCCACTGTACGCCCTGAAGAAAGGAGGGTAGGCAGAGACGAACATACAGTAAAAGACAGACACACAGGTTCTCACCAGAGATGCTCTTGTTCTTCATCCTGCTTGATCCCACAAACCTGTACTGTAGGAGAGAGAATCCGCTGTGCAGGGCCCTTCCCTGCTCTAACAGTGTCACATTAATCCACTTCTCCACATTAATATACTGTATATGCCCTAACTAACCAGCCTAACAAATTTATTAATAACTAATTTGTATTATAATTAAGCCTGGTGGAGAAATACTGTAAGCAGTGCCCCTAGGCCCACAGCCCATATGGAGGTGAACACCAGCTGTCATTTTGAGGTCAAAAGTGAATATAACTCCAAACACCCCACCCCCCTACTGTAGCAGCAGGTGGCCCTGGGTTTCCCAAAGAACAAACTGGCAGGGAGATAGAAGTATCAGAAGATTCGTCTGAATGTGATAACAGAGCACTAACATTAGCAAAAATGCTTTTCTCACCTGATCCTGATGTCGAAGGGACCGCCGCTCCAACCATACAGCACATGTACAGTAGAAGCCTGTCTCTCAATGCACGGTGCACCCACTACTGTACAGTACTGTATGTCTGCAACTATGGATGTGGATGTTGAAGCAGCCACTACTACTGTACATGAACCAAAGGAACCTGAAAACTTGAAACATCTGCATTACAAACAGCAACATCAAGTGCAGTAGCAGAAACTGGCAGCTGCAGCACAATCTGTGACGATGCCAATGTGTGCCTTGGAACAGGGGGCTATGTACAGTAAAAGTAGGTGTAAGGAAAAGAGCAAAAGTATAAAGTACAGTACATAAGATACAGTAAGGGAAAGGTATTGTAAATAAAGAGCTTATAAAATAAATTAGGAGAATACTGTATACTGTATAATGTAGGGACAGAAAGCACAACCACAATACTGTACATACAGTATGGACACAGTGTACAGTACTTAGCAGTCCAGATCACAAACTGAAAAGAGGAAGTTAAACCCCTCCTCCACATTACTAATTATATACAGTACAGTATAAGCTACATAGCAGTTGCTTGACCATTTCTTTCGATGACAACTGGTAAGACTCTATGGAGATGATCAATATAATTGTTACACTGGTCACGTGTCAATACTGTTCTCCAAAACTTTATTATCCCATCCAAAAGTTCCTGTTTAGTTGTTGGTTTCACATCAGACCTGATGAACCTCTACAACTGGGCCCAGACCAATTCAATGGGATTCATGTCCGGTGACCTACAGGAAAGTGATACTGTAGGAAACAGCTGTAGAAGCTCAGGGTACAGCAACAAAGGTGACTCGGAAGTCAGGCAGAGTTGCAGAGGTACCGTAGATCACGGTAAAGAGCAACAGCAACAACAACGACTTAGAAGTCAGGCAGCGTTGCAGGTAGTAGTAGCATCTCAAGGGTTCATACTGTTGATACATGCCGATGAGACAATCCGAGCAGCAAGTCCGTACAGTTAAGTAGCAGATTCACAGTGTGGATAGCTAGTCCAGTCTGAGATGCTCTTTTATGCTACCAGAGACAAAGAAAACCTTGCTGCCAAAACTCTGCCATGCCATTGGACCACAAGGAAGTGCATTTTTCAAATACACCAATCAGCGGCCAGATTTTCAGCGGGAAGGAATTCTTTTGTCTCTGGTAGCATAAAAGAGCATCGCAGACCGGACTAGCTATCCACTCTGTGAATCTGCTACTTAACTGTACGGACTTGCTGCTCGGATTGTCTCATCGGCATTGTCATTGTCTCAACAGTGCGAACCCTTGAGATACTACTACTACCTGCAACGCTGCCTGAATTCTAAGTTGCTGTTGTTGCTGCTGCTCATTACCGTGATCTACGGTACCTCTGCAACTCTGCCTGACTTCCGAGTCACCTTTGGTCACCCTGAGCTTCTACAGCTGTTTCCTACAGTATCAACCCGCTGGTACTGTAAGTACGGTAGTTTGCTATGTTATGGTTCACGGTCATTTTGCAGTTTGCTGTGTTAGACGCTGATTTGCGTAGCCAGGTTTCAATGCATAAGATACCGTTTTGTTTTGCTCGGCGGCCATCTTAGTTTTAGTCGCAATATTGCTGTGTTTAACGTCCCGCTGCCTCGGTATGCCCCATCCTTCACCCATCCTCATAGATGCTTATTTGTGTATCGAGTAACTATCACACACCGATCATTTCCTAGCCTCCCGCTGCCCCTCATAGTCTCCCGTGAGTGACCGTCCTGTCCCCGCCGCCATCTTGTTTTGCTCGGCGTCCATTTTAGTTTCAGTCGCAATATTGCTGTGTTTAACGTCCCGCTGCCTCGGTATGCTCCGTCCCCGTAGTCGCTTATTTGCGTATCGAGCTTCAATTAAACACACCGTATACCATTGATCGATTCCTAGTCGCTCATTGTCCCATATAGTCTCCCGTGAGTGACCGTCCTGTCTCCGCCGCCATCTTGTTTTGCTCGGCGGCCATTTTAGTTTCAGTCGCAATATTGCTGTATTTAACATCCCGCTGCCTCGGTATGCTCCGTCCTTCACCCATCTCCGTAGACGCTGATTTGTGTATCGAGTAACTATCACACACACCGATCATTTCCTAGCCTCCCGCTGCCCCTCATAGTCTCCCGTGAGTGACCGTCCTGTCCCCAACGCCATCTTCTTTTGCTCGGCGTCCATTTTAGTTTCAGTCGCAATATTGCTGTGTTTAATGTCCCGCTGCCTCGGTATGCTCCGTCCTTCACCCATCCCCGTAGACGCTGATTTCTGTATCGAGTAACTATCACACACCGATCGTTTCCTAGCCTCCCGCTGCCCCTCATAGTCTCCCGTGAGTGACCGTCCTGTCCCCGCCACCATCTTCTTTTGCTCGACGGCCATTTTAGTTTCAGTCGCAATATTGCTGTGTTTAACGTCCTGCTGCCTCGGTATGCTCCGTCCCTGTAGTCGCTTATTTGCGTATCGAGCTTCAATTAAACACACCGTATACCATTGATCGATTCCTAGTCGCTCAGTGTCCCATATAGTCTTCCGTGAGTGACCGTCCCGTCTCCGCCGCCATCTTGTTTTGCTCGGCGGCCATTTTAGTTTCAGTCGCAATATTGCTGTGTTTAACGTCCCGCTGCCTCGGTAAGCTCCGTCCTTCACCCATCCCCGTAGATGCTGATTTGTGTATCGAGTAACTGTCACACACACCAATCATTTCCTAGCCTCCCGCTGCCCCTCATAGTCTCCCGTAAGTGACGATCCTGTCCCCACCGCCATCTTGTTTTGCTCTGCGGCCATTTTAGTTTCAGTCGCAATATTGCTGTGTTTAACGTCCCACTGCCTCTGTATGCTCCGTCCTTCACCCATCCCCATAGACGCTGATTTGTGTATCGAGTAACTATCACACACACCGATCGTTTCCTAGCCTCCCGCTGCCCCTCATAGTCTCCCGTGAGTGACTGTCCTGTCCCCAACGCCATCTTCTTTTGCTCAGCATCCATTTTAGTTTCAGTCGCAATATTGCTGTGTTTAACGTCCCGCTGCCTCGGTATGCTCCGTCCTTCACCCATCCCCGTAGACGCTGATTTGTGTATCGAGTAACTATCACACACACCGATCGTTTCCTAGCCTCCCGCTGTCCCTCATAGTCTTCCGTGAGTGACCGTCCTGTCCCCGCCGCCATCTTGTTTTGCTCGGTGGCCATTTTAGTTTCAGTCGCAATATTGCTGTGTTTAACGTGTGTTTGCATTATTGCACCACTTTGCACACCACTTTTACACTAATGGTTCTAATGGTACTGTACACACTAAGTTTTGATTTATGTTATAAAAATAGCACATTTGGCGCTCTACTTTACAGTACTGTACTGTATATCAGTTGAGATATTCACACATTTTATTACTGATGAGCTTTCACCTACTGTACCGTACAGTACAGTACTACACAGTATATAATTAGGGAGTGTTTTTTAGACACCTGTATTATTTATCATATTTATTATCTTGTGCCTCTATACAATCTCACAATAGTGGTTAGTGCTTTAACAGTTTTAGCACTGTAATCTCCTATATTTACCTGTGTATATACTGTATAACACACGCACAGTGGTAGGAGACAGTGAAACTGTAAGGTACTTTAGCAACCAATCAGCTCCCAAATGTAATGATTCAAATGCAACGTTGAAAAATTAAAGTTGGGAAGTGATTGGTTGGTGCAGTACTGTACGGTACCTTACAGTACCATATCTCTTTTCACTGTCTCCTAACACTGCTTAGTACTGTGTACAGTACTGTGTAAGAGCAAATGTTTTTACAACGGAAACGAATCTTGCCCACTTCCAATGACCAAAAGGCTGAGTGCACTAGTCCCACAACGGTCTACAAGCAAACCTTCCAAGAAGAAAACAGGTAAGGAAAATTTACAGGTACCTCTTCTAGTCAAGGCAAGGAAGACTGCAAAGCCCAAGAACAACTCTTTGCAAGTGGACATCGGAGAAAATGGACCAGGGAACGTGGAGCAACCCATGATCGTCCAGAACCAGGAGCAAACACCAGTGATTTATGGACCCGAAGAGTTGGACACCTTTGAGCCTCTTGTTGAAGATGTATCCCGCTCACCAACTCGGCGAAAACTGTTATTCCAAGAAGATAATGCATGCACATGTAGCTGTGCTAGGATGGTGAGAGACCTCGTGGGAAAAGTTGGTCATCTGGAAGCGAAAATTGACAACTTGAGAGAAGAGCTGAAGGAAGGGCTGAAGGACACCATTGCAGAAGCAATGAAAGAAGCAATCCGGCAAAGTAAAGAAGAATGGCACACCGGATAAATTTGAGCCTGAGGATAACGATGAAGATTTCAACTTGGAGACTGACCCATCCTTCCACTTGCTAGATATGGACAATACAGTGGCATCAGAGCACTTGGACATGACCCCAGTGCCATCATGCAGCCTGCCTCAGTGGGAGAGTACACCAGTGGCATCACATCGCTTGCCTGAACGGTCAGTTCAAGAATCAAGGATCAACAATGCAAGCATGCCTGTACTTTCACCAGGAACGCCTGTCATGTCGAGCACCCCAGCACCACTGACTGTATTTGGAACACCCTTACCAGATATACCACTGGCTGTAATCAACGTTGACAAGGACAATGAAATTTACAGAGCTGTCAATTGTGAGATGCATCGATATGCGCAAGCAATATTTCAAGAACACGTGCCCTACGACCGTTATTGCAATTGGACCAAGTGGGTGAACTTTGATGGAAGTCGGAAGAAAGTGCCAATCCCCAACAATTTAAGAGAAGATATCCTCTCAAGATGCCAGACAAGATTCAGGATTGGAAAAGAAGAACTTACCCGGATAAAGGACACATTGAATGGGGTGCTGTGCATGTCAAGGAAACATGCATGGAGGACAGTCACGCATACAAGTACAGATCTTCAATCAACAAACACGACTTGAAGGGACTTGTCAGAAGACAGGAAGACCCTGCGCCGCCGCTTGCCAGGACGTGGCAGCGGCAGAAGAAAGAAGCTGAGGACATGAGAGAACTAAGGGGGTGGAAAGCAAAAGAGCTAAAGAAGTTCCCCCCCTCAAAGCCTCTTCCACCATAACAGATAGGCCCTATGTGAGGCAAACGGAACATTAAACCCAACCTACAGTAGACCAACAGGTCTGAAGAGAGGAAGACCCATGTGAAGAGAGAAGCGGAGGACAGGAGAGGACTACAGGGGTGGAAAGCAAAAGAGCTAAAGAAGTTCCACCCCTCAAAGCCTCTTCCACCATATACCGGTAGGCCCTGTGTGAGGGCAACTGTACTGTACATTAATATTGTAGTTTGTTAGGCTGGTGAGATACACTAGGGCTGATATTAATGTTACAGTAGATTAGTGTGACACACTATTAGAGCAGGAAAGGGCCTTGCATGGCATATTCTCTCTCCTACAGGGACCTCTGTGTGGGATTGGGCAGGACAAAGAAAAAGAGTATCTCCGGTGAGTACTGTATGTACCGTACCTGTGTGTCTGTATTTTACTGTCTGTTCATCTCTGCCTATCCTCCTTTCTTCAGGGCGTACAGTGGACCTTGCACTCCGATGCAAGGTAGAGTCTGCACCTGGTATCGGTGAAACTCTGGATCTGAGGCCAAAAGTGCCAGTGATGATTTTAACTTAAAAGCCTAATCTTTTTGTGTACTGTAGTTCTCGGTCCAGTAGGGCGTATCATCGGCATTGAGGAAGGACTGTTCTCACGTCATCTCCTTCCTCCTAGGTTCTGTACAGTAGTCATGTCCGTGTCCAGCTTGGAATTCCAGGACATGCCAGCGGCAGAAGAAAGAAGCGGGGGACAGTAGAGGACTACGGGGGTGGAAAGCTAAAGAAGTTCACCCCCCTCTGTAAAGCATGTTACTGCAGGTTAAATAAAAATTGTCATTAATTTATAAAATTGGTGTTTGTACTGTATGTAATTCAGTCTTTAAGTGCGCCTGAGACCCAACACGTGCATCTGTCATTAAAAAGGTACAAAAATAAAATAACACACAGATGCAGGGGTGTATCGTTCTATTGGCCAGGATTTCACTCACCAGGAGCGCGCCGGCTGATGGGGGTTGCAGCCCACAGTCATATACTGTACAGTATCCCTGTTGCCCATCCCAGTGATTTCACAGCTGCCCGGCACTTACAGTAGTATACAGTACAGTAGACATACAGTACTGTATACACTGAGGGCCGTTTTCAATTTAGGGGTGGTCTATTTACTTTTTTTAGACGGTCTCGTCTTTTCACTCCAAGGGGTCTATTTACTGTACTAAGCAGTGTTAAGAGAGTGAAAAGTGATACAAAAGTGATAAGGTGTCAGTCAATCAGCTCCCAACTGTCATTTTTCAAACACAGCCTGTGAGATGACAGTTGGGAGCACATTGGTTGGCACTTTTTCACCCATTGGAGCAAAAACACGTGATTGGCTAAAAAAAGTTTACTGTTGTCATGTATTTATTTAGTTAAAGCTTAGACAGAGATAAAATTGTAGATAAATAGCACCAACCAATCAGATCCTAACTGTCACTGTACAGGCTGTGTTTGAAAAATGACAGTTACTATAGTAGCTAATTGGTTGGTGCTACTGTATTTACAGTTTCTCCAATTTTATCTCTCTCCAAGCTTTATTAAATCACCCCTTAAGAGTGGTGTGCAATTAATAAAAGTACTGAATGGGTGACTTACTGTACTGTATTTTCTTACCGTTTAGTTGCTACAGTATCAATAAATGTAAATACAGTATACTGTACTTTATCCACAGAACCAAGTAAAGACAGAAAACGTCGTACTGTATAGAACAAATTTTAATAAAAATCAAAAATAATCAAAAATAAAGTTAACAAAAAATAAAAAAATAAATCCACCAGGTGGTGGGCCATCTGGCGATATAGGGTCAAAAATAAAATAATTTGTTCTGTAGGGAGAAAAAAAAGGGTACAGTATTACAACCTTAATATACAATATTGTACAATCTTGACACTACTGTAAATACTGTACTCTACCTCGAGTCAGGCATGGTCCCTGCCTCCCTTGGGGTCCCTGCCTTTCTTGGGGTCCCTGACTGAAGACTGTATTTGAAAAAAATATATTCACATTAACAGTGCTGTATTTACCTTTATATGGTATGGTGCTACTGTACATGGTTTGGCTACTGTAGCTCCTAACAAAGTACTGTACAGTACATAAACAAACAAAACAATACAATGGCTACAGTACGGTACAATGCAGGAAAAGTACTGTACAGTCTAAACATTGCTACACCAAAGGTCATTATACTGACTGAAGCTTCAGGCTGGCAGACAGAGGGATACTTTAGGTGCGGTGTAGATACAGCACAGTAACCTCCCACAATTTAATGACTATTACTGTACAGTATCTGCAAAGCATGTTTGCAAATGATTGATGACCCTGCACTGAACAACTGCTTCTTCAGAGTAGGCTCATCACTTACTGTACTGACAAACGACTGCACGATTACAATGTCATAATCATGCAGTGGTTGTCATACCGGTATCTTTAAGTGGATGGGCACCTTTAGAGTGATGTCCTTTATAAAAAAAATAAAAAAACAAAGTGTGGAAGGAGAAGAGGTTGGAGATGTGTCTTTGTAGTACAGAAGAGAGAGAAAGAGATGCTGTGAAAACAAAAAAAGGATAGAGAGACAGTACAGAAGAAGACAATGTACAGTTGTGTAGGGTACAGTACTTACATGGCCTGTGAGGCCTGCTTCACCCAGGTTCCGGCAACTGGCCGGTGGGGGGTTGTGGCTGTGGCCTTCCATGTTCCCGCAATGTGGGGAAAAAAAATAATATTCCTGTTACACAAGTGCAGAAACAATTAGTGTGTAAGGAGAAGAGGTTGGACATGGGTCTTTGGAGTACAGGAGGAAGAGAGAGGCACTGTAAAAAGAAGAGCACAATGAACAGTACAGTAGTGCACAGTACTTACTCAGGGCGGCAAGCCGCCTTCTAAATGAGCCAAATGACTGGGGCCCTTGAGATGTTGGTGCTGTTAAAAAAAATTATATTTCTGTTACACAAGTACAGAGGGAGAGAGAAAGAGAGAGGGAAAAAGAGAGAGAAAGGGAGGGAGGGGGAGAGGGAGAGAGAAAGACAGAGAGAAAAAGAGAGAGAAAAAGAGAGAGAAAGGGAGGGAGGGGGAGAGGGAGAGAGAAAGACAGAGAGAGAGAGAGACTGACAAGGGAAAAAAAGGAGAGAGATACAGTGCTGTAGAAAACAATGTGGTGTATTGCATTTACGCGGCACGGAGACGCCACTGGGTGGTGGTGGGGTTGCCGCCGATGCTGATGGTGGTAGGACTGTGGAAAAAGAACAGTTTCCATCAAAACCATTTGGAAACAAATAAACTGTATAATGGTGCATACACACTACACGATATGCTCCCTGAGTCGTCCACTTTATTGCCCAGTGTGTACGCACCATAAGTCTTGAACAGAGTCTCCATAACAACAAAATCAAACACAGACAGAGGGAGAAAAAGAAATAGGGAGGGGGAGAGGGAGGGGGGGAGGGAGAGAGAAAGACAGAGAAAAAGAGAGAGAAAGGGAGGGAGGGGGAGAGGGAGAGAGAAAGACAGAGAGAGAGAGAGAGAGAGAGAGAGAGAGAGACTGACAAGGGAAAAAAAGGAGAGAGATACAGTGCTGTAGAAAACAATGTGGTGTATTGCACTTACGCGGCACGGAGACACCACTGGGTGGTGGTGGGGTTGCCGCTGGTGCTGATGGTGGTAGGACTGTGGAAAAAGAACAGTTTCCATCAAAACCATTTGGAAACAAATAAACTGTATAATGGTGCGTACACACTACACGATATGCTCCCTGAGTCGTCCACTTTATCGCCCAGTGTGTACGCACCATAAATCTTGAACAGAGCCTCTATAACAACAAAAACAAACACAGACAGAGGGAGAAAAAGAAAGAGGGAGGGGGGGAGAGAGGGGGGGAGAGGGAGGGGAGGGAGAGAGAAAGACAGAGATAAAAAGAGGGAGAAAGGGAGGGAGGGGGAGAGGGAGAGAGAAAGACAGAGAGAGAGAGAGACTGACAAGGGAAAAAAAGGAGAGAGATACAGTGCTGTAGAAAACAATGTGGTGTATTGCACTTACGCGGCACGGAGACGCCACTGGGTGGTGGTGGGGTTGCCGCCGATGCTGATGGTGGTAGGACTGTGGAAAAAGAACAGTTTCCATCAAAACCATTTGGAAACAAATAAACTGTATAATGGTGCGTACACACTACATGATATGCTCCCTGAGTCGTCCACTTTATTGCCCAGTGTGTACGCACCATAAGTCTTGAACAGAGTCTCCATAACAACAAAAACAAACACAGACAGAGGGAGAAAAAGAAAGAGGGAGGGGGGGAGAGGGAGGGAGGGGGGGAGAGGGAGAGAGAAAGACAGAGAAAAAGAGAGAGAAAGGGAGGGAGGGGGAGAGGGAGAGAGAAAGACAGAGAGAGAGAGAGAGAGAGAGAGACTGACAAGGGAAAAAAAGGAGAGAGATACAGTGCTGTAGAAAACAATGTGGTGTATTGCACTTACACGGCACGGAGACACCACTGGGTGGTGGTGGAGTTGCCGCTGGTGCTGATGGTGGTAGGACTGTGGAAAAAGAACAGTTTCCATCAAAACTATTTGGAAACAAATAAACTGTATAATGGTGCGTACACACTACACGATATGCTCCCTGAGTCGTCCACTTTATCGCCCAGTGTGTACGCACCATAAATCTTGAACAGAGCCTCTATAACAACAAAAACAAACACAGACAGAGGGAGAAAAAGAAAGAGGGAGGGGGGGAGAGAGAGGGGGGAGAGGGAGGGGAGGGAGAGGGAGAGAGAAAGACAGAGAGAAAAAGAGGGAGAAAGGGAGGGAGGGGGAGAGGGAGAGAGAAAGACAGAGAGAGAGAGAGAGAGACTGACAAGGGAAAAAATGGAGAGAGATACAGTGCTGTAGAAAACAATGTGGTGTATTGCACTTACGCGGCACGGAGACGCCACTGGGTGGTGGTGGGGTTGCCGCCGGTGCTGATGGTGGTAGGACTGTGGAAAAAGAACAGTTTCCATCAAAACCATTTGGAAACAAATAAACTGTATAATGGTGCGTACACACTACACGATATGCTCCCTGAGTCATCCACTTTATTGCCCAGTGTGTACGCACCATAAGTCTTGAACAGAGTCTCCATAACAACAAAAACAAACACAGACAGAGGGAGAAAAAGAAAGAGGGAGGGGGGAGAGGGAGGGAGGGGGGGAGAGGGAGAGAGAAAGACAGAGAAAAAGAGAGAGAAAGGGAGGGAGGGGGAGAGGGAGAGAGAAAGACAGAGAGAGAGAGAGAGACTGACAAGGGGAAAAAAGGAGAGAGATACAGTGCTGTAGAAAACAATGTGGTGTATTGCACTTACGCGGCACGGAGACACCACTGGGTGGTGGTGGGGTTGCCGCCGATGCTGATGGTGGTAGGACTGTGGAAAAAGAACAGTTTCCATCAAAACCATTTGGAAACAAATAAACTGTATAATGGTGCGTACACACTACACGATATGCTCCCTGAGTCGTCCACTTTATCGCCCAGTGTGTACGCACCATAAATCTTGAACAGAGCCTCTATAACAACAAAAACAAACACAGACAGAGGGAGAAAAAGAAAGAGGGAGGGGGGGAGAGAGGGGGGAGAGGGAGGGGAGGGAGAGAGAAAGACAGAGAGAAAAAAAGGGAGAAAGGGAGGGAGGGGGAGAGGGAGAGAGAAAGACAGAGAGAGAGACTGACAAGGGAAAAAAAGGAGAGAGATACAGTGCTGTAGAAAACAATGTGGTGTATTGCACTTACGCGGCACGGAGATGCCACTGGGTGGTGGTGGGGTTGCCGCCTATGCTGATGGTGGTAGGACTGTGGAAAAAGAACAGTTTCCATCAAAACCATTTGGAAACAAATAAACTGTATAATGGTGCGTACACACTACACGATATGCTCCCTGAGTCGTCCACTTTATTGCCCAGTGTGTACGCACCATAAGTCTTGAACAGAGTCTCCATAACAACAAAAACAAACACAGACAGAGGGAGAAAAAGAAAGAGGGAGGGGGGAGAGGGAGGGAGGGGGGGAGAGGGAGAGAGAAAGACAGAGAAAAAGAGAGAGAAAGGGAGGGAGGGGGAGAGGGAGAGAGAAAGACAGAGAGAGAGAGAGAGAGAGAGAGAGAGAGAGAGAGACTGACAAGGGAAAAAAAGGAGAGAGATACAGTGCTGTAGAAAACAATGTGGTGTATTGCACTTACGCGGCACGGAGACACCACTGGGTGGTGGTGGGGTTGCCGCTGGTGCTGATGGTGGTAGGACTGTGGAAAAAGAACAGTTTCCATCAAAACCATTTGGAAACAAATAAACTGTATAATGGTGCGTACACACTACACGATATGCTCCCTGAGTCGTCCACTTTATCGCCCAGTGTGTACGCACCATAAATCTTGAACAGAGCCTCTATAACAACAAAAACAAACACAGACAGAGGGAGAAAAAGAAAGAGGGAGGGGGGGAGAGAGAGGGGGGAGAGGGAGGGGAGGGAGAGGGAGAGAGAAAGACAGAGAGAAAAAGAGGGAGAAAGGGAGGGAGGGGGAGAGGGAGAGAGAAAGACAGAGAGAGAGAGAGACTGACAAGGGTAAAAAAGGAGAGAGATATAGTGCTGTAGAAAACAATGTAGTGTATTGCACTTACGCGGCACGGAGACGCCACTGGGTGGTGGTGGGGTTGCCGCCGGTGCAGATGGTGGTAGGACTGTGGAAAAAGAACAGTTTCCATCAAAACCATTTGGAAACAAATAAACTGTATAATGGTGCGTACACACTACACGATAAGCTCCCTGAGTCGTCCACTTTATTGCCCAGTGTGTACGCACCATAAGTCTTGAACAGAGTCTCCATAACAACAAAAACAAACACAGACAGAGGGAGAAAAAGAAAGAGGGAGGGGGGAGAGGGAGGGAGGGGGGGAGAGGGAGAGAGAAAGACAGAGAAAAAGAGAGAGAAAGGGAGGGAGGGGGAGAGGGAGAGAGAAAGACAGAGAGAGAGAGAGAGACTGACAAGGGAAAAAAAGGAGAGAGATACAGTGCTGTAGAAAACAATGTGGTGTATTGCACTTACGCGGCACGGAGACACCACTGGGTGGTGGTGGGGTTGCCGCTGGTGCTGATGGTGGTAGGACTGTGGAAAAAGAACAGTTTCCATCAAAACCATTTGGAAACAAATAAACTGTATAATGGTGCGTACACACTACACGATATGCTCCCTGAGTCGTCCACTTTATCGCCCAGTGTGTACGCACCATAAATCTTGAACAGAGCCTCTATAACAACAAAAACAAACACAGACAGAGGGAGAAAAAGAAAGAGGGAGGGGGGGAGAGAGAGGGGGGAGAGGGAGGGGAGGGAGAGGGAGAGAGAAAGACAGAGAGAAAAAGAGGGAGAAAGGGAGGGAGGGGGAGAGGGAGAGAGAAAGACAGAGAGAGAGAGAGACTGACAAGGGTAAAAAAGGAGAGAGATACAGTGCTGTAGAAAACAATGTGGTGTATTGCACTTACGCGGCACGGAGACGCCACTGGGTGGTGGTGGGGTTGCCGCCGGTGCAGATGGTGGTAGGACTGTGGAAAAAGAACAGTTTCCATCAAAACCATTTGGAAACAAATAAACTGTATAATGGTGCGTACACACTACACGATAAGCTCCCTGAGTCGTCCACTTTATTGCCCAGTGTGTACGCACCATAAGTCTTGAACAGAGTCTCCATAACAACAAAAACAAACACAGACAGAGGGAGAAAAAGAAAGAGGGAGGGTGGAGAGGGAGGGAGGGGGGGAGAGGGAGAGAGAAAGACAGAGAAAAAGAGAGAGAAAGGGAGGGAGGGGGAGAGGGAGAGAGAAAGACAGAGAGAGAGAGAGAGAGAGAGACTGACAAGGGAAAAAATGGAGAGAGATACAGTGCTGTAGAAAACAATGTGGTGTATTGCACTTACGCGGCACGGAGACGCCACTGGGTGGTGGTGGGGTTGCCGCCGGTGCTGATGGTGGTAGGACTGTGGAAAAAGAACAGTTTCCATCAAAACCATTTGGAAACAAATAAACTGTATAATGGTGCGTACACACTACACGATATGCTCCCTGAGTCGTCCACTTTATTGCCCAGTGTGTACGCACCATAAGTCTTGAACAGAGCCTCCATAACAACAAAAACAAACACAGACAGAGGGAGAAAAAGAAAAAGGGAGGGGGGAGAGGGAGGGGTGAAGGGAGAGAGAAAGACAGAGAAAAAGAGAGAGAAAGGGAGGGAGGGGGAGAGGGAGAGAGAAAGACAGAGAAAGACAGAGAGAGAGAGAGGCTGACAAGTGAAAAAAAGGAGAGAGATACAGTGCTGTAGAAAACAATGTGGTGTACTGCACTTACGCAGCACGGAGACGCCACTGGGTGGTGGTGGGGTTGCCGCCGGTGCTGATGGTGGTAGGACTGTAGAAAAAGAGAGAGAAAGGGAGGGAGGGGGAGAGGGAGAGAGGGAGGGACAGAAAGACAGAGAGGGAGAGAGAAAAAGAGATACAGAAAAAGATAAAGTACTGTACTTACGCGTATAGAGGCCAGGGAGCTGTGGCTCTTGTTGCTGCTGTTTGATTTTTTTTACTGTGTGTTTAAGAAAAAAACGATTATACGGTAGAAAAAATAACACCTCCATACATAACACCAATACAAACACACAAACAACGAGAGTGATACAGTAGAAGACAATTTACAGTACTGTATACTGTAGTAGTGTAAGGTACAGTGGGGGGTTGGCGATGGGGCTTTTGTTGCAGAACTGTGGGGGGAAAAAAACATAATGTTCCTGTTACAGAAGTACAGTAGAGAAAGAATTACAGTAGGGCCTGATTCAGATCCGCGCGCAACCGGGTCGATTGTCTGGCAGTGCGCACGCGAGCCCCGGAGCAAGTGAGATGGGTCTTTGTAGTACGGGAGGGAGAGAGAAACACTGTGAAAGTAAAAAAAGGCGTGCAATACAGTAGAAGACAATGTACAGTAGTGTACGGTACATTACTTACACAAAATGGATTGCCTCCTTTTCCAGTCATCCATGGGAGGCTGGTGCCCTTCTGTGCCTTGCACTGTGGGTAAAAAAAAATTGTCATTTTGCATGAAAACAATATGGAAAAATGTCAATAGTTCAGCCTGACAGTACTATTACTACTGTATTATTACACTTTAATGACAGTATCCACTTACTGTACAGTGTGGGACATGGGCATTAGACCAGGTACTGTATACAGTATATGAGGCGATATTGTTCGTCACAGTGCCGGCGTTGTCAAGTGTACCCTATGCACACTTGCTGATGCCGGCAGTGAAGAAAGACAAGGGGGTGGGAGGGTTAACAATATCCATAGATTGACCTGCATGTACAGCCCACTGCGGATATCGTTGATGCCCTGGGGGAGCACGCACATGCATCCTTGGTGATTTACTGCTTATAGTACACACTACATGATATGAACAATACTGTATAATGTACTGTACTTTATCATTGAACAATATTGTTAGCGTTCATCCAAATCGTCTAGCGTGTATGCACCTAAAGACAGAGAGAAAGATGGAGAGAAAGAATTAGCATGTATTGAGAAGAGGTTGGAGATGCATGGAGAGAGAGACAGTAAGTATACAGTGGTAGAACAATGTAATGTACACTACTGTACTTACAGATCGTGGCAGGGCTGCTGCCTGCCTCCACGACAAAGCAGTCATCTGTGTGTCAAAGAAAAACAAATGTTGACAAGTCAAAAATTTTATGAAAACACACGAGAGAGAAAAAAAGAGAGAAAGAGACAGAAACAGAAAAAGAGAGAAAAAAATGTACTGTACTTACGCAGACTCTCGCTGGGGCTGGCTGGTGGTACGGTCTCTGTAACTGTGGGGGAAAAAAATTTAATTTTCCCTGAAAACACACAAGAGAGTGACTGAAAGAAAGGGAGAAAGGGAGGGAGAGAGAGGGAGAGAGAGAGGGAGAGGGAGGGAGAGAAAGAAAGAGAGGGAGGGAGAGAAAGAAAGAGAGAGAGGGAGAAAGAGAGAGAGAGAAAGAGAGAGAAAAAGAGAGAGAGAGAGAGAGAAAGAGAGAGAGAGGGGGCGAGGGGGAGGGATAGAGAGAAAGAGAGAGAAAAAAGAGAGAGAAAGAGGGAGGGAGAGAGAGAGATAGAGGGGGAGAGAGAAATAGAGAGGGAGAGAGAAAGAGAAAGGGAGAGAAAGAAAGGGAGAGAGAGAGAAAAAGAGTGAGAGAGAAAAAAGAGAGAAAGAGACAGAGAAAGAAAAAAGAGAGAGAGAGAAAAAGAGAGAGAGAAAGAGAGAGAGAGAGGGGGGGAGAGGGAGGGAGAGAGAGAAAGAAAGAGAGAGAAACAAAGGAGAGGGAGGTAGAGAGAAAAAGAGAGAGAGAAAAAGGAGAGAAAGAGACAGAGAAACAAAAAGAGAGAGAGAGAAAAAGAGAGAGAGAAAGAGAGAGAGAGAGAGGGGGGAGAGGGACGGAAAGAGAGAAAGAAAGAGAAACAAAGGAGAGGGAGAGAGAGAAAGAGAAAGATAGAGGGGGAGAGAGGGATAGAGAAAGAGAGAAAGAAAGAGAAAGGGAGAGAAAGAAAGAGAGAGAGAGAGAAAAAGAGAGAGAGAGAGAAAGAGAACAATGTACTGTAGTGTACCGTACTGTACTTACGCAGACTCTCACTGGGGCCGGCATGGGGTACGGTCTCTGAAACTGTGGGAAAAAAAATCATGTAAAGAGAGAGAGAGAAAAAGAGAGAGAGAAAAAGAGAGAGAGAAAGAGAGAGAGAGAGGGGAGAGAGGGAGGGAGAGAGAGAAAGAAAGAGAGAGAAACAAAGGAGAGGGAGATAGAGAGAAAGATAGAGGGGGAGAGAGGGATAGAGAAAGAGAAAGGGAGAGAAAGAAAGGGAGAGAGAGAAAAAAAGAGAGAGAGAAAAAAAAGAGAAAGAGACAGAGAGAGAAAAATAGAGAGAGAAAGAGAGAGGGAGGGGGGGAGAGGGAAGGAAAGAAAGAAAGAGAGAGAGAAATAGAAAGAGAGAGTGAAAAAGAGAGAGAGAGAGAAAGACAGAGGGAGAGAGAAAGAGAAAAAGAGAGAGATAGGGGGGAGAGGGAGGGAGAGAGAAAGAAAGAGAGAGAAACAAAGGAGAGGGATAGAGAGAGAAAGAGAAAGATAGAGGGGGAGAGAGGGATAGAGAAAGAGAGAGAAAGCGAGAGAAAGAAAGAGAGAGAAAAAGAGAGAGAGAGAGAAAGGGAACAATGTACTGTAGTGTACAGTACTGTACTTACGCAGACTCTTGCTGGGGCCGGCATGGGGTAGGTCTCTGGAACTGTGGGAAAAAAATCATGTAAAGAGAGAGAGAGAAAAAGAGAGAGAGAAACAAAGGAGAGGGAGAGAGAGAGAAAGATAGAGGGGTGAGAGGGAGAGAGAAAGAGAAAGGGAGAGAAAGAAAGGGAGAGAGAGAGAAAAAGAGAGAGAGAGAAAAAAGAGAGAAAGAGACAGAGAAAGAGAGAGAGATAGGGGAGAGGGAAGGAGAGAAAGAAAGAGGGAGAGAGAAAGAGAAAGAGAGAGAGAAAAAGAGAGAGAGAGAGAAAAAAGAGAGAAAGAGACAGAGAAAGAAAAAGAGAGAGAGAGAAAAAGAGAGAGAGAAGAGAGAGAGAGAGGGGGAGAGGGAGGGAGAGAGAGAAATAAAGAGAGAGAAGCAAAGGAGAGAGAGAGAGAGAGAGAAAGAGAAAGATAGAGGGGGAGAGAGGGATAGAGAAAGAGAGAAAGAGAGAGAAAGGGAGAGAAAGAAAGGGAGAGAGAGAGAAAAAGAGAGAGAGAAAAGAGAGAAAGAGACAGAGAAAGAAAAAGAGAGAGAGAGAGAGAAAAAGAGAGAAAGAGGGGGGAGGGGGAGGGAGAGAGAAAGAAAGAGAGAGAAACAAAGGAGAGGGAGAGAGAGAGAAAGAGAAAGATAGAGGGAGAGAGAGGGAGAGAGAAAGAGAGAGAAAGGGAGAGAAAGAAAGGGAGAGAGAAAAAGAGAGAGAGAGAAAAAAGAGAGAAAGAGACAGAGAAAGAAAAAGATAGAGAGAGAAAGAGAGAGAGAGAGGGGAGCAGAGGGAGGGAGAGAGAGAAAGAAAGTAAGAGAAACAAAGGAGAGGGAGAGAGAGAGAGAAAGAGAAAGATAGAGGGGGAGAGAGGGATAGAGAAAGAGAGAAAGGGAGAGAAAGAAAGAGAGAGAGAAAAAAAGAGAGAGAGAGAGAGAAAGAGAACAATGTACTGTAGTGTACAGTACTGTACTTACGCAGACTCTCGCTGGGGCCGGCATGGGGTACGGTCTACGGAACTGTGGGAAAAAAACATGTAAAGAGAGAGAAAGAGAGAGAGAGAGAAAAAAGAGAGAGAAAGAGGGAGGGAGAGAGAGAGATAGAGGGGGAGAGAGAAATAGAGAGGGAGAGAGAAAGAAAGAGAGAGGGGGAGAGGGCGAGAGAGAAAGACAGAGGGAGAGAGAAAAAGAAAGAGAGAGAGAGGGGGAGAGGGAAGGAGAGAAAGAAAGAGGGAGAGAGAAAGAGAAAGAGAGAGAGAAAGACAGAGGGAGAGAGAAAGAGAAAAAGAGAGAGGGAGAGGGAGGGAGAGAAAGAAAGAGGGAGAGAGAAAGAAAGAGAGAGAGCCGGAGAGGGCGAGAGAGAAAGACAGAGGGAGAGAGAAATAGAAAGAGAGAGAGAGGGGGGAGAGGGAAGGAGAGAAAGAAAGAGGGAGAGAGAAAGAGAGAGAGAAAAAGAGAGAGAGAGGGGGGAGAGAAAGACAGAGGGAGAGAGAAAGAGAAAAAAAGAGAGAGAGGGGGGAGAGGGAGGGCGAGAGAGACAGAGGGAGAGAGAAAAAGAAAAAGAGAGAGAGAGGGATAGAGGGCGAGAGAGAAAGACAGAGGGAGAGAGAAAGAGAAAGAGAGAGAGGGGGAGAGGGCGAGAGAGAAAGACAGAGGGAGAGAGAGAGAGAGAGAAAGAGAAAGAGAGAGAGAAAGAGAGAGAGAAAAAGAAAGGTTTACTGGATTCGCTGCTCTCCAGCTCCATAATCACAATATGGAGGTGTTCTGCATAAAGAAAATAATAATACAGTAATGTACAGTACTCAGTGGGATAATACATGTCGTCATTAAGGAGCATTTGAAAACAAGAGTTCAGACCTCTATTCCAAATTGGAGAGGGATTACGGTACAGTACTGTAGATGGCCTTAGGGAATTAGCTATTGATTAAAATACAAACCAATACAGTATACTGTAGTACAAAAACTACTGCAGTCTGTCAAGCTGGCATTGGGCCCAACATAAAACAGTATGGTACTGTACTGTACTGTATATAAAAAAATATACAGTCCAGTAAAGTACTGTATGACCAAGTGGTGCAACGTCACACATAGGCTATGTGGGTGGCACTGTCACCACCCCATGAGCTGTACAAGATGGCACATGCGCATGACACTGGAGCCCGAACCCAGCGGTAAGTACGGTATTAATAAATACAGTACCAGTAGAATTTTCGTTTGTATCACAGTGATACTAAATGAAAATTCCCCCTGGTATTTCCCTTCATTTGTAAATGGGTCACAGAGTGAGAAGTGATAAGATACCAGCAAATCAGCTCCCAAATTTCATTTTTCAAACACAGCCTGTGAGATGACAGTTGGGAGCTGATTGGAGACCCCTGAATCTGTCCATGACGTACAGTAATAATGTCAGACTTAAAGGGGGCAGGCCCAGCACAGAAAAAATAGTGTGTACAGTACTGTAGGTTAACATAGATTTGGTCGACAGACATTAGAATGGTGGATCAATCAACTTGCCTTTTGTTACTGTAGGTTTATTAATCAAACAAGCCATGTCGACCAATAGTGTGTCACCCTTTAGTCCATGTACAGTACAGTACTGTAGATTTAATCAGCCTGTCAATCAAATATCTGCCAGTCATGTCAGTATGTGGTAACAACTGTCAGTCATCGTCAGATACTGTAGTATCCAACACCCTACAGTGGGGGGGAGAGGGAGGGGTGGAGAGGGAGAGAGAAAGACAGAGAGAAAAAGAGAGAGAAAGGGAGGGAGAGGGAGAGAGAAAGACAGAGAGAGAGAGAGAGAGAGAGAGACTGACAAGGGAAAAAAAGGAGAGATACACAGTGCTATAGAAAACAATGTGGTGTACTGCACTTACACGGCACGGAGACGCCACTGGGTGGTGGTGGGGTTGCCGCCAGTGCTGATGGTGGTAGGACTGTGGAAAAAGAACAGTTTCCATCAAAACCATTTGGAAACAAATAAACTGTATAATGGTGCGTACACACTACACGATATGCTCCCTGAGTCGTCCACTTTATCGCCCAGTGTGTATGCACCATAAATCTTGAACAGAGCCTCCATAACAACAAAAACAAACACAGACAGAGGGAGAAAAAGAAAGAGGGAGGGGGAGAGGGAGGGGGGGGAGTGAGAGAGAAAGACAGAGAGAGAAAGAGAGAGAAAGGGAGGGAGGGAGAGAGGGAGAGAGAAAGATAGAGAGAGAGAGAGAGAGAGAGAGACTGACAAGGGATAAAAAGGAGAGAAAAAGTGAGAGGGAGGGAGAGAAAGACAAAGAGGGAGAGAGAAAGAGAGAGGGAAAAAGAGAGAGAGAGAGAGA
Organism: Taudactylus pleione; assembly: GCA_031769625.1. Classification (NCBI taxonomy): domain Eukaryota; kingdom Metazoa; phylum Chordata; class Amphibia; order Anura; family Myobatrachidae; genus Taudactylus; species Taudactylus pleione. Next base: position 127,309 of record JAUIMM010000705.1, on the reverse strand, counting down.
GAGGGAGAGAGAAAGAGAGAGAGAGGGGGGAGAGGGAGGGACAGAAAGACAGAGAGGGAGAGAGAAAAAGAGAGACAGAAAAAGATAAAGTACTGTACTTACGCGTATAGAGGCCAGGGAGCTGTGGCTCTTGTTACTCCTGTTTGAATTTTTTTACTGTGTGTTTAAGAAAAAACCGATTATACGGTAGAAAAAATAACACCTCCATACATAACACCAATACAAACACACAAAAAACGAGAGTGATACAGTAGAAGACAATTTACAGTACTGTATACTGTAGTAGTGTAAGGTACAGTACTTACGCGGGCAAAAACCAAAATTTGGGTCAGTGGGGGGTTGGCGATGGGGCTTTTGTTGCAGAACTGTGGGGGGAAAAAAACAATGTTCCTGTTACAGAAGTACAGTAGAGAACGAATTACAGTAGGGCCTGATTCAGATCCGCGCGCAACCGGGTCGATTGTCTGGCAGAGCGCACGCGAGCCCCGGAGCAAGTGAGATGGGTCTTTGTAGTACGGGAGGGAGAGAGAAACACTGTGAAAGTAAAAAAAAGGAGTGCGATACAGTAGAAGACAATGTACAGTAGTGTATGGTACAGTACTTACACAAAATGGATTGCCTCCTTTTCCAGTCATCCATGGGAGGCTGGTGCCCTTCTGTGCCTTGCACTGTGGGTAAAAAAAATTGTCATTTTGCATGAAAACAATATGGAAAAATGTCAATAGTTCAGCCTGACAGTACTATTACTACTGTATTATTACACTTTAATGACAGTATCCACTTACTGTACAGTGTGGGACATGGGCATTAGACCAGGTACTGTATACAGTATATGAGGCGATATTGTTCGTCACAGTGCCGGCGTTGTCAAGTGTACCCTATGCACACTTGCTGATGCCGGCAGTGAAGAAAGACAAGGGGGTGGGAGGGTTAACAATATCCATAGATTGACCTGCATGTACAGCCCACTGCGGATATCGTTGATGCCCTGGGGGAGCGCGCACATGCATCCTTGGTGATTTACTGCATATAGTACACACTACATGATATGAACAATACTGTATAATGTACTGTACTGTATCATTGAACAATATTGTTAGCGTTCATCCAAATCGTCTAGCGTGTATGCACCTAAAGACAGAGAGAAAGATGGAAAGAAAGAATTAGCATGTATTGAGAAGAGGTTGGAGATGCATGGAGAGAGAGACAGTAAGTATACAGTGGTAGAACAATGTAATGTACACTACTGTACTTACAGATCGTGGCAGGGGTGCTGCCTGCCTCCACGATAAAGCAGTCATCTGTGTGTCAAAGAAAAACAAATGTTGACAAGTCAAAAATTTTATGAAAACACACGAGAGAGAGAGAAAAAAAGAGAGAAAGAGACAGAAAAAGAAAAAGAGAGAGAGAGAACAATGTACTGTATATACGCAGACTCTCGCTGGGGCTGGCTGGTGGTACGGTCTCTGTAACTGTGGGGAAAAAAATTTAATTTTCCCTGAAAACACACGAGAGAGTGACAGAAAGGGAGGGAGGGAGAGAGGGAGAGACAGAGAGAGAGGGAGAGGGAGGGAGAGAAAGAAAGAGAGGGAGGGAGGGAGAGAAAGAAAGAGAGAGAGGGAGAAAGAGAGAGAGAGAAAGAGAGAGAAAAAGAGAGAGCGAGAGAGAGAGAGAGAAAGAGAGAGAGAGGGGGCGAGAGGGAGGGAGAGAGAGAAAGAAAGAGAGAGAAACAAAGGAGAGTAAGAGAGAGAGAGAGAAAGAGAAAGATAGAGGGGGAGAGAGGGATAGAGAAAGAGAGAAAAAGAGAGAAAGGGAGAGAAAGAAAGGGAGAGAGAGAGAGAAAGAGTGAGAGAGAAAAAAGAGAGAAAGAGACAGAGAAAGAAAAAAGAGAGAGAGAGAAAAAGAGAGAGAGAGAAAAAAGAGAGAAAGAGACAGTGAAAGAAAAAGAGAGAGAGAGAAAAAGAGAGAGAGAAAGAGAGAGAGAGAGAGAGAGAGAGGGGGGAGAGGGAGGGAAAGAGAGAAAGAAAGAGAGAGAAACAAAGGAGAGGTAGAGAGAGAGAAAAAGAAAGATAGAGGGGGAGAGAGGGATAGAGAAAGAGAGAAAGAGAGAGAAAGGGAGAGAAAGAAAGAGGGAGAGAGAGAAAAAAAGAGAGAGAGAAAGAGAACAATGTACTGTAGTGTACAGTACTGTACTTACGCAGACTCTCGCTGGGGCCGGCATGGGGTACGGTCTCTGGAACTGTGGGAAAAAAATCATGTAAAGAGAGAGAGAGAAAAAGAGAGAGAGAAAAAGAGAGAGAGAAAGAGAGAGAGAGGGGGGAGAGGGAGAGAGAGAGAGAAAGAAAGAGAGAGAAACAAAGGAGAGGGAGATAGAGAGAAAGATAGAGGGGGAGAGAGGGATAGAGAAAGAGAAAGGGAGAGAGAGAGAAAAAAGAGAAAGAGACAGAGAAAAAAAAAAGAGAGAAAGAGAGAGGGAGGGGGGGAGAGGGAAGGAAAGAAAGAGGGAGAGAGAAAGAGAAAGATAGAGGGGGAGAGAGGGAGAAAAAGAAAGAGAGAGAGAGAGAAAAAGAGAGAGAGAGAGAGAAAGAGAACAATGTACTGTAGTGTACAGTACTGTACTTACGCAGACTCTCGCTGGGGCCGGCATGGGGTAGGTCTCTGGAACTGTGGGAAAAAAAATCATGTAAAGAGAGAGAGAGAAAAAGAGAGATAGAAACAAAGAAGAGGGAGAGAGAGAGAAAGATAGAGGGGGAGAGAGGGATAGAGTAAAAGAAAGGGAGAGAAAGAAAGGGAGAGAGAGAAAAAAAGAGAGAGAGAAAAAAGAGAGAAAGAGACAGAGAAAGAGAGAGAGATGGGGGAGAGGGAAGGAGAGAAAGAAAGAGGGAGAGAGAAAGAGAAAGAGAGAGAGAAAAAGAGAGAGAGAGAAAAAAGAGAAAAAGAGACAGAGAAAGAAAAAGAGAGAGAGAGAAAAAGAGAGAGAAAAAGAGAGAGAAAGAGAGAGAGAGAGGGGGAGAGGGAGGGAGAGAGAGAAATAAAGAGAGAGAAGCAAAGGAGAGGGAGAGAGAAAGAGAAAAGAGAAAGATAGAGGGGGAGAGAGGGATAGAGAAAGAGAGAAAGAGAGAGAAAGGGAGAGAAAGAAAGGGAGAGAGAGAGAAAAAGAGAGAGAGAGAAAAAAGAGAGAAAGAGACAGAAAGAAAAAGAGAGAGAGAGAGAAAAAAAGAAAAAGAGGGAGGGAGAGAGAAAGAAAGAGAGAGAAACAAACGAGAGGGAGAGAGAGAGATAGAGGGAGAGAGAGGGATAGAGAAAGAGAGAGAAACGGAGAGAAAGAAAGGGAGAGAGAGTGAGTGAAAAAGAGAGAGAGAGAAAGAGAACAATGCAAAAAATCATGTAAAGAGAGAGAGAGAAAAAGAGAGAGAGAAAAAGAGAGAGAGAAAGAGAGAGAGAGAGGGGGGAGAGGGAGGGAGAGAGAGAAAGAAAGAGAGAGAAACAAAGGAGAGGGAGATAGAGAGAAAGAGAAAGATAGAGGGGGAGAGAGGGATAGAGAAAGAGAAAGGGAGAGAAAGAAAGGGAGAGAGAGAGAAAAAAGAGAAAGAGACAGAGAAAAAAAAAGAGAGAAAGAGAGAGGGAGGGGGGGAGAGGGAAGGAAAGAAAGAAAGAGGGAGAGAGAAAGAGAAAGATAGAGGGGGAGAGAGGGAGTAAAAGAAAGAGAGAGAGAGAGAAAAAGAGAGAGAGAGAAAGAGACAGAGATAGAAAAAGAGAGAGAGAAAGAGAGAGGGAGGGGGGAGAGGGAAGGAAAGAAAGAAAGAGGGAGAGAGAAAGAGAAAGAGAGAGAAAAAGAGAGAGAGAGAAAGACAGAGGGAGAGAGAAAGAGAAAAAGAGAGAGAGAGAGGAGGGAGAGGGAGGGAGAGAGAAAGAAAGAGAGAGAAACAAAGGAGAGGGAGAGAGAGAGAAAGAGAAAGATAGAGGGGGAGAGAGGGATAGAGAAAGAGAGAGAAAGGGAGAGAAAGAAAGAGAGAGAGAGAAAAAGAGAGAGAGAGAAAGAGAACAATGTACTGTAGTGTATAGTACTGTACTTACGCAGACTCTCGCTGGGGCCGGCATGGGGTAGGAGAGAGAAAAAGAGAGAGAGAAACAAAGGAGAAGGAGAGAGAGAGAAAGATAGAGGGGGAGAGAGGGATAGAGAAAGAGAAAGGGAGAGAAAGAAAGGGAGAGAGAGAGAAAAAGAGAGAGAGAGAAAAAGAGAGAAAGAGACAGAGAATGAGAGAGAGATGGGGAGAGGGAAGGAGAGAAAGAAAGAGGGAGAGAGAAAGAGAAAGAGAGAGAGAAAAAGAGAGAGAAAAAAAGAGAGAAAGAGACAGTGAAAGAAAAAGAGAGAGAGAGAAAAAGAGAGAGAAAAAGAGAGAGAGAAAGAGAGAGAGAGGGGGGAGAGGGAGGGAGAGAGAGAAATAAAGAGAGAGAAGCAAAGGAGAGGGAGAGAGAGAGAAAAAGAGAAAGATAGAGGGGGAGAGAGGGATAGAGGAAGAGATAAAGAGAGAGAAAGGGAGAAAAAGAAAGGGAGAGAGAGAGAAAAAGAGAGAGAGAGAAAAAAGAGAGAAAGAGACAGTGAAAGAAATAGAGAGAGAGAGAAAAAGAGAGAGAGAAAGAGAGAGAGAGAGAGGGGGGAGAGGGAGGGAAAGAGAGAAAGAAAGAGAGAGAAACAAAGGAGAGGGAGAGAGAGAAAGAGAAAGATAGAGGGGGAGAGAGGGATAGAGAAAGAGAGAAAGAGAGAGAAAGGGAGAGAAAGAAAGAGGGAGAGAGAGAAAAAGAGAGAGAGAGAAAGAGAACAATGTACTGTAGTGTACAGTACTGTACTTACGCAGACTCTCGCTGGGGCCGGCATGGGGTACGGTCTCTGGAACTGTGGGAAAAAAATCATGTAAAGAGAGAGAGAGACAAAGAGAGAGAGAAAAAGAGAGAGAGAAAGAGAGAGAGAGAGGGGGGAGAGGGAGGGAGAGAGAGAAAGAAAGAGAGAGAAACAAAGGAGAGGGAGATAGAGAGAAAGATAGAGGGGGAGAGAGGGATAGAGAAAGAGAAAGGGAGAGAAAGAAAGGGAGAGAGAGAGAAAAAGAGAGAGAGAGAAAAAGAGAGAAAGAGACAGAGAATGAGAGAGAGATGGGGAGAGGGAAGGAGAGAAAGAAAGAGGGAGAGAGAAAGAGAAAGAGAGAGAGAAAAAGAGAGAGAGAAAAAAAGAGAGAAAGAGACAGTGAAAGAAAAAGAGAGAGAGAGAAAAAGAGAGAGAAAAAGAGAGAGAGAAAGAGAGAGAGAGGGGGGAGAGGGAGGGAGAGAGAGAAATAAAGAGAGAGAAGCAAAGGAGAGGGAGAGAGAGAGAAAAAGAGAAAGATAGAGGGGGAGAGAGGGATAGAGAAAGAGAAAGGGAGAGAGAGAGAAAAAAGAGAAAGAGACAGAGAAAAAAAAAGAGAGAAAGAGAGAGGGAGGTGGGGAGAGGGAAGGAAAGAAAGAAAGAGGGAGAGAGAAAGAGAAAGATAGAGGGGGAGAGAGGGAGAAAAAGAAAGAGAGAGAGAGAGAAAAAGAGAGAGAGAGAGAAAGAGAACAATGTACTGTAGTGTACAGTACTGTACTTACGCAGACTCTCGCTGGGGCCGGCATGGGGTAGGTCTCTGGAACTGTGGGAAAAAAAATCATGTAAAGAGAGAGAGAGAAAATGAGAGATAGAAACAAAGAAGAGGGAGAGAGAGAGAAAGATAGAGGGGGAGAGAGGGATAGAGTAGAAGAAAGGGAGAGAAAGAAAGGGAGAGAGAGAAAAAAAGAGAGAGAGAAAAAAGAGAGAAAGAGACAGAGAAAGAGAGAGAGATGGGGGAGAGGGAAGGAGAGAAAGAAAGAGGGAGAGAGAAAGAGAAAGAGAGAGAGAAAAAGAGAGAGAGAGAAAAAAGAGAGAAAGAGACAGAGAAAGAAAAAGAGAGAGAGAGAAAAAGAGAGAGAAAGAGAGATAGAGAGGGGGAGAGGGAGGGAGAGAGAGAAATAAAGAGAGAGAAGCAAAGGAGAGGGAGAGAGAAAAGAGAAAAGAGAAAGATAGAGGGGGAGAGAGGGATAGAGAAAGAGAGAAAGAGAGAGAAAGGGAGAGAAAGAAAGGGAGAGAGAGAGAAAAAGAGAGAGAGAAAAAAGAGAGAAAGAGACAGAGAAAGAAAAAGAGAGAGAGAGAGAAAAAAAGAAAAAGAGGGTGGGAGAGGGAGGGAGAGAGAAAGAAAGAGAGAGAAACAAACGAGAGGGAGAGAGAGAGAAAGAGAAAGATAGAGGGAGAGAGAGGGATAGAGAAAGAGAGAGAAACGGAGAGAAAGAAAGGGAGAGAGAGAGAAAAAGAGAGAGAAAAAAGAGAAAGAGACAGAGATAGAAAAAGAGAGAGAGAAAGAGAGAGGGAGGGGGGAGAGGGAAGGAAAGAAAGAAAGAGGGAGAGAGAAAGAGAAAGAGAGAGAGAAAAAGAGAGAGAGAGAAAGACAGAGGGAGAGAGAAAGAGAAAAAGAGAGAGAGAGGGGGGAGAGGGAGGGAGAGAGAAAGAAAGAGAGAGAGAAACAAAGGAGAGGGAGAGAGAGAGAAAGAGAAAGATAGAGGGGGAGAGAGGGATAGAGAAAGAGAGAGAAAGGGAGAGAAAGAAAGAGAGAGAGAGAAAAAGAGAGAGAGAGAAAGAGAACAATGTACTGTAGTGTATAGTACTGTACTTACGCAGACTCTCGCTGGGGCCGGCATGGGGTAGGAGAGAGAAAAAGAGAGAGAGAAACAAAGGAGAGGGAGAGAGAGAAAGATAGAGGGGGAGAGAGGGATAGAGAAAGAGAAAGGGAGAGAAAGAAAGGGAGAGAGAGAGAAAAAGAGAGAGAGAGAAAAAAGAGAGAAAGAGACAGAGAATGAGAGAGAGATGGGGAGAGGGAAGGAGAGAAAGAAAGGGAGAGAGAAAGAGAAAGAGAGAGAGAAAAAGAGAGAGAGAAAAAAAAGAGAGAAAGAGACAGTGAAAGAAAAAGAGAGAGAGAGAAAAAGAGAGAGAAAAAGAGAGAGAGAAAGAGAGAGAGAGAGAGGGGGGAGAGGGAGGGAGAGAGAGAAATAAAGAGAGAGAAGCAAAGGAGAGGGAGAGAGAGAGAAAAAGAGAAAGATAGAGGGGGAGAGAGGGATAGAGAAAGAGATAAAGAGAGAGAAAGGGAGAAAAAGAAAGGGAGAGAGAGAGAAAAAGAGAGAGAGAGAGAGAGAAAAAAAGAGAGAAAGAGGGTGGGAGAGGGAGGGAGAGAGAAAGAAAGAGAGAGAAACAAAGGAGAGGGTGAGAGAGAGAAAGAGAAAGATAGAGGGAGAGAGAGGGATAGAGAAAGGGAGAGAAAGAAAGGGAGAGAGAGAGAAAAAGAGAGAAAAAGACAGAGAAAGAAAAAGAGAGAGAGAAAGAGAGAGAGAGGGGGCAGAGGGAGGGAGAGAGAGAAAGAAAGAGAGAGAAACAAAGGAGAGGGAGAGAGAGAAAGAAAGAGAAAGATAGAGGGGGAGAGAGGGATAGAGAAAGAGAGAAAGAGAGAGAAAGGGAGAGAAAGAAAGAGAGAGAGAGAGAAAAAAAAGAGAGAGAGAGAGAGAAAGAGAACAATGTACTGTAGTATACAGTACTGTACTTACGCAGACTCTCGCTGGGGCCGGCATGGGGTACGGTCTATGGAACTGTGGGAAAAAAAACATGTAAAGAGAGAGAAAGAGAGAGAGAGAGGAAAAAAGAGAGAGAAAGAGGGAGGGAGAGAGAGAGATAGAGGGGGAGAGAGAAAGAGAGAGGGAGAGAGAAAGAAAGAGAGAGGGGTGAGAGGGCGAGAGAGAAAGACAGATGGAGAGAGAAAGAGAAAGAGAGAGAGAGGGGGAGAGGGAAGGAGAGAAAGAAAGAGGGAGAGAGAAAGAGAAAGAGAGAAAAAGAGAGAGAGAGAAAGACAGAGGGAGAGAGAAAGAGAAAAAGAGAGAGAGAGAGAGGGGGGAGAGAGGGAGGCAGAGAAAGAAAGAGGGAGAGAGAAAGAAAGAGAGAGAGGGGGAGAGGGCGAGAGAGAAAGACAGAGGGAGAGAGAAAGAGAAAGAGAAAGAGAAGGGGGAGAGGGAAGGAGAGAAAGAAAGAGGGAGAGAGAAAGAGAGAGAGAAAAAGAGAGAGAGAGAGGGGGGAGAGAGAGGGAGAGAAAGACAGAGGGAGAGAGAAAGAGAAAAAGAGAGAGAGAGAGCGGGGATAGGGAGGGAGAGAAAGACAGAGGGAGAGAGAAAGAGAAAAAAAGAGAGAGAGAGAGAGAGAGGGGGAGAGGGCGAGAGAGAAAGACAGAGGGAGAGAGAAAGAGAAAGAGAGAGAGGGGGAGAGGGCGAGAGAGAAAGACAGAGGGAGAGTGAGAGAGAGAGAGAGAGAGAGAGAGAGAAAGAGAGAGAGAAAGAGAGAGAAAGAGAGAGAAAGAGAGAGAGAGGGAAAAAGAAAGGTTTACTGAATTCGCTGCTCTCCAGCTCCACTATCACAATATGGAGGTGTTCTGCATAAAGAAAATAATAATACAGTATTGTACAGTACTCAGTGGGAAAGTAGAGGGTAAACATACTCAACTGTAACATTACTACAGTATATACTGTACTGTATTACAGTATTAATACAAAATGTCCTACAGTATAAAACTGTATACAGTACTTACTTGGCTGGGGAGGGGAGTCTGGGTCCTCCTCTTGCCCTGGGGAGGGCTGAGGCCCTTCAATGTCTTCAACTAAAATACACAAGGACAGAAACAAATATTGTGTAAGGAGAAGACGTTGGAGATGTTTTTAGAGAGAAAGAGAGAAAGAGAAAAACAGAGGGAGAGAGGGAGAGAGAAAGAAAGGGAGAAAGAGAAAAAGAGAGAGAGACAGAAACAGAGGGAGACAGGGAGAGAGAGAAAGAGAGAGAGAGAGAAAAAGAAAGAGAGAAAAACAGGGAAAGAGAGCGAAAAAGAGAGAGAGAGAGGAAAATTAAAGAGAGAGAAAGATAAAGGGAAAGAGGGAGAGAGAGAGAAAGAAAGAGAGAGAGAGATAAAGAGAGAGAAAGAGAGAGAGAGAGAAACAGAGGGAGAGAGAAAGAGAGAGAGATAAAGAGAGAGAGAGAGAAAGAGAGAGAGAGCTAAAGAGAGAAAAAGAGATAGAGAAAGAGAGAGAAAAACAGAGGGAGAGAAAGAGAGAGAGAGATAAAGAGAGAAAAAGAGAGAGAGAAACAGAGGGAGAGAGAAAGAGAGAGAGAGATAAAGAGAGAGAGAGAGAAAGAGAGAGAGAGAGCTAAAGAGAGAAAAAGAGATAGAGAAAGAGAGAGAAAAACAGAGGGAGAGAAAGAGAGAGAGATAAAGAGAGAAAAAGAGAGAGAGAAAGAGAGAGAGAAAAACAGAGGGAGGGAGAGAGAGAGAGAGAGAGAGAAATACAGTACTGTAGAAAAAAATGTGGTGTAGTGTACTTACACGGCCAGATGAGGCCACTGGGCCCGGGGATATACCCTTGACTTGGTGATACTGTTAAAAAAAATAATGTTACTATTACACTAGTACAGAAAAGAGAGACACTGAGAAAGAGAGAGAGAGATTATGAGAGAAAGAGAAAGATACCGTAGGTAGAGAGAGACTGACAAGGGAAGAAAAGGAGAGATACAGTATACAGTGCTGTAGAAAACAATGTGGTGTACTGTACTTACATGGCATGGGGCTTCCTGCAGCCTCCTCATCAATGATGAGTCTGTCTGTGTGTACAGTATAAGAAAAAAAATATTATACAAAATATCAAAAAGGCAGTAGCATGACACTATTTTGTCCATACTGTAACTGTTGTAATCATTACCACTGTCATTTGAGGAGGAGGCTGCAGAAGGTGGTGGTGGTGGTGGTCGTGGAGGTAGGACTGTGGAAAAAGAACACTATACTGTCAGTTTCACTCAAAACCATTTTGAAACAAATAAACTGTACAAATCTTGACCAGAGTCTCCATAACACCAAAAACAAACACACAAATGAGAGAGAGAAAGAGAGAGAGAGAGAAAGGAGAGAGAGAGAGAACAGTGTACAGTAGTGTGTACTGTACTTACTCCGAAAATTCAGCCCACTGTGCCCGGCTGCTGGCGGTGGTGTGGGTGGTGGCAGTGGTGGTGGCGGCGGTTGTGGCGCTGCCGGGGTAGGGGGTGCTGCTTGCCCTGTGGGGAAAAATACATGTCGTCATTAAGGAGCATTTGAAAACAAGAGTTCAGACCTCTGTTCCAAATTGGAGAGGAATTACGGTACAGTACTGTAGATGGCCTTAGGGAATTAGCTATTGATTAAAATACAAACCAATACAGTATACTGTAGTACAAAAACTACTGTAGTCTGTGACGCTGGCATTGGGCCCAACATAAAACAGTATGGTACTGTACTGTACTGTATATAAAAAAATATACAGTCCAGTAAAGTACTGTATGACCAAGTGGTGCAACGTCACACATAGGCTATGTGGGTGGCACTGTCACCACCCCACGAGCTGTACAAGATGGCACATGCGCATGACTCTGGAGCCCGAACCCAGCAGTAAGTACGGTATTAATAAATACAGTACCAGTGGAATTTTCGTTTGTATCACAGTGATACTAAACGAAAATTCCCCCTGGTATTTCCCTTCGTTTGTAAATGGGTCACAGAGTGAAAAGTGATAAGATACCAGCAAATCAGCTCCCAAATTTCATTTTTCAAACACAGCCTGTGAGATGACAGTTGGGAGCTGATTGGAGACCCCTGAATCTGTCCATGACATACAGTAATAATGTCAGACTTAAAGGGGGCAGGCCCAGCACAGAAAAATAGTGTGTACAGTACTGTAGGTTAACATAGATTTGGTCGACAGACATTAGAATGGTGGATCAATCAACTTGCCTTTTGTTACTGTAGGTTTATTAATCAAACAAGCCATGTCGACCAATAGTGTGTCACCCTTTAGTCTATGTACAGTACAGTACTGTAGATTTAATCAGCCTGTCAATCAAATATCTGCCAGTCATGTCAGTATGTGGTAACAACTGTCAGTCATCGTCAGATACTGTAGTATCCAACACCCTACAGTGCAGTGTACAGTAATGTAGAGTATGTCAGAGTCGTGCATTGTACTGTATTTGTATACAGTATACTGTAATTCATGTGATTATACAGCAACACTTTACTTACTGCGCCTTATACGCCTCCTGATTCGTTCTAGGCAAGGCATGTCCCTCCTCAGCAGGTCACTCCACCTGCGCTGCAGTGAGCGGACGTTGCGGCGCAGGCCGTATAGCCGTAGTATTTCTCGGCTCGCACTTCTGTAAGCGAGCTCTTTGTCTTGGTTTGTGGCGAAGGCTTGGTCCCGCCACTTCACCAAGACAAAGAGCTCGCCTGAGGAGAACCTTCGTGCCCTCATAGCAGCCATTTTCAATAGCCAGTGACGCACATCGTACTTCGCACAGCGCATAACGTACGACGCACGTCGACACTAATTCACTCGTTACGGCAGGCGTATGTGGTGCACTGTAATGTAGTCATAACCGTAGTGGCAAAGTAGTGTGGGCATCACGGGATTGAAAAGTTTCTGAAGTCATGAAATCACTATTGTGTAACATTCATAGCGGCACACTACAGTAGTTGTCCTAGCAGATGGGGGATGGTAACTTTTCGTAGCCATTTTCAGGACACAAGGGCAGAGCTGACTGCTTACAGTAAATGGATTAACAAACCATCCTTTATTATGGTAATGAGAGGCTCTTGCTTGCTTTGGGGGAAGAGACCTGATGCACTGTGTATGACTCTCGGCCAACTGCGCATGCACCAGAAATCCCATCGCAACCCTCCTACTGGGCATGCGCCCGCCAGAGATGGAAATTCAGTGCATGCTCAGTGATGGCATAGCGCTACATGGCATATGGCTTGGCACCACAGATCCCATTGTACCCCCTCCATTTCTAATCCATCGCAGATGGCTGACAGCCACCGTAGCGCCAACCGTGTAATACAGAGAGCTCTCTCTCATACAGATCCCACTACTACCGTACTTAGTGTGCAAGGTTGGAACAGCATCACCATTGTCATAAGTTGGCGATGCAACGCTATTTTACGCTTCAAATGCACAGACAGCTTTGAACACAGAGCGCTCTCTCACAGTCAGTAACCACTCTCAGACACAGTACAAGAGATGTTGCTATAGTATGTACGGCTGAGACCATTTCTACATTGTCACATGTTTGCATTTTGTTTTTTTTAGGGCGCACAGTTTGTGATACAGAGCCCTGTCTCTCATTCTATACAGTCCATTCACTACCAGTTTCTGCAGTTATGAAATCACTATTCTGTAGTGCAAAATTCAAAGGTACCGTCAGTTTTTAATATACAGTACAGGCACATTCATAGCGGCACACTAGTTGTCCTAGCAGACGGGGGATGGTGTCCTTGGCAATGGTCACTATTCATAGCATTTTACAGGACACTAGGGCAGAGCTGACTGCTTACAGTAAATGGATTAACAAAGCATCCTTTATTATGGTAATGAGAGGCTCTTGCTTGCTTTGGGGGAAGGGACCTGATGCACTGTGTATGACTCTCGGCCAACTGGGCATGCGCCAGAAATCCCATCGCAACCCTCCTACTGGGCATGCGCCCACCAGAGATGGAAATTCAGTGCATGCTAAGTGATGGCATATCGCTACATGGCGTATGACTTGGCGCCACAGTTCCCATTGTACCCCCTCCATTTCTAATCCATCGCAGATGGCTGACAGGCACCGTAGCGCCAACCGTGCAATACAGAGAGCTCTCTCTCATACAGATCCCACTACTACCGTACTTAGTGTGCAAGGTTGGAACAGCATCACCATTGTCATAGGTTGGCGATGCAACGCTATTTTGCACTTCAAACGCACAGACAGCTTTGAACACAGAGCGCTCTCTCACAGTCAGTAACCACTCTCAGACACAGTCCAAGAGATGTCGCTATAGTATGTATGGCTGAGACCATTTCTACATTGTCGCATGTTTGCGTTTCACGTTTTGGGCGCACAGTTTGTGATACAGAGCCCTGTCTCTCATTCTATACAGTCCATTTACTACCAGTTTCTGCAGTTATGAAATCACTATTCTGTGATACAGACCCCTTTCTTGGCGCTACAGATCCCATTGTAACCCTGCCACTGGGCATGCGCATGAAATCCCATTGCAACCCCTCGAAGCAGACAGCCACCACAGCGCAGACATTGACAAAAGTTTTGCACTATTTAAACACACAATCAGTTTGTAATGTCTTACTTTTAAGCAGCCTTTTAAACAACAACACTACAGTATTACAGTACAACACTACTAAAGTAGTTTCACTATAGTGTCCAGAGCAGACAGTGACAATAAAAAAAAAAATATACGGTACGGTATATTCCTTCCCAGGGATCGAACCTGGGACCATAATTCTACCAAAATGATCACCTAACCACTAGCCCACATGACAGCTACAGTGAACTGCACAGAGCGGCCTCATCCTTGTGCACTCCTCCCGCTTGCTGTTTAAAAAAAAAAAAATTGTCATACTGTAATTCATCCCATCTCAGTGAAAGCTGTGCGTGCATCTCATTAATCTACAGTATCGGTTATACCGTGATAACAACTCGGGCAACTTCTCTACTGTTCAGTTACTGCACCGTACCGTATGTACAATAGTGTATGTGCAGTGATTTGCATCCTGTTATAAGATCTTACTGTACGATACAGTACTGTACTGTATGTACATTATGTGACATTAAAAATACAGTATTGGTTGTGCGAACATGCAAATGCTGTGAATGTGATATCCATCCAATTTACTATAAGTTTAACAGTATGGCATTCAGTACAAGACAATTACAACAGTGGAGCACTCACCACCCAGCGGTTAAGCACTGTATTACATGCAATTACAAAAGTGGAGCACTCGCCACCCAGCGGTTAAGCACTGTATTACATGCCGTAGCATATCCTTTGTTGAAGAATACCACGGTATGCCACAAGTCCATGGCGCGACTCAGAGGCCTGCACGCCACGCCACAAGTCCATGGCCCGACTCACGCCACGCCATGAGCAACAAAATAGCTGGGCAGATCTGTAGCACAGGGTTAGCATTCTGGCAGAGATGATCAAACACACTAGAGAAGACACAGAAGAAATCTCAGAGGAACCTGGAACGAGGACACAGCTAGCTTACGCTAGGAATGACAAACATTGTTCAGGCAACTTCCTGGAGTCCGGGAGGTGATTATATACCCAGGGGTAGCAGTTGATTGGAAAACAGCATCAGCTGACTGAGACCATGCTACCATTGGTTGGAAATACTGTCACATGAGAAGGACTGTCATGGTGGAACCCATGACGGGAACCACAATCTCCAAGACACAAGACCGACCATGAAAGTCCGCAAGCGCCTAAGGCAGAATACTCAGAACATCACCCGCCGCTACACCAGATGTCTGGACGAGAAGTCAGGGGAAGCCGGCACGGAGGTAAGAGATGGCCAATCCTTGGCTGAATGCTGACAGTGCCCCCCCTTTTCAGGGTGGATGCCAGGCACCCACTAGGTTTAACAGGAAACCTCCTATGGAAACTTCGAACAAGTTGGGGGGCATGAACATCGGAAGCCTTAATCCAAGCTCTTTCTTCAGGTCCATACCCCTTCCAATCAATGAGGTATTGTAGACCATTGAATCAATATTGAGAATCCAGAATTCCTTCCACTTCGCATTCCGTACCCTGTTGGGTGTGTACTTAAGGTAATTTAGGAGCAGAAGTTTGAAAACTACTAAGAATCAATGGACGTAAAAGAGACACATGGAAGGTATTGGAAAGCTTCATTTGTGGAGGAAGTTCTAATTTATACACCACCGGATTAAGAATTTTGAGGATGCAGTAAGGACCAATGAAGCATGGTGCACATTTCATGCTAGGCACCCTCGATCTGATATTCCTGGAGGACAACCAAACTTTGTCTCCAACTCTCAGCAGTGGAGCCGCAAGGTGTCTTTTGTCCGCACATTTCTTGTACCTTTTAGAAGTTTGCTTCAAAGAACAATGAATTTTCTTCCAAAGACTTGAAAAAAGTTCTACTAGATTGGCTACCACCGAAACTTCTACTGCAGGTAAATCTTGAAAGTCCAGGATTCGACAATGTCTACCGAAGACAGTAAAAAATGGAGTTGATTGGGAAGAAGAATGATACCTAAAATTATGTGAAAATTCTGCCCATGGTAAGAGGTCCAACCAATCATCCTGGGAAGAAGAAACAAAGAGCTTAATAAAGGTATCCAGCTCCAGGTTAACTCTTTCGGTTTGACCATTAGTTTGAGGGTGGTAAGCCGAGGAGAATTTTAATTTGATTAGACTATTTCCTTTGGTAAACCATGTAGCCTGAAGATGTCTTGAATAAAAATCTTCACTAGTTGAGGGGCAGACGGGAGTCCTACAGTAGAATAAAGTGAGCCATTTTAGAGAATCGGCCTACTACAACCCACACTGTGTTATGTCCCTTGGACTTGGGTAACTCTGAAATAAAGTCAATGGAGAGATGGTCCATGGAGCGACTGGTACTGGTAAGGGGCGTAGTAGGCCAACAGCTTTCCTGTGAGACACTTTGTGTTGGGCACACTTCACACAAGACAAAACAAAATTCTGGATGTCTTCTTTCATAGTGGGCCACCACTACGAACATTGTAGAAACTTGTAAGTCTTAAAGATTCCGCAATGACCAGTGAAGAGGGAAGCGTGAGCCCGTGTTAATAGTTTTTTCCGTAGATGAAGAGCTACAAAAAAATTCCAGGTGGTGGAGATAGAACTTGAGTAGGAGAAAACACAATGGGTCCAAGATTGGATGAAGTTGTCGTTGATCCTCTTCCTCCTGTGTAGAAATAAATGATCCAAAAGGTGTGTCAGCTTTTTTGTTTAAGATGCTGGGGTGGAATTGAAGTTTAAGGTCAAAACGGAAAAAAAAAAAAAAGAGAGACCGGCGGGCCTGCCTGGCATTTAAACGATGAGCTGTCTGGAGATATATAAAATTTTTATGGTCCGTAATGATAGTGACGGAAAATTTAGCTCCCTCCAGGAGATGTCGCCATTCCTCTAGTGCCAAGTGAATCACCAGTGACTCTTGCTCTGTAATGGTGCAGTTTTTTTCTGCAGGAGAAAATTTACATGAGAAAAAAAACACATGGATGGGTTTTCCCATCTTCGACGGTATGAGATAATACCGCTTCTACTCCAACTGAAGAGGCATCAACTTACATAGTAAACGGTTTATCAAGCTGTGGTTGACAGAGGATTTGTGCCATAGAGAATGCCGACTTTAACTCTTGGAAGGCTTGCACCGCCGGAATAGACCAATAAGAAGGGTTAGCTCCTTTCTTAGTGAGAGCCGTGATTGGCGAGACCAATGTGGAGAAATTTGGAATGAACCTCCTGTAATAATTTGAAAAACCTAAGAAACGCTGGGTGGCTTTTGACAAACTAGGCTGAGGCCATTCAGAAATGGCTTTTAGTTTGTCAGGATCCATCTGAAGAGATTTACCAGAGATAATGTGACCCAAAAATGGCACTGATGTTTGATCAAAAAGACATTTAGAGAGCTTCCCGAAAAGACTGTGGTCTCGGAGATGAGGTAACACCTCCCGCACATGGAGTCGATGAGTTTGTAGATTTTCAGAAAAATTAGAATGTCGTCTAAATAGACAACTACGAATCTATAGAGAATATCCCGGAATATCTCGTTTACATAGCCTTGGAATACCACTGGAGTATTACTCAGCCTGAAAGGCATCACAAGGTACTCAAAATGACCATCTCTCATATTAAATGTGGTTTTCCATTCATCCCTCTTTTTGATGCAAATTAAATTGTAAGCTCCGCGGAGATCTAACTTTGTGAAGACATGAGCGCCACAGACCTTATTGAAAAGTTCAGAGATGAAAGGCAAAGGGTACCAATTCTTTATGGTAATTTGATCCCCGATAATCAATGCAGGGTCTGTGTCCCCCATCCTTCTTGCCCACAAAGTAAAAACCCGCACTGGCAGGTGACGAGAATGGCCGGAAAAACCCTTTGGCAAAATTCTCCTTAATGTATTCAGCCATGGCGGCTGTCTCTGGAACTGAGAGAGGGTAAATGTGGCCTTGAGGGGGCATCTTTCCAGGAAACAGTTCTATACCACAGTCCCAGGCATGATGCTGGTGTAGTTTATCTGCAGCTTGCTCTGTAAAATCACGGTAAGCCTTTGGTAAACGGGAATCAGAGGAAACTTCCAGATCTCCAGGTATAGGGGTTTTACCAGCTGGACTGGCTATGACTGGATGGTTATGTACAGGAATTGCTTGAGATAAACGTCCATGAAAACTGTTTGGTCCCCAGGACAGAATCTGCATATTGGTCCAATCAAAAGTAGGACTACTGTATATCTTCTCAACCACGGCAGTCCCAGGACTAAATCATATAATGTTTTTGGAAGAACAGAAAACTCAAGCATTTCTTGATGCAGGCATCCTATTCTGAATGACACTGGGTGGGATATGAAAGAAATAGATTCCCCCAGAATGGTGTTGCCATCTACTCCAGAGAGTAACAATTTGTTGGGTAATGGGGTAACTGGAATTTCCAAGGATTGAACTAGGGCTTCAGAAATAAAATTTCCGGCAGCTCTGGAATCCACTAAAGCCTTGACTTCCGTTGTCCTAGACTTGCGGGAAAGGAATACATGTAAGAGCCTATCCAATAATTGGGAAGATTTTAACACAACTCCCAACTAAACGCTCCCAACTTCAGTTAGGGTCTCGTGTTTCCCACAAGGAGAGGACAATTTTTGAGTACATGCTCAGGTGCGGGGCAATACAGACAGAGTTTATTCTGAAAGTGCAAATTATGTTTGGCCGTGTTCAACCTGGACTTGTTAACCTGCATAGGTTCATCTCTGCTGGCAGATGGAGATGAGGAATGGCCACTCAGAGATGGTCGGTCTTGGGGGAGTTCACCTTGCCCTCTACTAGCCCAACGCTCCCTATGATGAAACAACATCAGCGAAGGATGCAGGAATATCCCGGGAGGCCAGTTCATCCTTCATTCTCTCAGAGAGCCCATGAAGGAAGGCAGCTTTAAGGGCTTCCTCATTCCACTTTAGTTCAGAAGCGAGGGTCTGAAACTGGACCATCTATTGTCCAACCGTGCGAGTCCCTTGTTGGACTTGAAGTACATTCGAAGAGGCTGAGGCAGAGCAACCTGGCTCATCAAAAATTCTTTTGAATGACAAAATAAATTCTTCATAGGTGGATGCCAAAGGATCAGCTCATTCCCATAATGGGGAGACCCAGTCCAATGCAGCTCCGGTTAACAGGGAAATCATATATGCCACTTTAGACCGGGAGGTAGGGAAATTCTGGGGTAAACACTCGAATTGTAACTCACATTGGTTAATAAACCCTCGACACCATAGAGGATTGCCATCACATCGTTCTGGAGTCGCCAACTGGAGATGAGATTTTTGAGATGTAGCCCCATGAGGCAGGACAGGAGGGGCTAGAGGAGCTGACACTGCAGGAGCGGGTAGTATAGATTCCAGAGTAGTCTGGATAGCTAATAGCTGTCCAGAAAGCTCCTGTAAGTACTGAGCCACTTGGTGTTATGCTGCCTCCTGATTATTGATACAAGTAGTGAGGTTTTGTAATGCCCCTGCATCCTGGGATCCTGAGGCTTCCATTGTGGGGTTGAAAGCAGAAGTCCGAGGTTGGGGGAGAAATCGGAGGTGAGGGGCTTTAATTTATGATCTTCTCATCCACAGAGTTTGGACGTTAACAAGACCTTATCAATGGTGCAGAATCTAACCTGCTGGGAGGTGTTCACCGGTGACCCCTACCAATCGGGATATGGGAATAGAGATACACACAGACGGTAGCCTGAGGATTATGCCTCCCAGGAGGCACAGTTACACCAGGAAATGGTACATGAGGTACCCACGGGTAGAGGTGTATAGACGCACTATTGCGTCGGAAGGTAACGCTAAGTTGCACACAGGCTGAGGTGGGATGACGCACTGCTGCTTCGGAAGGTGACGCTAAGTTGCACACAGACTGAGGTGGTATGATGCACTGTTGCGTTAAAGGTAGCACAGAGTTTGCACACAGGCTGGGCCGGTTCTCCCGTTACGCATGGTACGCAGCTGCGTAAGGCGCCACATAGTGAAGGGCGCCTCAGTTGTGTACCATGCGGGCCACGAGCTGACTGTGTCTCTGTGACACAGCTGCACCGCCTGTGTAGCGCTGACCGGACGGAGTTCGGTCAGCGCTACACAGCACAAACACACAGCCACAGGCACCGGCAGCTGTGTGTTTGCTTTAGCAG
Organism: Taudactylus pleione; assembly: GCA_031769625.1. Classification (NCBI taxonomy): domain Eukaryota; kingdom Metazoa; phylum Chordata; class Amphibia; order Anura; family Myobatrachidae; genus Taudactylus; species Taudactylus pleione. The sequence continues at coordinate 107,945 of JAUIMM010000705.1, read as the reverse complement.
CTGATGAGAGTCAGACAGACTCTCATCGGCTGCTGCTCCCACTGCCAGAGCCGGACATCTTCCGGCTCCCGCAGTGGGTAATGGGAGTGACGTCATGACGTGACGTCACTCCCATAATGCAAAGCGGCGGACGGAGGAGCTGATATCGGCGGCGGGACCAGGACCAGGAGCTGGTTTCAGGTAAGTGGGTTTTTTTAAAATTTTCATTACGTCTCTACTGCGGGGGCACTACAAGGGGGGATTACTAGGGGGGGAATACTACTTATGACACTACAGGGGGTAATACTACTGGGGGGCGCTACAAGGGGGGATTACTAGGGGGGGAATACTACTTATGACACTACAGGGGGTAATACTACTGGGGGGCGCTACAAGGGGGGATTACTAGGGGGGAATACTACTGGGGACACTACAGGGGGTAATACTACTGGGGGCACTTCAAGGGGGGATTACTATGGGGGCAATACTACTGGGGACACTACAGGGGGTAATACTACTGGGGGCACTACAGGGGGTAATACTACTGGGGACACTACAGGGGGTAAAACTACTGGGGGCACTACATGGGGAGAATACTACTGGGGGCACTACAAGGGGGGATTACTACTAGGGGCACTACAAGGGGGGGGACCATTACTGGGGGCACTATATAAAGGGCACTGCATAGTGGGTACCACTACTGGGGGCACTGCATAGGGGGGGAGTACTACTGGGGCACTATATAAGCGGAATACTACTGGGGGCACAAGGGGCAGTGCACAGGGGGGACCACTACTGGGGGCACTGTAAAAGGGGCACTGCATAGGGGGTACCACTACTGGGGGCACTGCATAGGGGGACTACTACTGGGGGCACTATATAAGGGGAATACTACTGGGGGCACAAGGGGCACTGCACAGGGGGGATCACTACCGGTGGCACTGTAAAACGGGCACTGCATAGGGGGGGCACCAAAAAATATACTTACTTACCAAAAAATTTGGGCTTGAGCCGGCCCTGCACACAGGCTGAAGTGTTATGATGCACTGTTTCTCTAAAAGTAGCACAGAGTTTGCACACAGGCTGAGATGTTGTAATGCACTGTTGGGCTGAAGGTAGCACGGAGTTGGCACACTGGCAGAGATGGTATTACTGAGTTGCACACAGGCTGAGGTGGTATGATGCACTGTTGTACTGAAGATAGCACAGGGTTAGCACTCTGGCAGAGATGATCAAACACACTAGAGAAGACACAGAAGAAATCTCAGAGGAACCTGGAACGAGGACACAGCTAGCTTACACTAGGAATGACAAACATTGTTCAGGCAACTTCCTGGAGTCCTGGAGGTGGTTATATACCCAGGGGTAGCAGTTGATTGGAAAACAGCATCAGCTGACCAAGACTATGCTACCATTGGTTGGAAATACTGACACATGAGAAGAACTTTCATGGCAGGAGCCACGATCACCAAGACACAAGGCCGACCATGGAAGTCTGCAAGCGCCTAAGGCAGAATACTCAGCGCATCACCCCCCACCGCACCATACGTCTGACTGCACGAGAAGTCAGGGGAAGCCGGTGCGGAGGTAAGAGACTGCCGATCCTAGGCTGAACCCTGACACACCTATGGCAATTTTTACAATTAATATTTAAGTTATTTTAAATTCTTAATTGGAAAGTCATAAGTACATTGTGCATAATATTCAATTGTATTTGTCCTCTTTGTTTTAGCAAATGGGAATGTAACTGTATTCCCATGAATGATGTAATTCTTGTAACGCAGTGATCATAGCAATATGACGTCACCATATGTATGCAATATATAATACTACGGACTGAGAATCTAACACTAGTTCTGATCTTGAAGCAATATTTTATCAATATTTTAACTTTGCTGAAGAAGATTAATTGCTGAGAATAATATTTAGTCTGCCTTTAATTGAGTGTACACACTGAGCGATATGGAAGATATGTTGTTCCAATTTGCCTCAAAATGACAAATTCTACAATATATCGCCTAATGTGTACCCCACCTCTCCAAGCTTTGATAAATATATTCCTTAGTACATTGCATCTCCCCCTAGTCTGCTGTAGTGTCAGAAAAAGTGTCACTTTACATGAGTTATCCCTCTGTCAACTAGCATCCAATGCGTTTTGAGTATCTGGGTACTGAGAAGCACAGTGACTGTAACAGGAGGTGTGGCAGAGATTTTCAGAGCTACCTGTGATACCCAGGGGTCGGTAAATTGTATAGCGTGTATGTGTTAAATGTGGCATTAAAAGAGAAGAGCATAGTCTCTTTTTGAAGTTTGACAGAACCCCCCCCAGTTAATTAGGAGTGTGGCTCAGTCTATGGGGGACACGAGGTCAAGAATGAACTACTAGACACTAGTAAGGTGGGAGAAGAAAAGACTTGTGATGTTGTGCTCGCGAACCAAAGGGGAGTAAGACGTCAGTTACCGGGCAGAAACATGAATCGCGTGAGTAAAGGAAGGCTATATAAGAACTCGTACGTGCGATAATTGCACAGTTCCTGAGCTAACGGAGTCAAAGTGAGACCCCGTTTGCTGGAGTTACCTGATTCAGCCCAAAAGATCTGGAGGCCGAGCAGCATACAGCAGTGAGCAGCGACGACGGTCCGGTGAGATAGCGGTGCCTGCAGCAACATCCTGGTTCTCCGGCTTCCATCCGTCAGAGGAGGTGGGAGACTAGTCCGGATAAGGTGCGGCCTGGGCGGAGTCTGGGAGTCCTCTGGTGACAGTCGGAGCTGTGCATAGAGGTAGTGAGTCGAGAGATCCTGTAGTAAGAGAAAGCGATTGAAAGCACTAGTGTCAGGTTGCGGCCTAGGACATCCATGTGTCGCGCCATGCCTTGGTTACTGCGGTCACCGTCAATGATGCAGCTATAACAGTTCATATCGCCTGACTGCCCTTTACCCAATGGAAGCATGGTAGTGCTATCCACCTATGATCTGCTACCTTAGGGTATAAAGTCTGCCTCCGGATGGAAGGAAGTTGCCTGAGCAATGTTGTCGTTTCCTGTGTCTACTGATGCTATCTTGTTCCAGGTCTTATCCTTGTGCTTACCAGTACCGACTATAGTGAGCAACAGTGCATCCTGTATATCCCACCTGTGTGCAAAGCCATTGCCACCTCATTGTGTGCGGAGCTATTGCCACTTCATTGTGCTATAGTGCGTCCTCCGACATATCGTCTGTGAGACAAATACCTGCCTATTCATTGTACCACTGTGCATCCGGAACCTCTCGTTAGTGTACTTTACAAGTGCCAATCCTCATGCAAATGTGCCTCATAGATCCTCTGGTGTATACATTGGAAGCTATACTATGGTATAGCATATTTCTGGTAGAAATATCCTCTAGGGCCACTGTAGAAAGATTCTTTATTCCCTGTGAGTGCCAGTCACCTGACCAATGGACCGCGACCTGCCAGCATGGTGCAGCTATACCCATATCCCGCTTGGAGGGGTCACTGGAGAACAGCTCCCGGCTGGTTAGATTCTGCATCTTTGGTGGTTAGGTCTCGCCAATGACTGGTACTCGTGGAAGAGGAGGTCTTGTGTACAGGCACCATGTCTCTGATTCCTCTTCAGCCCAGAACCTCAGCTTGCACCCCTTAACAGGGGATGAAATACAGCTGGTCATTACAGCTAGACTGGGTAAGAGTCTCCATTCGCTGCTACCTCTCCACTTCCAACGCCCAATACCACTCACAATCAGTCAGGCCAATTAAGTAGCCACTTCTACGCAAGACACAACCTTGCAGATACTGTTGGACTTAGCGCAGGGAGCAATCTCTCATACCAAGTGATTTAGCACAGGAAGATAAAAATCAACCCATTATGTCCTATGCCAATAGCCTTAAGAAGTATTAAGTTCCCAGAGCCAGGTTGAGAGATTGTACAGTAAACTGAGGAGCCCAGGACTAAAATGCAGTAATTGAAGAGACTTTCCAATGGTAGCTAGACTTGTTACTAAAATAACCGATGTAGCAAGTATTTGTTACAAACTTTCTTCACTTCTACTCAAATCTGCAATATTAGTATCAATTGGAGTATCTCTGAAACACCAGTATAATTCCGCTGTGAGACTGATATAAAGGCAGATATTTACAGCAGGCAGTTAACCCTGGTAATGCTGTGTACACCAATGGGGAGAATAGCGCTATATTTAGTTATAGACTGATAGTTTCTGGCCAGAAAGACTTGAGTATGGGGTTAAAAATAGATTGTTCATTTATGGATATTTGTTTTCATTCTAGTGAATGTTAAAAACTTGTTTGTAATGTTAATACATAAGTGATATAAAATGGTTGTTTAGAAGTGTGAATTATACTTTTTAAAATCCATAGAGTATTGAAGAGATTCATCCATTGAGGTAATGCAGAGTTCCTGTAAAATAAAATTGTAAAGGAGGATCTCACTTTGTTATTGTGACTTGTTAACATATATTTCCAAGTGAAATGTTACATTATTAATCTGACTATACTCTTGTAATAAAACTACCGATACAATCTACCTAGTTTTATTATACTTACCTCCTTACCTCTCTGTAAGGAAACCCGGATCACTACACCTATCCTAAATCTAACCTGTGAAGTATAGGGTGTCCCATACCCACTATTGGGCTACATTTATTTTATCTTCTTATACAAGAAAGTCAAGAGCTCCATATTTATTACGTTTTGATGCAAAATGTAGGAATTTTAGCTTTTTCACAGCAAGTTTCCTGCCATCAATATAGGTCTGTCTGTAAAGGGTTTGAGCAGTGACCAAGGTTTGACACTCCTATAGCAACTCTTTTGCCATGATCATGCCACACATTGATGCCTCCAGTTCAAATGGCTATGCTCCATATTACTGCCCTCAGTTCACATGATTGTGCCACAAATGTATGCCCCCAGTTCATATGATTATGCCATACCTTCTGCTCCCAGTTCACATGAATATGTCACAGTTGATTTCCCCGACTCCTCACAGACAGCTTACACTGATGTGGTCATACTGCTCGGAGAGGTACTGGCACTGTCATGGTGGGATGATGCTTGGAGGAGCTGCCAGCAGATGTGACCTCTCACAAACACCTTTGCTAGAGTCAGTGCTGTATTGTGGAAATGCAGATAACAGCACCGATTGTAGCTCCACTGCTGAAAGGTTACATCTGCTGGTGACTCCTACTGTCAATGTGTGCCAGGTGACATGGGGCAGCCGCTGTGCCTGCTGGCTGCCACTCTTGAGCAATGGTGCCTTAGTCATTTGCCTATATGGCCTATTGCCAGGGCCCTCTCTACTATGGTGAGTATGACATCTTTGTGGGTCAGGTTTCAGAAATTAGATAGGCAGTAGATACAACTCTCAAGAATATGCATATCCTGAACAAAGGTAAAGCACATAGGCATAATGATCAGAAAAATCTATTGTTTTCTAATGTGTTTGTACTTTTAAATTTTTAATTTACAAGTTTCATATCAAATCAACACTCCCAATTTTCACAGGACAGTAACAACTGAAAGGGGCATGACCATATCTGAAAGGGGCATAACCATATCTGAAAGGGGCATGATTTCTGTGGATCGACCATGGTTTGGGTAGGGCTCCCATGTGTCCTACTTTTACCAGGACAGTAACTTTTTTTTCTCTGCATATCTTTAACAATAATTATTTTCACATAATTTAAACTCCAGATTAACCTAAATTAATACAACAATTTGTAATAACTGTTTTACCCTATTTTGGGTCTAACAGGAAGTATTTAATAAAGTTTTGATCTGTATTTTGAATAGTGATAATTTTCTATTATTTATTGGAATCCAGTTAAGAAAAAGGTGATGTGATTTGCAAAAGAATATTAGGTTTTCAGTGTGACTCATGTAACATATACAGTACTGATGACCCCATCTATGTTATGCATTCCATCATGTACATTTTTTGGACTGGTCAGCAAAGCTATGAATGTCATCCTGATTTCCTGAGTGCCAGTTCCAAGGATTGTGCAGTGGATGTGCATCTTGAAATACGCTAGTAAAATAGGTAGATGCATTATAATGTAACAATTCAGGATTATATTTTTTGTAAAAACATATATTGCTTGAAATATATTTTCTCACAAAACCCAATGTTTTCCAGTAACTCTTAAAAATCACATCCATGTGACTAGAGGAAGAGTCTGTGCGCCCTCTCACAAGGCAGGGGGTGCCAGTGCAAGTATTTCATATTGCAAAACAAAAGCTTATTTCTGTATATTGGTATAAAAGTAAGCGCATAGGACACTACAATCTGCTCTACCTATCCACTGATACAACATTTTGCAATCCCTGCACCATCTTGGTCTGTAAAACTATAGGCCTGATTCAGAGCCGCTTGCTGCTAGCGAGCGCTCGCTCTGAATCAGGGCGTTTTTTTTTTACCTCCTCCAGCCCGCTCACAAAGCTGTGGGTGACCACCCACAGCTTGTGCGAGCGGCCTGGAGATGGTCATGATTATCGCAACCATCGGGCTTGTGACGAGACCTGGGGTAGGGTCTCAGCTCCCGCAAGTTCGAGTGGACGAGTGATGTCAGTAGGTCCGCCTACAAATGCCAGGCATTCCCTTAGGAAGCGTTTGTGCAGCCACCCCCCTTCCCCACCTACAAAACGGGGCGAGCTGTCAATCAACATTGACAGCCGCCCCGTCTTGTGGCGAGACCCATAGCGACGGAACTGCCGTCGCTGGATGGGTCTCATGCATGCGCAGTGGGGTACCATCGACCCACTTGTGAGTGCTGTGCGCTTACGAGCGGGTCTGAATCAGGCCCTATGTGTCCCATATAATTTTGGGTCCAAATGCAGAAATGTAGACATGTGACATCACAAAGAGCAATTCCACTTCAGTTTTAGGGGCCCATTTATCATTAATCACATTGTCAGTGCGATTTGGGTGCGATATTATCTCCCCAAATTGCATTGCGGTGTAGGAGAATATCGCATGAATGTACAGTATGTAGCTCTGCTTGCCGAGACAGTGGGTGTGCAGAAAAAGGCTGGCTCAGCATTTAGCCTTTCTTTTTGTATTATGTGAAGAATTCCCCCCTCTCCACATCACTGCCCAAAATGCCGGTCACCCTACTGGAGCCTTCTATGGCACAGAAGACTAGGTTACCTAGGAAACAACAATATACTGAGTTCTAGATGCCATGGCGACAGGGATGTCAGTGAACAATCCTAAAAAACACAATATGAAAGTTGTGTGAAAAACAAATAAACACTTAGCACCTTTCCGAAGTCAGTATCGAGTGCTAGAGTATAGTTGGAATAAGTGCATACTGATGTATGTGGACCAATAGAAGTGGTATTCATAAGTGGGAATCGATACTTCATGACTCTCATCGATTATGCTGCTAGGCTGATTCATGTTTACTTCCTAAGAAACAAAAGTACAGTTACAGGCAAGATCAAAGTATACAAAAGTTTTGTGAAGAATCAGACAGGCCTGAAAATAAGTAATAATAAGTATCTCAATGCGGGACTAGACAAAAGAATTTGGGCAGAAGCAGCTCAAAGTACAGCTGTTTACCACAAAAATCAATCACCTACAGTGGCAGTCAAAGACAAGACATCATTGGAGACGTGATCTGGAAAAAGGCCAAGTATCAACCATTTATGTAATTTTGGATGTAGGGAATATGCCCACATTCCAAAAGAAAGAAGACACAAGCTTGATCCCAAATCCATCACATGTATCATGCTAGGATACTGCAAACAAAGTAAAGGTTACAGACTGTGGGTAGTCAGTAACAAAAGGCTTCTAGAGTCAAGAGTTGCAGTGGTTTAGGAGACCACTTCAGCTGTAAACAAACAAAATACAATAGTAACGCCACTAAAATTTGTGACGCTAGATATCCCTGCAGCTGGTAACATGTCAGAGACTGAAATAGTAAACACAGACGATCAAGAAGCAAGAGTACTGTGCGGAGAAACTAAGGAAAACCTCTAAAAAGATATAGGGCCTGATTCAAAAACGGGCGCAATGGCAATTTTTACGCTGATTGAGCAATTGTTTGCTAATGTGCATGTGTGAGTGCTTCAGTGTGCATGCACAGCGATTGCATTGTGATAATGCGCGCACAGTGGACACACTCGCAAAGAGAGTGTCAGGTTGTCAGCATTTGAGGATGGTAATAAGGGGGTGGTTTGAAAAATGCAGGCGTGTCTGACTGTTTAAATGGCGTTAAAGATAATAGTAGTAATACAAAGCATCCTTCAATCATACTTGTATATAATATAATCAACGTTTTAAAAAGCCATCAATGAAATTCTAGAGAAACAGAGAAAATAATATAGTGTGGCAAGGCAATGCAACGTCCTACCATGATTATCTGCAACAATAATTCATATTTTCTTTTTCTGTGAATTTTCACCTGGGAGCAGGGGCGTTTCTAGAGAGGAGGGGGCCTGTGTGCTGTCTCCGTCACGGGCCCCCTCCTCTCCATCTGGCGGCCAACAGCGCACTGAGCGGTGAGCGGCCAGCACTGCACTTATAGACTCTGGGCACTAGAGTGTACCCAGAGTCTATAGCGCATGCGCAGGTCACTGGAATAAAAAATGGCCACAGCAGCCATTTACTGCACATGCACAAACGACAGGAAAATGGCCGCCGCTGCCAGTTTCCAGCCATTTTTTACAGTGCAGACACCGGCGCCGATGTGGGACTCCGGAGAGGTAAGTATAATATGGCTGCAGGATGTGCGGTGCACACCCTGCACCCATTATATATGTGCCCCTGCCTGGGAGATTTGTAACCTGAGAAATTTCCAAGGAGAACTCATAGATGGAAGAGGTGGAGTAATAAATAGACTTCTTTTCACGTGGGTCGAGAGGTATGAGGAGGGGAAGGAGTGGAGAAGCATATGGGTGAGCATGTTTGCACGCAGCCGGCCGATGTTTGCATTCTGCACATGCGAACGCAACGCACTGCGCGTGCTGGCCGCTGTGATCGGGAAGTGATCTCAAAGAGCACGCAGAGTCTTCACAGATTGATTGACATAAAGAGACCGTTTGGAGGTGGAGGGGGGGTGGTCGGCAGAACGCAGGCGTGCCTGTGCATTTGAACACCGTTACAGGGGCATGCATATTTAAGACACCTGCTTCTTGATAAAGCCGTGCAGCACGGGGAAACGCGTTGGAGCCCTAGGTGTTTCTCCACTTGGAGGGTTATTCACCACTTGCCGCACATTTACCATCTTGCTGGAGCAAGCCTTTTACCTATGGACTTATCCGATGAACACAGCCTGTGTGTGGACTTACCAACAGCAGTCAGGTGAGCACGACTGCGTGGAGTCGACTCCCAGGGCAACCCGCTTGCAGCCGGGTTAGCTCACCATTACAGGACCCGCTGGACCCGCGATGCCCCATCCTCACATTGGAGCTTAACACAGAGGATTATCCCGCAGTCTCCTTACCTTTTCACAGACTGGAGTCTGTTAGTGGACAACAGCGCACATTGAGTACTCAGAGCACATTGCTCATACTGTATATACTTACCATCATTCAATACTACATTCTACTTGCGGATCTCTATGTATTAGTGTGGAGACTTACCCTTATTCCAACAAACATTGGACACTCTATTGCCATTTGTGACTTTTCTCCTACTCTTAGCTGTATGGATCAGAATCTTTCTGACTTTTTATTCAGTTTTGATATTAACCATTCATGCCTATTATGAGCAGTATTGTTTTTATGTATTATATGTGATATATGTGCTCCCGGGAGTAATTGTCAATAATCTATGCTACTTATTCATGTTTAATAAACATTGTATTATTATTTTTAATTTGGTCTGATATTATGCTCAAGTTGGTATAGCGCCATTGCAGTATTTCTCTATTTTAGCGTGCATAATTAAGCCCCTGCAATTGTACACGCTGGCAGAGGTCTAGATGGCGACAGGAAGCTTAGCAGGTTGTGAGGTAGGGTCAGGTCAACCACAACTGTGCGAATGGTTCTGATATTACTCGATGTTACCGATGTTTTCGTTGACTTGCGGATGCATGTCATGGGAAGTGGGCAGCTTTATACAGTAATGGGCGTCTTGTTATAGTGCTGCGGTTGCTGTGTGATTGCATTCATTAGCATATTTTCACAGCTAGCAGGTGCGTGCGAATGCAGTCGTGCGATCCGTGCTGAATCAGGCCCATAGGCAGAGGAGATAGCAATAAGTAGCGGTGGCGTTAGTTAATTCCAGATGCCTGGAGGCAAGTTATATTTGTCATAGCTGCTAACACTGTAACGTAGTATTTCACATGCAGATACACTTGCCGTCGCACACAGAATATAGCCATGCCGCATATCATTTTAATCAGAAGAAGCCGCTTGTGTGTCCTCATAAGATGCATTTGAAGGAAAAATTGGCAGGAAAAGATTCTCAGTGCTATAAAGGAACTCTGCGCTCACACATTTGGTGTAACGCAGTTTGTAGCGCATGGAGGACAGATGTATGTGGACACATCTGTATGCATTAGTCACAGATAAGATGACCTGTATGGTGCAATTAGCATTAGGCTCAGAGTCCTCCTGGAGAAAGATACTGTAAGACTGCCACTCTGGTGGGACTACAAATTACAAAATGCCCAGTCTACTGCTGGCTGCGTCACATGCCGGGAAGTTGCTCCACCAAAGATCTGCCCCCCCAGCTCCATCTGGTGCATCCTTGTTGATATCCAGCTCCACACTTATGCTCGGGCCAGCCACTCAGGACTCTGCTTCACGGCTAGTGGTTAGAACTGCTGCCAGGGAGGAGTGGGATGGGGAATTGTGGGTCCGGGGGGGCACCAGGACTGTTGCACAGGTCCGTGGCTAGGGATGTCGCTAGGGAGGAATGGGATGGGGAGTTGTTGGTGAGGGGGTGCATCGGGACTGCTGCACGGGTCTGAAGCTAAGGCTGCCACCAGGGAGGAGTGAAACGAAGAGTTGTGAGTGAGGGGGGCACCGGATGTGTCACAATGACATAAGAAGCTGCTGAGGAGCAGCGACACCAATGAGTAGGGACAGGCTATAGATAGACGGAGATGGCAGCTGTAGGTCTGACATGGAGCTCTCCACTAGTGTATGGTGGCTTCTCTGGTGCCGGGAAGAGGTGCCATGTATTGGGCAACCATGTCGATACACTCTGGGTACAAAGTTACAGTCCTAAGTTTGGTGAATATATTCTGGGCAATGGAGCAGGTGCCCCTTGAGTGCCGCGTCCGGCGGCAGGCGCCTCCATTGTCTCCCATAGTTCTGCCCCTGGTAAGCGGCAAGACGAGTGAGTCAGGGGACTGAAGCCTGCAGAGCCAGAGTCCACCTTGAAAACATCTGACTACATGGTGCCCAGGTGGTTGACATTATACCTTGCATACCAAGGGGTGCTATTTGTCCACAGTGTTGTTTTGAAGGCTGGTGATATATTCCATTCTGGAAATTAACAAAACATGGTTCACTACCTTTTCATGTGAAGGCATAGCAGGTAATTTTCAACTGCGTGCTATTGTAAGAGGGGCGTTCATGAGGTGTAAGCCTGCTGCTGTGCAGGTGTAGTCTTGTGGCCTATCTCTCACCTTCAGGCCATATGGGTAGAAAATGGTCCAGGTACGCAGACCGGGAATGGACACGATAAAGGAGTTCTAAGAGGAAGGACAAGTAAGTGCTGTTCTACATCATGTCAGCCATGACGCCCTACTTTACCAACCAGTAGAGAGTTCGGGTTTAGGTGGAAATCATCAATGGCACTTTTGACCTCAGATCCTGAGTTTCACATATGGGTATTCATGTACCAGATCAAAACTCGACCTTGCACCGGCCCGTGCAAGGCCCATGGTTGCCCTGTACACAAAGCAGAAAGGAAAGAGAGACAGACAAACATGGATGTTCTCACTGGTGGTACTCTTGAACTTCGTTCTGCTTGCTGTCATGCTACAGACTATTACAACCACTTTCTTACTGCTTCGGTCCATGATAGCACAGAGGTCTGCTTATGCTGCACATCGCTCCCGGCTGGTGCTGAGGCCTGTCTGTGCTGCTCCTGCCCCGTCCGCTCAGTGTCCTGTTACTGAGCATGGAGATGGCTCTCCACAGCCTCTTGCTCACAGCGTGTCTACCCAGCATGATGGCACACAGGCTGCACACCAGAGTTCCCTCCTAAACCACAGTATGGGCACAGCCATGTTGGACAATGTTACCTGATGCTCTTCCTCCACTCAGAGTGCTACTCCCAGGCCAGCTAATCGCAGCATCCGATCCCTGAGGATCCTCCCCTTATAAATTCTATGTCCTGATTGGCCTCTTTTGCCAGTACAACGTCGCTTCTTGCTAAAGTTACAGCTTAGTGCTGTATCTGAATAGTCCCAGTCCATTATATCCAGTTACTTTTTTTCTGGTAAACAGGATTATTCACACCTCCCAAGTCTCCTCTTCATCCTTCCATGCCTGTTCCAGCCCAAACCAACCCTCAGGCGTGACATTTGCTCCAGCACAGGTCCTATAAGGAGGCATTCAGAGCTATACAGGGCTATACTAATCTACAACGTGTCACAATAATACACTTACCAACAACAACAATAGCAACACCCTCACTGGCCTAACAAACTAACTATAAGTGCAGTGCAACACAACCTACGGTATGCAATTTACTTTAACTATAATCTAATAAACTACTTTGCACGGACACAGTAACAAAAGAATAGCAAATACGCAGAACAAGAATAACCCATGGTAAGGAGAATGCTGATAAAAATGTGGGAGCTGCAGAGCTCTACCATCTTATTTGTAGGTTCCAGTGCACTATTCCATCCACTGGGCCTTCTGTCCAAGTTTACCAATATTGGGCACAGGCCTTGTTGCCTATTTATCTGATATTCTATTTATCACTAACCTGAGCTTAATTCCCAGGTCAGTAATGGGGCTCAGGCCTAGTGCCCTCCTAACTAATACCAAGTGACCTGTACCTAATACCCAGGGTCACTAACAGGGGCTAAGGACTGTTGCCTGTCTATCTTACATTAAAGTAACCTGGTTGTACCGGTATGCTGGCAGAAGCTGCAATGGGGAGTTTGTTTAGCTCTTTCCTTCCCGCAACAAGCTGCATTTTCCTTTCTTCATCTTCTTTCTTCGGATTGTCCTGGCCAGCTGCACCATCTTCTTCTAGACTGCATCCATCCGTCATGGTCAAGAAAGAAGATGCCCAGTGCCGGCAGGATGTAATGCATAGTAGTAGGCTAATCAGGGACAAAGCATTGGACATTTCAAATAGTAGGAAAATAAGTGAGGTTATTATTGTCCAGAGGGCATGCCCATCAAATTTAGAAAAACAGTACCAAACTGGCCGCATTGCTTCCAACATAAATTGGGGGTGATAGGGTAAATTCTGTGTAGTCAGTCCAGGATTAAGTACCATCTAGTACACACTTTGCAGGAGTTTTATTTAATGCTCACACTGATTGTGCATTTGGAATAAGTTTTCCTGATCTCGGATCCCAGTGGGGTACCCAGATCGGATTCCCAGGCTAGTTCAAGTAACAACAGAAGTGGAGATTTAGGAACCAGGATGGAGTGGTAAGATGCCCCTGTCAGTTGAATGGTAGATACAATATTTCTCCAAAGGGGATGGTCGTTGAGAGCGAACTGTAACGAGGGTATTTTGATCAAAATTTCAAAGTTGGAGGTATTGGTAGAATTTCTCCTATGGAAATGTGGTGTTTTTTGTGAAGGTCACTCAAATTAGGGGGTTGCAAATTCTCCAATAATATGACGAAAACATGATGTCTGCCTTGCTCCTAGCAACAGATGTGTGTAGCTCCATAGGAAAAAGAGGGTGTTTCCAAATGGGCTTCTATGGGGAAAGGCTCTCTGACAGGTGGAAAGACTTGTTGACAGTGTCCCACTTGGAAAGTGTGAGGGCCACTGTCAAGACTTGCAAAACAATGGCAGGTTTATGTTTGCTCTGAAGCCAGGAAAAAGATGTAAACTTAACTACACCTACTAGATAATTCTCTAAGTCCACCCAGCATTTGTGCAACAATTTGACTCACTCAGGGCCAGCAACAGAAATCACGGGGACCAGTACACACTTTTTTTAGGGGCCTTCCATCCCCGGGTCCCTGGCAGGTAAAGGCCAGTCGTTTGAGAGTCTACCTTACCGATATGTGTTTTCTCTGCAATGGGCAACCTTAGAAGAAATTGTTCCTCCCTAGGACTGCAGTCGGTATCAATTTTCACGAGGAGATAACATGGTTCGGAAGATGCCTGTTTGCGGAGGAATATAACCAATGTGACTGTCATATAGCGGAGGTTTCACCAGAGAGAGGTTGACGGGGAGAGACATAGGGTGATGGAGAGAAGCATTGGATGACAGGGAAACGGTGACAGGAAGAGGGTAACAGGGAGAGGCAGAGGGTGACAAACAGAGGGTAAATGGAAGAAACAGAGGGTGATAGGGAGAAGCAGTGGGTGACAGGGTAAGGGTGAAAAGGGAGAGGGTGACAGGGAGAGGCAGAGGGTAACAAGCAGAGGATGACATGGAAAGGCAGAGGGTGAGAGGCAGAGGGTGAGTGTGATGGGGAGAGGCAGCAGGTGAAGGGTAGGGTCAGAGAGTAAGTGAAGACTCTGTAGAAGGGTGTAAAGGGGGTTAATTGGGTTGGAAGGGTTACTGGGACATGAAGGTAAAGTATCGGGGGGGAGAATGAGCTGTTAGTAAGGACCTGACCTTCCACCCAGTCCTTGTGCAGAGACGCTATCTACAGCAGGTAATTTCCCCTGCTGAGCATGCCTGACTGTAGCTATTCTAGGAACACAGGCCAGATTCCTCTCAACTATTTTTTGTGCCGGGGCCAGTCGCTAGAGTGTGACACGTCCCTGGCAACAGCAGTGTCAGAGAGAAGGTAAGAGGAGGGAGGAGATGTGAGGGGAAAGAGGGGAGGGGAGAAGGAGGGTCGGACCGCTTCCTCATTCTTTGTTACGGCTCGTGGCAGTGTACTGTAATGAGTCAGTCTGACTCATTATTAGTACTGCTGTCAATGCGGCTGCGGGCACCCTCATTACTGCGGGCCTCGGTGCAATGCCACTGAGCCATGGACCTTGCAGTGAAGGGGCCCGTACATGCCTGCAGTGCACCATGCTACACTGCAGCAGAGGTTACAGTTAGGTTTGTCTGTGGGCCCTTAGAATCTCAGTGCCCGGTAAGGCTGTGCCCCTAGTCCCCCCCTGTTGCCGGGCCTGGATTCAGTTGAGAGGTGATATCACCATTCCACAAAAGTAACAGTTTGGTGCGGTTTTACGTCAACATCCAACCTGCATGAACATGGTTGTTTCAATACACTGATGTTGGAGTGCTGGAATCATGGCATTGGTCAGTAATGATGAATATCAAATGCCAGTAATGGTACATTTAATTGGACCTGTGAGGCCGTGCTCTTCGAAGAAAAATGGTCCAATAATGAATGTTGATATAAAACCACACCAAACTGTGCTACTTTTGGGGAATGGTGATAAGATGGATGTCGTGCTAAAGAAAATTTGCATATCTGATACCTTACAAGCGAAAAAAAAAGCCCCCTGGTGGTGATTTGTTTAATATTTTTTTTCCAGTGAATTTCCTTCCTATGGCCTTATTAAAACGTGCTGAAAATTTGGTGACATTCCAATAAGTAGATTTTGCTGTAGGCTGCTTGGAATAGAGAAAACAAATATTGGGAGCGCTCCCAATATTTGTTTTCTTTGTTCTTGCATTTGATAGTGGTTTTCCACCCCCATTTGGTGAACTGCAGTTTGTACCCCACAACAGATTAACACTGAAGCGCTCAGTTTTTTCTCCTCTTTGATCTGCTTGGAATAGGGGAACTTTAATTATAGATACCCTATACATCTACATATACCCTAGATGTCCAGGTTAAACCCTACAAGCTAGTGTTTCAATGACTAACGCATATATAAGGGGTGAGACGGGGCATCCTTGTTGAGTGCTGTTAGATACCAAACGATTCCAATGTCTGGTCTCCTGTGATACCAGTATTATAGGGGTTAGGATACAAAAGGGTCTATGTACTAAAACTCCACTTAGTTTGGAGATAAAGCAGCTCCTGCTTCGTCTGCTACTGCAACTGTTACTAAAAACGGAGCCGCCAAGGAGAGTGAACGTTAAGTCAAACCCTCAGCAGCAACAGCCGAGATATCTTGTCCCTGACAGCCTGTGTGTGACTCACCCTGCCTTCCGAGAGCTGCAGCAGTGACCTTTTTTGTAAAAACTTTATTAACAAACAGGCAACAAAAAGCACTCCACTCCAGTGAAGGGAAACAGATAACGCCAGCAAAAGAATGTGAACCCGGCGCTGGAGAAGACACCTGAAAGTGACTCTCCTCTCAGTAACACCCGGGACACTTAGGCCCGTATTCAATTCCAGGCAAAAAGTTCAAATCCGCGGTAAAGTATTGCAAGTGACGTTATTTCGCCAGGTGGAAAGTTTCCGCCGTATTCAATTCTTGCGACTTTTCACCAGAGCGGAAAGTCAATACAATGTACCCATCAAAAAAGCTTTGCCTCTGAATAGTCGGCCGAAAAAAGTGCAGAATTGCGGTTTTGGGGTGCAAAGGTGCAGAAACCACTCACGCGTCAAAAAAATCGAAAAAAAAAAGAGGAAAACCCAAAAAAGCACTTCAAAAATGTGGGCAAAAAAGTACAAAGTGGCGGTACAAACGCAAAAACTAGCGAAATAGACTTTTGTGTCTGATAGTATTGGGGAGGTGTTTTTTTTAATGCAGGTGTTTGCTAAGGTGCGTTTTTTGCAGCACTTAAAACTTGACTTAGCGATTTTTAACTATGCCTGCACCCATTTTCAAGTATCCCAAATTGACAGTACTTCTTATTTTCACACCAAAACACGGCTTAATGATATTCTTCACCACTTGTGCAAAGCCGCTATTTTGGAGCAATTGACAGCACTTAAGTACCCCAAATAGCTTCAGTAGGGCTAATCCGGGACATCTACATTGATCCCCAATGTTAGTGCATCTTTTGTGGGGTGTCAGGCTGAATTCCCTAATTCTGCCAACACTTTTTGCCTGTTAGAGTTTCGCCGGGACGCATTTTCGCGTCCTTAGGGATTGAATACGGTGAATAGTGGGGGCGCACACGATAAGTTTCTGCGGCTAAAACACTCGAAGTCGGCAAAAAGTGCGGCATGCGAAAAAGTATTGCGGGTGCGAAACTAATTGAATACGGCCCTTAGTGGTGCCATAGGTGGCTATGAAAGCGCTAAGTGACCCAGGTGCAGCAAGATATCGTAGCCTGTATTTACCGCTGGTAGGCTGCAGACAGAGAAAATCTCTTTAGTACATAATGAGAAGCTGTATGTACTGGGATTTTATCTGCCTTTACCGTTTTTACCCCTTTTCTTCCCTTAGTACATAGACCCCAAAGTCTTGATTGCTTGGAGAAATTTGCCTCGGACACCATATGCGAATGACACTTCATCAATGAACGGTCAAGACACTATCAAATGCCTTCTCCACATCCAGAGCAAGTGTTAATGTAATTTATTATATCAATAGTGTGTTCTGTGTTGTTGAGCGCCTGTCTGGATAGGTTGAAGCTTGGTTAGGGTGTATTAGCATTGGGAAGATCGGATCAGATGTATGTGTTTCCCACATCAGCGGGGAGCAGGATGAGCACTGTACATTGTTGATAAAACATTCAGTGACGGCTGCCTTTATCCTGGAATAGAGGAATTTATAAGAGGTTCCTTTTCAGTCTCCAGTTGGAGAATCCAGAGAAGCGAATGAAGAAGTGACCACTGAGGGGACAGACCAAATGATGGGTTGAATAGTAGAGTTAAGCAGATGCATTGAGATGAGGGGGCTGTCCAGTAGCATATCAATCCTAGAGTATGTACCGTGTGAGCAAATGTAGTAGGTGTAGTCCCTGGGTGTGGGAGTGATTCTAATTTTTCTTTTGTAAGTGTTATTGAAGGTGAGAATGACATTCTATATAGGCCAGACAGCTGATTAGTTTGGAACTCCAAACAATATACCTACTATACAACATATAAAGTCCTATTTTGTATTCCTTGCTCATTTCCCTTATCAGTGTTCACTTCCATCATTTAACCCTGGAGTAATGGCTGTTATCTTTTTCTGTTAGTGTTTCAGTTGAATTGTACGTTGTTAAAAAAGATACACGGAAAGTAAGACCTATAGGAAAAAGGTAACACAACGTTACTCCAGGAACAACTGTGGAATTAAGTTTCATAGCTGCTCCCTGACATTTTATAAAGCAGACTAACTGTGCCTGTCAGCAGCGTGACCTTATCACATGTACTGTACAGGATCACTGGGTTTATCTGCCAGGAAGAAACAGGCTACTGAAATGATTTCTCTTCTATTCAATTTTACTTTGCATAATGCTCCAGACTCTTCTTAGTGGAAGATAAGGTTAGTTCAACATTTTACATAACAGAGATGTCATTGTTTGCGAGAATCAGTAATATTACTGGCCATCATAACGGGACAAAAACTATTATAATAATAATAATATAGAAAACAAAATACAGTATGTTGCCGAAAAATTCAATAAAACCTGTTGGTATGAGGGTTTTTTTTTATTTCATATTAACCCTAGATACATATAACATTGTTCATAGACTATCTTTAGGCAAACTGTCTTCATTAGAGTAAGTATATAACCAACCATCCTCAACCATTAATTCAAATGAAAAGCATGATTTATTTATTGTGTGCTGCACGATGTTCTTCCAGCCCTTCTTCCACTCTTTGACTTTCTTCCTGTTCTATTCCCTTGCTGTCATTCCCTGTTTCTTCATCTCTCCCTCCTTCCTCCTCCCTTTCAGAGAAGTTGCAATTTGCAGCTGACATTTGAGAAATTACAATGCTAGGAGTTGGGCATCAGCCTGTGTGAGAAGCCTGAACATCCCCAGCTGTTTCCAATCCCACATTCCCTTTTGCACCACTTAATATTTTATGACTGCTTATAACACATTTGGAGACAGAAGCGGATTATAAAGACTAAAGCTTTTAAAGCATTACGATAACCTGAAAAAAAATGAATCTGGTGATTTTGGCCAAGGATACGGCAAGTCATGTTCCAATTAAATGTGTGACTTTCAGAGATCAGTGAGGCAGGGAAGTCATTTAGAAGAATTGATTAACATTGAATGTTGCTCTTAGGCCACTTACTCATCATACAGTAAAATTAGAAGAAACGAAGCATGGAACAAAGCAAATACTTACAGTAATAAATGAGTGTGCTCAGAGGTGTAGCGTGTGGTCAGGGCGCCTGAAGCACGTGTGTCCTACGGCGCCCCTCCCCCCAAGAAATAAAAATAGACATTAGGGGTAGCATCGAACTGGGGCATAGAGGGCTACATATATTCCAACCCACTAAGTAATTCCACTAATAAAATCCAGTTTTGTGTGTACTCAATAAAAATACACTTTACTTATATGGTGGTTTCTCTGCAATAGGGGACCTCTAAAGACATTGATCCTCCCTGGGCAGAGTCTTCAGTCGGTACCCACTATTCATGTAGAAAATCACATGGTCCGGAAGATGCCTGTAACCAATATCGTCATCATACAATAGAGGTTCAACCAGACTCGCGCCCTCTATGTCACCTCCTGCCTCGTGTCTCTCCAGCCTCCTGCCCAGTCTTTCCAGCCTACTGTCTTTCCGGCCTCTTGCCTCGTCACTCCATCCTCCTGCCCCATGTCAGACCAGTTCCTGTCACTCCAGCCCCCTCTCACACCAGCTCACTGTCTCTTCAGTGTAGCTCGAGCTCCGGTGCAACCGCCCTCCCTATGCCCCTGAGTGTGCTAAATCCTTGCACCACTATGTACATTTAGTAACTTGTGGAAGAGTGAGTGACAAGTTGTGTTTTGAAGTAGGTTTTCTCTCTTTTCTTCACAAGTTCAAACAAGAGCTTAAACTGCTGGGTGTTTGAGCTTACAGTATATAACAAGTGTGTTTATTTGCAGTACATGTTTATTAAATAAGGTAGCCTATGTATGTTTAATAAACTTTTACTTTGCACGGTGTGTGTGTCCTGTTTATTTTAATATTGCTTTTGCTGTGGAACTACAGGTACCAGCGGGTACGAATGCCCCGCATGCTAGTACTTGTGGTTCTCCAAGTGCCAGCATGCAGGGGAGGCTTGCTGGGATCTGTAGTTCCACAGCAAAAGACAATATTTTTACTTTTATCAAATGCACTACACTACACTATCAACCCGGCACCCACCACCCCAGGAGTGTCTGGGATTGCTCTGGGCTATTAGCCTAGGCCTGGGGTGCCCTGGAGAGGGAGAACGTTTTTCCCCTGTATATTGCACAACCAGCACTGTCACGGATCACTATTGTTACTATTATTATTATCCTATATTTATATTGCACCACAAGTGTTCCGCAGCGCCTTACATAGAACTAATAAGTGAACAAATAACTTACAGTACATTACAGTGCAGGACAAGGACACTATTGATATACATTGCTGCAATAGCGATTAAAGCACTCACAATAAGCAGCATGGAGTTGGCAGTCACGTGTTAGGTGCCCTTATGGGCAGTAAAGAGTAGAAGAAAATGTAAAGAGAAGCACATGAGGGAAGAGGTCCCTGCTCGTGAGAGCTTACATTCTAAAGAGGGGCTGGCTGTTTTTTGGGTGGGTGCCACGCTGTTTTCGTTTTCACAGGTTATTCATTTTTATTAGACACAGATGCACGGATGGAGATCCGTCCATGCATCTGTGTCTTCATGCTTGCAGCACTGATCTCCCTGATCCATGCCTGCAAGCAGGGGCTGGCTGGCAACCTTTAGCCTGGGGGGCAAACATCAGCACATTGTGGAGCTTGGCCCCGATAGGGTAATGCCATCCTTCTTTAGACGCCAGCATCAACCATCAAAACTTGCACCAGCCCTATTCTAGGTGCAGATCATCCGGCTGATTATGGCCTCTAATGTGAGCTATTACGCATCTCTATATGTAACCACTTTTTCAGCAACACACCCGTGTCACTCCAATAACACACCCATACTACACTGCATCTGATTAGCCAACCCCCTGTAATCATCCAGAAATGCCCAACATATTTCTTCTAATACACTTCTCCATGCGTCTGTCTGTACTGCAACTCTGTAATAACACCATCAGGATGTATGCACAGATGAAAAACATCACTTCACATCATATGTCGCCTGTAATAGGACAGGCGCAGCCAATGCTCCTTTATACAAAAGCAGAACATAGGGCTGTAGGTTCCTCTGGGACCCTTTATGAGGTGCAGCACCAAAACAAAAAAAGCAAACTTGGCTGACTTTATCACATTTTTTCTGCACCCTTATCTTAAGGAAAAAAAAAACCAGGAGTGTTGGAGTGTGGAACGGACATAGCTGACTGCCAGGAGGCGGGCAGACTGCTGGCCGACCACCCTGATTGTGGCCGATAAGCATCTTCTGTCTGCCTCCTGGCTGCGGGCAGTGGTGTGCTTGTCTGTAGGTGTCAGTGACAGCAGCAAGGTATGTTAAGTAGTTAGAGCACACTAACAGTCAAGGTAAGGACAGCCATACATGAGCATGGGTGTCTTAATTAGAAATGTCTCAGTTATTTTGATTTAACCATCTATGCTCAAGCATGGATATCACTAAAACCTGGACTGTAGTGTACCTTGAGGACCAAGGTTGGGAAACACTGAGTTAAGCTGCATATCCGTTAGGCGATTTTACTGAGTGATTACATCATTGTACATGACATGACATCGTAATCGTTCAATCGCTCATTAATCGCGCACAAATCATGCACTATAATGTCGGAAACGACCAGTGATGCACGCTTCCGCTGGTCATTTCCGACTTCAATCATTGCCTAAACATGCTGGTCAATATGCCGATAATGACAGATTGGACATGAGGGATGAGGGATGAGGGAGAGTGCCTACACTTAATGACATATCATTCAGTGTAGGCACTACAGGGGATCAGGAACGACAGTACAATTACGATGTCGTAATCGTACTGTCTTTCCATAGTCGGCAAGTGGATACGCAGCATTAGAGGAAGTCACTTTTTTTTTTCTTAATAGATATTTGCAATAGAATATACAATGGACAGATTTCATGTTGCAGTTGAAATGTCATTGTGAGCTAGTTATACATTTAAATACGTTCCAAGTTTACCCTTGGCAAGAAATGAACTTTGCCCCCGATAAGTGGAAGACACAATTACATTTCACACAAAACATTCTTCTTTTATTTATATAGCGCCATCAGCTTACCCAGGACCTTATATATTTTATACCTATCATCTCCCTTCCCTTATATATTTTATACCTATCATCTCCCTTCCCTTATAAATTTTATACCTATCATCTCCCTTCCCTTATATATTTTATACCTATCATCTCCCTTCCCTTATAAATTTTTTATACCTATCATCTCCCTTCCCTTATATATTTTATACTTATCATCTCCTTTCCCTTATATATTTTATACCTATCATCTCCCTTCCCTTATATATTTTATACCTATCATCTCCCTTCCCTTATATATTTTATACCTATCATCTCCTTTCCCTTATATATTTTATACCTATCATCTGCTTTCCCTTATATATTTTATACCTATCATCTCCCTTCCCTTATATATTTTATACCTATTATCTCCTTTCCCTTATATATTTTATACCTATCAACTGCTTTCCCTTATATATTTTATACCTATCATCTCCCTTCCCTTATATATTTTATACCTATCATCTCCCTTCCCTTATAAATTTTTTATACCTATCATCTCCCTTCCTTTATATATTTTATACCTATCATCTCCTTTCCCCTATATATTTTATACCTATCATCTCCTTTCCCTTATATATTTTATACCTATCATCTCCCTTCCCTAATATATTTTAGACTCACCACTTACCACATATGTTTTTTGCCCATCCCCCCCCCTATATATTTTAAGTACTCTTTTAACTTACTTTTTGCTGGGCTAACTGTGGCTAGGGGTGGGCTGTCAAAGACAGCAAGTTCCAGGGCTGCAGGCACTAATCTCTGCACATTTTTTCTTGTTGCACAAGCAGAACTCAGGAGGCGGTGCAGTCAGGACTTGTGTGCCGCCCTGACTTCAGAGATGGGTCACAGAAAAGGAAGGAGGAGATGAACGGGGAAGAGAACTTGGTGGGAGGGAATCACGTGTTGCCATAGCTCTCGGTGCAGGGGAAAGGCCATGGGAGGAGCTGCTGCTGCAGCTAGGCATGCGCAGCAGCCCTCACGCAGCCATTGATTTGACCTTAACTACAGAATGAGCGGCCTCTGATTGCTTCACGATCGGAGCGCGGTAGCCATAATTCAGGTCAGCAGCAGTGTGAGCGTGGGATCGTCCCTCCCGTCCTATACAGAGTGCAGTAGTGGCCCTAGTGCTGCACAATTGTACCGGCCCGGGGGAGCAGGTAGCACCCTGCCACCCAGCCCAGCCCGCCCCTGCCTGCCAGCATCGTATGCAGATACGAATGACATATCGTACAGGCATAAACACTGTACGATATGCCGCAGGATCGTGTACAAGATTGGCAGATCTTGCCTGCTGTAGGCAAGATCTGAAGATGCGATGTACGACCCGCGGGGACGTGAATCGGCATCGTGATCGTGACTGGACACTAACGTTTTTGGGCATATTTTACACGATCTGTCGTTCTGATGCGTCGAAATAGGGCAAATCATGTAAAATATCGCCTAGCGTGTAGGCACTTTACCTGTAAACATCCTACCAATCCAACAGCTACAGTAGAGCCTTGTCTAGTTTAAAGAACCATGGGCCTGATTCAATATGGACTGCTATTGCGATCGCAGCTGCAATTACGCACGGAGTGCAAAAATATGCTAATGAATGCAATCGCAAAGCTGTTGCACAGCCAGCATAGAGACGCCCACTACCGCAATCTCACATCCCTAATACCTTACAGTCCTGCGTATACATCGGGAACATCGGTCCCTCACGCAGAATTACAGCAGCCCTGACCTCACTCAAAAATTGCTAACCTCGTTGTATGTGGTGAGTACTCAAACTGTGCATGGCGTCACAGTGGCTAATTTATGTATGCCCATGTAACGGCGTTCAAATGAACAGGCACGTCTGCATTTCTCCGACCACTCCCACGTCACAACCACCAACCGCTGACCTCCCATCACTCACTCTGAGATTTCTGTCTTTCTGCGTGAGTGATTGCAGTGCAATTGCAAAGCTAACTCACGCAAGCACACTGTGGTGCATACACATGCACAGTATGCACCATCGACCGATCTGCGTACACTGTTGCAGTTGCGATCGATGATGACTCAGGCCCCATGTCTTTACTTTATAGAGCTAAACTTACTATGACGCAACTCCTAATTATTTTAATTGAAAACTTTTTTTAGATGGTGGTTACAGCAAATGACAACAACATAACTGCATGGTAGCAATTGTGATATGGGCAGCACAGCTGTCTTACACGGGCAGGGCCAGATTAAGGTCTGTGGGGGCCCCTGGGCAACAAACATGTGGGGGCCCCTATTAAATGTGACGAACTGGGGGTATACACAATGGGGACCCCAGTAGTGTCAGTGCCCACTGTGGTAGTGCCCCGTATGCAGAGCCCACAGTAGTGGTGCCCTTTATGCAGTGCACCCAGTAGTAGTGCCCCCAGGAGTGTTGCCCCTTATGCAGTGCCCCCTATGCAATGTCCCCAGTAGTTATGCCCCCAGTAGTAGTGTCCCCAATAGTAATGACCCCTGTATAAATGCCCTCAGTAGTAATACCCCTGTAGTTGTGCCCCCAGTAGTCATGCCCCCTGTGGTAGTGGCACCAGTAGTAATGCCCCCTGTAGTAGTACCCTCTGTATAAATGCCCCTGTATTAGTGCCCCTAATAGTAATGCTCCCTCTGTACTAGTGCCCCAGTAGTAATGCCCTACCTTCAAGTAGTCCCCAATAGTAATGCCCCCAGAAATGGTGCCCCCAATAGTAATGCCCCTAGTAGTAATGCCCCCTGTAGTAATGCCCCTACCCGAGTAATGCCCCCTGTAGTAATGCCGAGTAATGCCCCCCCACCTCCGAGGTAATGCCCCCTGTAGTAATGCCCCCCCGAGCAATGCCCTCAGTGGAAAAGCCGTTTGTGCTAAAAAGAAGAAAAAGTCATACTTACCTTAAGCCCCGCTCCTGCTGCCTTCTGGTCCGCCCGGCTGCTCCTCTGCATTATGGGAGAGACGTCATGACGTCTCTCCCATAGTGCACTGCCTGAGCCGGAAGCCGGAGCTCATCTAGCCTTTGGCTGCCGCTGCAGGGAGGGAGTCAGGCGCCCACTGGTTACAATCTCAGCGGGCGCCTGGCCAATGGTATGCATTCAGTATGAAAAGCCGGCTGCCGCATGACCGGCAGTTCGATTCCCGGCTGCAGCAGCCCGACAAAACAGCAGAGCCCGGCAGCGGAAGCCCGACAGCGCTGGAGATCCCGATCGTCCCTAAGGTAAGTACTTACTAACCTAACCTAACCCCCTAACCCTAACCCTCCTTAGGGGTGCATAACCCTAACCTCCCCCCCAAGTGCCTAACCTTAACCTCCCCCCCTCTAAATGCCTAACCCTAACCCCCCCTTCCCCGCTGCCTAAACCTTAGTCCCCCGGGGTGTGCCTAACCCTAAGTCCCCCCTGGGGGTGCCTAACCCTAACCCTCCCTCCCCCTAGCCTAACCCTAACCCTCCCGGGGGGGTGCCTATCCCTAATTCCCCCCCAGGTGCCCTAAACCTAACCCTCCCCCCCTGCGGTGCCCTAAACCTAACCCTCCCCCCCTGCGGTGCCCTAAATCTAACCCTCCCCCCCTTCGATCGGGATGCCGGGTGCCTGTCTCCCGGCATCGGGAAAATGACAGGAATCTAGATTTTAGACGCCTGTCATTTAACCGTAGGCGGGATAGAGGATTCGGGAAGCCGGCGGTCGGGATTGCGGCCGCCGGCTTCCTAAACATATCCATAATGGTACCTCCCTGCAGCGCCGGGGTTAGGTGTCCGGAGGGTTCCGCCTCCTCCGGTTCACTTTAACCCCGATGGCTGGGTGTGGGGGCCCTTCAGGTGTGGGGGCCCAGGGACGATCGTCCCTGTCGCCCCCCCCTTTAATCCGGCCCTGTACACGGGATGCAGTTATTATGCCGACGAACGGGTTGCTGGCAGTCGAAATACTGACACCGCTATCCCGCCGCGCGGGCATAATGCCGACGCCGATATCCCGATGGACATCAGGATACCAGCATTGGCATCCCGACCGCTGGAATCCCGAACGTCCAGACGGCGGGTAAGTATGAAGGTAAGCTGAGGGTGGGGATGGTTAGGATTAGGCACCCCCGGGGGTTATGTAGGGTAAGGCACCCCCTCGGGAGTGTTAGTGTTAGCATGCAGGGAGGGGTGGTTAGGGTTAGGGACCCCACTGGGAGACTTAGGTTTAGAGAGCTGGAAAGGGGGTTAGGGTTAGGCACCACTGGGGGGGACTTAGGGTTAGGCAACCCCCAGGAAGGTTAGGTATGGGCATCACTAAGGGTGGGTTAGGGTTAGGGTGGGGGCAGGGTAGGGTCGGGCTTCCGGAGGTGGTATTTGAACCGGCTAAAGAGCCACCGGTATTTCAATACCATTCCGTCTTACACTGCTGGAATCGTGGGCTGGATTCTAATCCTCTTTACCTGCAGGTTGCTTGTAAGTTATCAATGAGTTTTTCATTAATGATATTTAGCACTAGAACTCAACGCAATTTTTTTTTAACCTGAATTCATCATTGAGCTGCTCGCTGGCAAGCGCTAGTGTTAAAAAAATCCAGCAGAGCTGTTTCCCTCTTCCAACGGTGCTGCCGAATGAAGATTCATTTTTTTTTCTGTTGGCTGCCACTTCATCTGTACCCGACAGGCTTCCCTCCAGCATCCATGCCCACCAGCAGAAGAAACCTCCCTTCCCAGCCCGACACACACTGCTGTGTCCTGGGCTGGGAAGGAAGGCTGCTCCCACTGCCTCGCAGGGAACTTGTGGTGGGCATCCATCTGCTGGGCTGCTGAGGGATGAGAAGGGTGCCGCCAGCTGCTTTGGGAGGATGAATGGGGTGCCACCGGCTGCTGCAGGAGGGTGGAAGGGGGGTCCATCAGCTGCTGTAGGAGGCTGGAAGGGAGATCTGCCAACTGCTGTTGGAGGGAGCTAGGGAGGAAGCTGGTGTCACTGGTTGCTGCAGGAGAGTGGAATGGGGTCCTCCAGCTGCTGCGAGAAGGAGACAGGGAGGAAGGGGGTGCCACCGGAAAAAAAAACACCAATAAAAATGTATCAAAAATAAAAGATGACAATCAGGGAGGGAGCACAGACTACAAGATGGAAAGTGGGATGAAAGGAGTGGAGCATTGCAGGGAAGGGGCGGAGCATTGGAGGGAAGGGGCGGAGCGTTGGAGGGAAGGGGCGGAAAATGAGCTGCCGCAGTGAATTGTGGCAAAGACCCAGATGCTGCATTCTCCAGCTGGGACCATAGCGCTATTCAGTGCTAGATAACAGCAGCTGTAGCAGGGAGAAATCCAAATAAGACAACGAGTGGTAAGTTCACAATACAATACAGTTTACCATAGATTTTAAATGGCAGTCAGTAAACAAAATAGCGCTGCTGACAAGCTGCAGAAAAAGTGCTATAAACAGCAGAAGCAGCATTTACATATGTAACCAGTTAAAAATCTCTTAAAACTACTCATTGATAAATGGGGCCCTTAGTCTGGCTACTAACAAACAGTAGTGGTGGTATCTATCCAAGTGGGCTCCTGTGGCAGGGAGACTAGGGAGCCCATTTATCTAAGTTAATTTGAGGTAAATTCCACGAAAACACCTGTTTTCGGGGGTTTACCTCAAATATTAAGTATCCCCCGGCTGTATGAAAGAGGGACCGCAGCAGGTATCGGAGATACCTGCTGCAATCCCTCCATTGCCCCCGCAGCCACCTCCCTCATAGGTTTCTATGGGTGATGCGATGCTGCCAAATGTATCAATATTGGGAATGCTTCGCATTCCCGATATTGGCCCCAGCAGCTAACGCCATCTGAAGATAGCGTTAGCCGCTGTAGTCTATGGGGACTTAACGAATTTCAGCCGGCAGAGGGATCTCCTAGATCCCTCCGCTGGCAATGGGCGCCGCTCATGTGCAGTCCGCGGGACTGCACATGCGCAGCAGTCCCGCATGCACTCCGGCCACATCGCAGAGCCCGTCTCCCTGCATGTGCAATATAGTACATTCAGCCGGTATGATCGCATTTTGAGATGCGATCATGAGCGGTACTGGATGCCCTGATCGCATTGCAAAATGCGATCATTAATAAATAGGCCCCTAGCTTGTAAACTCCATGACAGGGAATTATAGGTCTCAATACAGTTCTTTGATTTTTGCATTGCTGCAGAACTTGTTGGAGCTACCAAAATAGACGGGTCTATGTACTAAGCCTTGGAGAGAGATAAAGTGGACTGAGATAAAGTACCAACCAATCTGCTCCTGACATTCTTCAAACACAGCCTGTAAAGTGACAGGAGCTGACTAGTTAATATTTTATCTCCGTCCACTTTATCTCTCTCATCAAGGCTTAGTACAAAAACCCCATTATAATGTGTTCTTGTTAGATTGTTGGCATGACCTTGTTTCTGTACAGAGGGCCTGATTCAGAGGCGCTCGCTGCTGGCGAGTGCTCGCTCTGAAGCAGAGTGTTTTTTGTTTTTGCCGCCTCCAGGCCTCTCGCATAGCTGTGGGTGACCACCCACAGCTTGTGCAAGCTGCCTGGCGATGGTCACGATTATCGCGACCATCGGGCTTGCGACGAGACCCTGTGGTAGGGTCTCGGCTCCCGCAAGCCCGAGTGGACTTCCTGCCCTAATAGAGCAGGAAATCCAATACTGACATCACGAGTGATGTTAGTAGGGCCGCCTACAAACAGCATTCATTCCTAAGGGAACGCCTGCTTTTGTGCAGCCACCCCCTTCCCCGCCTCCAAGACGGGGCGAGCTGTCAATCAACATCGACAGCCGCCTCATCTTGTAACGAGCCCCGGAGCGACTGAACTTCAGTCACTCGCTGGGGCTCGCACATGCGCACGCCGGATGCGGCGCATGCGCAGATGCCAAACATCGACCCGCTTGCGTGAATTGGCCATGTTGGATTGTGTGATGTGACAAAATGTGTACAGTATTTCATGCAGGTTAATGAGCTATTTTCAAGGCCTCCTTCCTAATCCCAGACTGAACCCACCTTCCCCTCACAGTAACTGACATGTCAGCAGATGCTTTAGGGCTGTGATGACAATCTTGTTTACTCAAACAATCCCAGGGTTGTGACTCATGCTGTCCACATGAAGACATGTACTATGTGCTAGGGATTCTTTGTGATTGTGTACCTAGATCTCGGTTAACCCCTTAATGCAAAATTATATTTTCATACTTTATTTTAGATTAATCTTTATAAACACCATCAATGCATACTTGCCTACTTTTGAAAAAGCATTTTAGGGAGATTGTGTAGCACCACCTATGCAATACTTGCCAACTCTTCCTGATTGTCAGGGAGACTCCCTGAAATAGTAGCAATCTCCCTGACTCCACGAAGAGTCTAGCAATCTCCCTGATTGCACCTTTGCCCCATTATGCAGCTGTTATCTAAAAAAGAAAAATAGATATATATATACATTGAAATGGAATCATTTGTATCATTTCCCCGCATTGGTTATGAGGCACAATGATCCCTATGGCTACATGTGTTTTCTGGAAAGTATTGGTGTGTTTTCATCAACAAGTAAATCTTACTACTTTGGGACTCTCTTACATTTGGATGTAAATTTTATGACATGCCTCTTAGATGAAGCAGTACACGCCCACTTATACGCACTTACCAATCATCTGCCCGATGTGCCATCCTTGACAGCTCAACTGGGCGGGCATTTAAATCACCCGCCCAGTTGAGCTGTCAATCACAGCCGGGTCCGCACTGCATGTGTACAGGAGACCTGCGGGTCACCTGTACACACCAGCAGATGAGCGATATATCGTTCATATATATAGGCCATCTGCTGTGCTGCCCAGCAGATCGGATATTTCTGTAAACTACATAATTCACAGACATAGCCTCTGTACACACCACAGGCGATGCACTATAAATATATCCCCCATGCAATGGGTCGGGCGATATAAATCTATTAGTGTGCACCCAGCTTTAGAGCCCTATTTACCAAGCTTAGCTTTATGGAGATTGATGGAGTTAGCACACTGTAACCTAGGGCTACATACTTGCATTTCTTTTGAGAGAAGAAGTAAATACTGCTCTCTCACTTACTCAGATGAGGCCGAACACAAGAATAAAATGATTGTGTACACAATCACCTTACTTTTTAGCATTCGCAATCATGTCCTCTTATCGGAGCCAGTGTCCTGGCATCTCACTCTTGCTACATAGCCCAGAAAAAGCATTTCAAATCACCATGACACAGTAATCATAATCAGTAATGCTACTTTGACATAAAATTTTATTAATATGTCACAAAGACCCTTATTAAAAGTACACATTTATTATCAACACACTGAGGAGAGCTATACAAATAATATGTCAGAAATTATATAAAAGTAAATGTGGAAAAAATTCCAGAAAAGTATTATCCCTAGATAATGCGTCTAATAAGCCCTACAATAAAACACTTTCAATTTTTATTCTAAAGACAGCAATACATAAAATTGGCTGGGTTGAATAAAAAAGGAAAAGTAATTCCTGGCCTAACTGATGCCTGTGAAAATCAGACTGATAATAGAACTGTAAGCCACTTCTTGTCTCGAAGGGGTTAATTAAGAATTGGACACTAGCGTGTTTAATGTAGGTTTAACTGTTCAGTAATAAGAACTGTTGGTTAGGGTACATATTGTGAGGGGATATAGTCATGTGACCGGCGGACGCAAGGCTGCTGGTCACAATCTCGACAGCCTAATGCCGACTAGGGAGTTATGATAGGCATTGAAATGCCGACGCCTATCATAATCCCAACGCCAGAACGCAGAGGACGACATCCCGAACCAAAGTAAGTCCGGGTACCCTTCACGTTAGCCACGGAGGGGGAGGGTTAGGATTAGGGAGTCTAGAAGGGTTAGGTTTGGGGGGGATTAGGGTTCGGCACCCCTAGGGGGGAGGGTTAGGGTCAGGCACCCCCCGGGAGGGTTAGGTTTAGGGAGCGGTAAGGGGGTGAGTTAGGGAAAGGCACCCCCAGGGTAGGTTAGGACTAAGCACTAGGGGGGAGGTTAGGGTTAGGCACCACTAAGGGAGGGTTAGGGGGGGACAGGGGAGGTTAGGGCACTTACCTGCCTCTGTCGGCATCTTGATCCTGTCGGGCAGCTGCCAGCATTTCAATCCCATTCCATTGTGAGAATCCACATTACTCCAGAACCAATATTACTATTCACTGGGTTTCCTGGGACGTAAGTCAGCTGGACTCAACTAAAAGACATTAGACAAATTGTTCCTTATATGAGGAGAATTTGGGGGGAATTCAATTAGCCGCAATATGCCGCTTTTCGCGAAAAATGGCTTATCTAGCAAATTTGTACTTATCACGCTATCCTATTAGCCACAATTTTTCCCGGGTGCGAACTCACCATACCATTTCCTTAAAAACTTTTCCCCACCTCCTTAGTAGGTCTAAAGTTTGTAAAACCCCTTTTTTTGGCTAAAAAGTTCAGGACTTGGTTCAGAATCACTGGGACACCCTCCTTAATGACTTATGCTGGGCATACACTATACAATTATCTGTCAGATATCTGTCCAATCTGGCTGGTTGGAATGAAAACCTGGTAATGTATGGGAGCAAATGACAGTTGATCAGATGGTAACTGGAAATCGGACAAAAGCAGGTGTTCAAATTGGTTAAATTTGTGTGTTTTAACCAATTTGTCTGAACGACCATTTTTGTCCATTTTCCAGTGTTTGTGAGCAAATAGTGGATTGTCATTTGCTCCCATATATTACCAGATTTCCATTCCAACCAGCCAGACTGGACAGATATCTGACAGATAATTGTATAGTGTATGCCCAGTATTAGACAAAATAATTTTTAATTAGCTTAATTTGGCCAATAATGATGTAATTTTTTGGTTAAAAAGTGTGATACCCTAGCACCGGTTAGGCGTACAAATGGGGTTTCTCGGTTCACATTCAACACAGAGAGGTAAAGAGGTAATTTTATTGCAACACAGAAGTTCTATATTATTACATCACATTCATGTAACATAAATTACAGGTTCACTTTGAATGGGAATTACTGTACCAATTGCTTTTACAATGTCAATTCAGATTAACGAAACAATGACACAAGTTTTTATTATGCAGGAACTTAGCCTCCTGGCTACGATTAGTATCACTCTGCTCCTATGGATTTTAAAAGGTTATTGCATGCAATAACATATAACGGTGGATTTTACCTTAAACACTAAAGCGGAACAGCAACTGTAATGGATAACAGTTTATAAATTAATCCTTATATACGCTAACTATCCTAATGCTTGCTGGCCAGAAGCTACACTTTAATAAATTAATAAAGTCTCAAGTCTTGCTAAGTGTACACTGCGTTGCCCGGGATGCTGGTTAATAAGTTTGTCCTGAACTGGTTTTGTAACAAGACTGACTCCACTTGTAAGTAATGCAGGGCTGAGTTAGTCCTAACTGCACTGGCTTTCCCCTTCTTGAATCCTAGACGGCTGCCAGACACTGAGACGCAGTTAATGTCTGTGTAATCCTAAACAGCACTTTGGGGGGGGGAACTGGACACGTTGCTGCCAAAGTCACTGAATCTATAAATTTAGTCCTTAGGCTCAGTCTGCTGCAATATCCTGTAAGTGGTTCGGCTTTTCCTATTACTCCCAATACTCAATAGCCTTTTCTGAAGATTGCCTTAGATTCTGGCCGCATGCCTGACCCTTTGACAAAGTTACTGTCTTTGCAATACCAAACAGCACTGGGGGGGGGGGGGGGAAATTGCTGGTAATATCAATGGGACTGCAACCTTGTTGCTATACTCCGTCTGTTGTAGCAGCCTGTAAGCTAGCTGCTCTGTTCCTCCAATGGCTACTGAAAAACGTCTACTGCTGACTTTTCCCAAGGGTATACCTTTCTGAGGGTTTATTTAAAATAGTGTCACTCAAATATAGCGGGACTCGTTTTAGGTATCCTACCGACGGGTAGATATTGTGATTTGGGGCGGCTGTATCTGGCTATGAACTTGCACCCTGTAGGCACTTATATTTTGCCCTTACAGTCTTTCCTGCACTGGTGGCTGGTGCTGATGTTGAACCCTGCGCTTTGCAATTGGGAGCTGTCTGTTAGTGGGGGGTCACTGTGAATGGGTACTGACTGCGGGAACTTTTAGGCGATCAAGCCTCTTACCCCCGCTGCATCAGGCTCAAATCCTCTCTCTCTCCGCACTTATAGGATCCGCCTACTAGTTCTGAAGAGTCCCGGCTCACTCCACCATCCATGGGCGTCACCCTCCGAGTCCCCGCCTGGACCACGCCTCTGTCTCCTAACCGGACTTCCCTCTTCCACTCCGGCTGCTGACTCTTGCAACCCGGGCACCTCCCAGATGCCACGGAAGCCGCTCCTTGCCTTCCGACTGCCGGTGAACGCCTCCCAGACATCTCCCGTCTCCTGCAGGTACACCCGTTCTGCCGTGTAATGCTTAGCTCTACACACTCGGGGACAACTGCGCCACAGTCCCGCGCCCCCGGCTTTTTATATCACCCTCTCTCCTCATCGTGCTGTTGCTAACGGGCACCCTTTTGTCTGAAGGGTGTCTGAATGCCCTTGGTATCATCCTTTCCTCGCGCTCCCCCCATAGTTCACAGGGTAGTCTGACTGGACAGCACCAAGTTTCTCCCATAATAGGGGTCAGTCCTCCAACCTATTCTCCTTACATCAGTCCATAATAGGTTAAGATAATTTATATTAAAAATGACAACAGCATTCTGGTGCTCCACTGGTTGGTTCCCCTATTTGCGGGGTACCACATTCCTCCCTACTAGAATCATGCGTGCCCTCACGCGTTTCACCATTTCAACAAGTTAAACCAACGTTACTTTATAACATTCTACTGTATAGTTTGATCAATCAATGACAGGTGTAACAATTAACTCTTATCATTACTTGATAACATTCTACTGTACTAATTTAGTCAATTAATGACAGTTACAACAATTAACTCTTATTCACGATATCTAAGTGGTAATAGTCCTTTTGTGCTTCTCTCGGAATGTCGTAATTGACCTTCTCCTTCTTCTGTTTCTCTTGGGATGGCTGTGGCATTCTCTTCCATTGTCACTGTTTCGTATAGATTGGGGGACAACAATACTGGCCAATATGTACTCATCAATATGTTCATAAATTCATCGGAACTCTGAGTATCTGGTTCCATTGGCATTCCGCGAGTACGTTCCTCTCTTTCTTGAACAGTTTTGGATTGGTTGGAGTGCAATTTCAATTGATTTCTATGGACCACCATAGTACGTCTCCCATCTTCTTTTTGTATTTTGTATATATCCAACTCGGTTTGTGATGATTCTAAGATAACATAGGGTGTTGGTTCCCACCAAGGGTCAAGTTTACTATGTCTCTGGTTATTTTTCTTCAGAACTCGATCTCCTATGTTTGATGGTTCGGCACAAGCTGTCAGATCGTAATTCTCTTTCTGTCTCTTATGGGTAACTTCGACATGTCGTTTCACTATTCCTTGTGTTGTTTGCAATCTTCGTTGGTGCTCTGTCACCCAATTAGTTGTTGGACCAGATTTTTGCCATTCAGTAAGTGGTACTTGCAGACGAATATCCTCAGGTAACTGCCCGGCTCTTCCGAACAGCAAGTAGTACGGTGTGTATCCAGTTGCGCTATGTGTGGTATTGTTGTAAATATAAATTAATTCTGCTACCATCACGGGCCAATCCTGTCGCTCTTGTACGGACAACGCCCTAAGCATATGTATTAGCGTTTGGTTGGTACGTTCACAAAGACCATTCCCTTGTGGGTGGTAGGTGGTTGTCTGAAGTTTTTGACACCCATACAGGGCACACAGTTCTTGGAAAAGTTTAGCAGTAAATGCTGGTCCTTGGTCGGTTAACAGTTTCATCGGGTAACCATACAGTCGTACGAAGGCTCTCCAGAACACTTCAGCTGTAGTTTTTGCTGACAAGTTCTTTACTGGTAATACCACCGCAAATTTGGTATAATGATCTACGATGGTGAGGGCGTATTCGTATCCAGTGTGACTTTTTTCTAATTTCACATGATCCAAGGTTACTAACTCTAGTGGACCTGAACTGTCAATGGGATGGGGTGGGGCTTTTTGAGTACTCAACGAAGGTTTCCTCAAACTACACCTGACGCAGTTCCGGCACCACTTTTCAACGTCTTTTCGTAGACCGACCCAATAGAATCATTGTCTAAGAGTAGTTTCTGTTTTCTGATGGCCCGAACGGTCATGATAGGCTCGTAGCAACTCCTCTGCTCTTTCTTTTGGAATCAGGATTTGACTCTGGGGTAGATGAGTTTTTGGATTGACACTCTGTCTTATTATCAGTCCTTCCTGTACACTCAGTCTGTCTCTCTGCCGCCAAAGTTTGGTTAATTCATCAGGCAGCATTTGCTTTATCTGTCTCCCTCCTTTTCGTAACATAGTCCTCAGTTGTTGAATCAGAGGAGATTCTTCCTGCCATCTCTGCCATTCTCCGGTAGGCCCCAAACCTATAGCTTCATAATTGAGATAAGTACCGGAAGAAACGATTCGGTTTTTTTCTGGGACAACATCTTGGATGAACGCAGGAATTTCAATTGTTTCCCATTGATCTTCCCGTTCTGGTTCCTCCTGGCTGGGCAGCTGGGATAACGCATCCGCGTTGCCATTGCTCCTTCCAGCCCGGTAGGTGATTGTGAATTGGAAATTGGCCAGGCGGGCATACCAGCGTTGCTCCAATGCTCCCAATTGGGCTGTTTGCAAGTGGGCCAGTGGATTGCAATCTGTGTAGGCTGTGAAAGGTGTCATCAACAAATAGTCCTTAAATTTTTCTGTTACCGCCCACACCAACGCTAAGAATTCAAGTTTGAAGGCACTATAGTTGGAATCGTTCCTTTCGGTCTTTTTCAATCCTCGACTGGCATAAGCGATAACTCGATCCACACCATCCTGTTTTTGTGCAAGCACTGCACCTAACCCTTGCCTACTAGCATCAGTGTACAAGGAGAATGGGCGACCATAATCAGGATAGGCCAAGATAGGGGCTTGCATCAGTTCTCGTCTCAGCTTTTTGAAGGCCTCTTGCTGCCGATCAGTCCACTCTACTCCGGCAGACATATTCCTTCCTGACTTCGGTAATCCTCTGAGATGTTCATGCATGGGACAGGGAATTTTAGTTAAATTTCTGATAAATCGACGATAATATCCCACGAACCCCAAAAACCGCCTCACATCCTTGATGGCGCGTGGGACTGGCCATTCTTGAATCACTTGAATCTTGTCGGTGTCAGGAGTCACCCCTTTGGAACTTACGATGTGCCCCAGGTATTTAACCTCTGGTTTCAGGAGGTGACATTTCGCTGGGTTGAGCTTAAGTCCATATTTGGCAAGGCGTTTGAACACTACTTGTAGATGTATTAAATGTTCCTCGTAGGTTCGGGAGAAAATGCTGATGTCATCGAGATACAAAAGTACTACCTCCAAATTGTGGTGTCCCAAGCAATGCTCCATAACCCTCTGAAAGGTGGCAGGAGCATTGCACAACCCAAAGGGCATCCTAGTGAATTCGTGTAGGCCCATGGGGGTTGTGAAGGCAGTTTTTTCCTGATCCTTGGATGACATCTGGATTTGCCAGTATCCACTGGTTAGGTCCAAGGTGGAGAAATACTGCGCAGACTTCAGAGCCGCTAGGGACTCTTCTATGCGGGGTAACGGATAAGCATCCCGGTGAGTGATGTGATTTAGTTTCCGGTAGTCAACGCAAAGTCTCAGTTGACCATTCTTTTTCTTCACTAGCACCATGGGTGCTGCCCACGGGCTGTGACTCTCCCGGATCACCCCTGCGGCTTTCATTTCCTCCAGCATCTGTCGCACAGGTTGGTACAGTTCTGGAGCCAGGGACGGTGCCTCTCTTTAATGGGCGGCTCCTCACCAGTCACAATTCGATGCTGTATATGAGTTACGGTTCCGAAGTCCGCCGGATGTTTACTAAAGGCTTCGCCATTCTCCTTTACTACCTTCAAAGCTCCTTCTCTTTGAGCTTGTGAGGTATCCTCTCCCCCGATATGTATCTCTTTCCACCATGACAATGTCTCGGGCCCTGTGTCTTTGGGCTTTTCTGGAATCTCTCGGGTGTTGATTCCTAGACTGTAGACATCCTGAAAAGTAGTCCATACCAGTCTGGCCACAGGCTGATGTCGGTATAGTTTCACTGTTCGGTTATGTGGGTTTAAAATTTGGATGGGCACTCGCCCTTGATCCACTGTAACCACGGCATGAGCGACCACTACTTCCCCTTTGTTCATCGTCGAACAGGGTTCGATGATGGCTTCATATTTTCTCCCTCCAAATCCGCTAGGTCCTTTTCCCCAAAGGAGAATTTCTGAGTTTGGTGGCACTTTTATGGGCTTACCATCGGTGATCCGGATCCTCCCTAGCTCACCTTCTGCCTTTGCCACACGTTGATGTCCCTGAAGCACTTTGATAGTCTTCCTCAATACTCGCTGTTCTGACATAACGGCTTGAGTCAACTCTTTCCTTAGAGCCGTGATCCATTCTTCCGGGCACCTCTGCAGAATGTTCATGCCTAAAATAATAAGTGCTGTCTTCGGGTCCTCTGTATGGGTAATCAAGCATCCTTGGCGGGGTAACGAACTCTTCCTTATTTTAATATCCGCCTCCCAGTATCCGAGGCAATTGATCCCTAAGCCGTTACTGGCTATTCGTTGTAGCCAGGTGGGCGGGGGCAAGACTAATTGATCTTTGGCCCAATGTTGCTAGAATAACGTAGATTGTATGGTCGTAATTTGAGATCCGGTGTCAATCATAGCAATTGTCTGAATTCCGTTAATGTCAATGGTGAGCATGGGGCATTTTCCCACATAGCGCGGCCACCATTCTTCCAGGATTGGATCTGCCATTACTGTTCCCCCTGAGGTTCGCTCTCTCTCCTCGGGGCCTGGGAGTTTAAATCCTCTTCCTGGGGACAATTTCTCTCAATATGTCCAGGCCGCTGGCACCGCCGGCAAATAGGACGTCCCTGAGTATCGAATTGGTCTGTAGCCCACCGGCCTGTTCTCCGAGGAGGAGTCCACCAATCATCTGAATTTTGTTCCCGATCGTTCCTCCCTCTCACCATTTGGGGATTAAAATATTTATTTCTCTTTAGAGTCCGAACTTCTTGGCACATCTCAGCCATCCCTACTGTTAATTCTTTCAATTGGTTCTGTAACATTTCAAAAGGGTCGGCAGAAGGTGCAACATTCTGTTTGGCAGAATCTCTTCTGCTCATCGCATTTCCTTCTCCCACATATCTTGTTTTTGTTATATTTTGGATTCCCTGATACTCCGGCATTTCTGGAAAGTTTAATTCCGGTCCACTTTGAGATCCCACTACTTTTATGGCTGTTTCTTTGAAATCTAGAAAAGAGTGTTCGGGCATTTGCATTCTTAACAATTTCAATTGGGTCTTTATGCCTTCTCCGTTAGAGCCCTCGATGAATCGGGCTATGAGTACGTCATCGGTATCTCCCACTTCTTCGTTTCCAATAGTGCGGATATCTCAAAGCGCTTCTTGTAGACTTAGGGCGTAATCTCTTAACGTCTCCCCCGGAAACTGTTTACGTCCATAGAACAACGTTTTAAGTTCTGAAACTGTCCGGGTTTCAAAAATGGCGGCCAGTCGCTGGAAGATCTGGTCTGCATTACGTCTTTCCTCTGCTGGCCATGAGGTAACTTCCCATAGAGCCGCTCCTTTTAGCTGGCCAACAAGGATCTCCACTTGCTGACGTTCATTTAACGGGTATAACCTAAACATTGATCTTATTTTATTTCGAAACTCCATTAAGTTACTCCCTTCGCCTCCATACTTATCTCCACTAAAAGTAGGCAACCAGGGAGCACCGAAGTAATAGGGAAGGGTTATGGGGTTGATTTGCGGTATGCCACTTCCACTTGCTCCCGCCGAATCCCCCATTGCTCTTTGTTCCTGTGACATCGTAATCTTTCTAGTGACCTTCCACTTACGCTCTTCACTTTGGGCTCTGTATCCTGTTCGTGACGCCAAATGTGATACCCTAGCACCGGTTAGGCGTACAAATGGGGTTTCTCGGTTCACATTCAACACAGATAGGTAAAGAAGTAATTTTATTGCAACACAGAAGTTCTATATTATTACATCACATTCATGTAACATAAATTACAGGTTCACTTTGAATGGGAATTACTGTACCAATTGCTTTTACAATGTCAATTCAGATTAACGAAACAATGACACAAGTTTTTATTATGCAGGAACTTAGCCTCCTGGCTACGATTAGTATCACTCTGCTCCTATGGATTTTAAAAGGTTATTGCATGCAATAACATATAACGGTGGATTTTACCTTAAACACTATAGCGGAACAGCAACAATAATGGATAACAGTTTATAAATGAATCCTTATATACGCTAACTATCCTAATGCTTGCTGGCCAGAAGCTACACTTTAATAAATTAATAAAGTCTCAAGTCTTGCTAAGTGTACACTGCGTTGCCCGGGATGCTGGTTAATAAGTTTGTCCTGAACTGGTTTTGTAACAAGACTGACTCCACTTGTAAGTAATGCAGGGCTGAGTTAGTCCTAACTGCACTGGCTTTCCCCTTCTTGAATCCTAGATGGCTGCCAGACACTGAGACGCAGTTAATGTCTGTGTAATCCTAAACAGCACTTTGGGGGGGGGGGGGGGGGAACTGGACACGTTGCTGCCAAAGTCACTGAATCTATAAATTTAGTCCTTAGGCTCAGTCTGCTGCAATATCCTGTAAGTGGTTCGGCTTTTCCTATTACTCCCAATACTCAATAGCCTTTTCTGAAGATTGTCTTAGATTCTGGCCGTATGCCTGACCCTTAGACAAAGTTACTGTCTTTGCAATACCAAACAGCACTGGGGGGGGGAAGTTGCTGGTAATATCAATGGGACTGCAACCTTGTTGCTATACTCCGTCTGTTGTAGCAGCCTGTAAGCTAGCTGCTCTGTTCCTCCAATGGCTACTGAAAAACGTCTACTGCTGACTTTTCCTAAGGGTATACCTTTCTGAGGGTTTATTTAAAATGGTGTCACTCAAATATAGCGGGACTCGTTTTAGGTATCCTACGGGTAGATATTGTGATTTGGGGCGGCTGTATCTGGCTATGAACTTGCATCCCGTAGGCACTTATATTTTGCCCTTACAGTCTTTCCTGCACTGGTGGCTGGGGCTGATGTTGAACCCTGCGCTTTGCAATTGGGAGCTGTCTGTTAGTGGGGGTCACTGTGAATGGGTACTGACTGCGGGAACTTTTAGGCGATCAAGCCTCTTACCCCCGCTGCATCAGGCTCAAATCCTCTCTCTCTCCGCACTTATAGGGTCCGCCTACTAGTTCTGAGGAGTCCCGGCTCACTCCACCATCCATGGGCGTCAGTCTCCGAGTCCCGCCTGGACCACGCCTCCGTCTCCTGACCGGACTTCCCTCTTCCACTCCGGCTGCTGACTCTTGCAACCCGGGCACCTCCCAGATGCCGCAGAAGCCGCTCCTTGCCTTCCGACTGCCGGTGAACGCCTCCCAGACGTCTCCCGTCTCCTGCAGGTACGCCCGTTCTGCCGTGTAATGCTTAGCTCTACACACTCGGGGACAACTGCGCCACAGTCCTGCGCCCCCGGCTTTTTATATCACCCTCTCTCCTCCTCGTGCTGTTGCTAACGGGCACCCTTATGTCCCCGTGCTGCCTCTCTCCACACTTCCCCATGTTCACACAGGGCATGTTCCTTCCTACTGAATGCCCTTGGTATCATCCTTTCCTCGCGCTCCCCCCATAGTTCACAGGGTAGTCTGACTGGACAGCACCAAGTTTCTCCCATAATAGGGGTCAGTCCTCCAACCTATTCTCCTTACACCAGTCCATCATAGGTTAAGATAATTTATATTAAAAATGACAACAGCATTCTGGTGCCCCACTGGTTGGTTCCCCTATTTGCGGGGTACCACAAAAGTACAATGTGCAGGAAAATGGGTTAATTAATATGGGACAGGTATAAGGGGTGCTATATGAGTGGGACAGGTGTTTTTAAGTTTGCAGGTGAATATTATACTCCTTTCACACAGAAAACAAAATTACCGGGTGAAGCACTTTTACCTGGTAACCCTGGTTGGTCGGAGACCCTGTAATTTCGACCCGGGTTGACCCTTTCACACAGAAAAAATACCCGTGTTGATCAGCAAATTACCGAGTAAAAGATCTTTACCCGGTAATTTCATTTTCTGTGTGAAAGGTGGGTCAGGCTGGAACCGGAAAACCGACGGCTCTCAAATACCGGGTATAAGCTGGGATTTTTTTAAATTTTAGTGTGAAAGGGGTATAAGAGGCTACATTTGAAGGGTTTTTAAAAGTTTCCTTAAATCACACAATTATATACTTATAGGAATTTTAATGCAATCCCAATTTAAGTAGAACATCTATTTGGCCAAAAAAACACTTGCTTTCTAACAATATTTCACTGTTTTAGAAACATGTATATAACAGACATTTGACAGATTTTGAGAACCCCTAATACTTTTATTATGGCCACTAATACACTATACAAAGCTCCCGATGGCCAGCAGAGGGAACCAATCAGGGTAGACTGGTCAGAAAGGATCCCATTTCGCAACCTGGACATCCTTTCTAGAGGAAGGAGTGGGGGTCCAGGTACTAACGCCATTCGTAGGTTTCCGCAGTCAAGCTCTGAAAATCTAGCATTTACAGAGCTTGATGAATTTAGGTTCCCATACTATTGTATGGGGACAATGGGCCAGATCGGGACTGAAAGGTAAGCAGGAGATATCTGTGATATTTCTAGCTTTACCTTTATGATGAATGGCCCCCATACTTAATTACTAAAAAAATTAAAGGATAATGAATAGACCCTTAAGGGCTTATCTATGGTGAACAAAAACTGTATAAACATAACTTACAACCATGTGAAGAATAAAATACACTCACATATATAAATCTTTGGTGCAGGGGTTTTCATTAAACAAATGTTGATTATTTTTACCATGTTTTATAAATATAGCACCAACCGATTACATAGTACTGCAAATTGAGATGATCATGATACAAATATATAACATATAATTACATGAAACAGAAGGTAAAGATGGCCCTGGCCAAATGAGTTTACAATATTACTGGTGTGAGGTACACTTGACACATAAGGTAGTGGGGAAAATTGTGTGTGGCCATTACCACCAATTATAAAGCAGGGACTGACATTTCTGTCCAGTTACCAGTAGTGGAGACAAAAATATAAACTAGTCATTGTAGAATCTTAAAACACACAGCTGCTAGTAACCATAACTGTCCTACATAATTTGTATTAACTGAACTTTCTTCCTCTTCTGGTTCTGACGAAAGCTGTGTCTTTTGTTGTAGTTAACTGTCAGCTTGGAGCAGCTGAGTGTAACCAAGTAATTTCTTTGGTAACCTGTTTGCTGCTGGAAACAGAGCCAGGACACAGCCTTTATGGTTGGCTGCAGCTGCTGCCACCACGGAGGCAGTGGAGATTAACAAAGAAGCAAAGCCAGACTGTATGTAGATAGTAGTGACTACCACTCCAACAGGGCAAACACTTATGGGCTATTACAGAGAGTTATAATGAGGGTACTTTCCCGTGGGGGAAACACACATATAGTATATGCTTTTCTAGCAGCATGCCGCAATGGAAACCTTTAGCAGTGTTAGAACACTGTGGGCTTGGTTTGTCTCATGTGGGCATGATAAAATTCTTCTTTCAAGAGCTATAATCAGACAAAACACAAGCCCTGACCCTTATTTAATCTAGAGACTATCAATACAGAGTGACCTCTGCACTATTCAGACTGCATTTTAGTAATCACTATACAAAATGTAGTGCACATTATACAGTGCCATCCCTGTTCTGTTGGCTAATATACAATGCGGCCCCACTTATGTCTGTTGGATTTATAATACAGGGCCCCATCACCACCAGCCAAAGCTCTGGTGTCATTCCAATGCAGAGCACACTCAAAGCTCCAGTGTTGACACTTTTCAGATCTTTACGGACATTCTGGAGAGGCAATTTGACTGTGCCAAAAAGCCATCGTCGGGGGTATCGTCGCACAGACAACAATAGAACCTAAGGTATAATAACTATAACCACTATTCCTACTAATAAATAGCTGTATCTAAACAGGATATACTAAGGTAGTGGTGGTGCTCACTAGAGTCATGAACATTGGAAAAACAAACAAACAAAGAAAAACTCTGCGCCGTGAGCACTCTCTGAAATGATGTCATTAACTAAAACATAACTTTTATTACTACAATTAGAATAAATACTGATTGCCAACTACTGGTGTGGCAATAGGGTGGTTAAATGCTGGCAAGACAAAATATTATACAAACAAATATTCATACAGATGGACTGACATGTAACCGCCTCCTTAAGATTGTTAAAAATTGTGAATGACGGCTGAAAGTATAACTGCCTCTAACAACTTAGAACAAAGTCGTATGTTAGAACTGTAATTCAATAAACAATTCAATATAAATGTTCAAAATGAATGACAATACATAAACTGAACATCTGGCGAAATATCAAAGAATAAAAAATAATCATATCAAGAAAAAAACCTTTAAATAGGATCATAGTATGGTATAGTCGGTATTCATAAAGTAGAATATAGCATCACATTGTGACCATTCAAGAAATGGAGTATCACAATCTCTGGTAACCTCAAAGACGAAATAACAGAAAAGTCAGAGAGAGAGGTAGCCATTAGAAACTCCCGGTAATCTCACTTTACCCAAGTCATCTATGGGAAAACTGAAGAGTTTGCTGCAAGCATACACTCTTAGGAACAACAGAAATGAGTGGTACGTTACTCAAAAATTATCTCAGTATTGGGCATCTTACAAATGAACAAGTCCTATTGGTGAAACGCGCGTCAGAAGGAAGACAGGACGGGTGCCCGTGGCTGCGCAGCACAGGACACCCCAGCTATAAGTCAATATTTGTTTCTGAGTGTGTTTATGCATAAAGGATCTAATGATCCTTAATATATCATATTTTTTCTCTCTGCAACCACTCATGCATATCATTTTAAGGTACATATTTAAACTTAAATCACTATGATATTTCCACCTACAATCACTATTTCATATAGTAATGTGTTAGGGCTGGGTAAGAATTCTATCTACTTATTATGGTACATACACATGGTCCAACTTGCTCGATCATCGATATCATTGAACAAATATTTTCTCCTTTAAAAATTAACTATATCGTTGAACAATGTTAACGATTTCATGAACGATCACGAAC
The DNA here is from genome assembly GCA_031769625.1 of Taudactylus pleione. Classification (NCBI taxonomy): domain Eukaryota; kingdom Metazoa; phylum Chordata; class Amphibia; order Anura; family Myobatrachidae; genus Taudactylus; species Taudactylus pleione. The sequence goes on along the minus strand of JAUIMM010000705.1, from coordinate 63,318 downwards.
GATTTCATGAACGATGAATGATGAACGATATCTGACAGTATTTAAATGATGAAGAATTCAAATGCCAATGATTGGTCCAAGTGTTCTTGAGGGGTGTATACTGGGCAGATGTTTCAAGAATGTTGGGATGGGCTACCATGAGGGAATAAAAAGGTTGGGGACATTTTAAAACTCTGCATTTCTTGCTCTGTTTCTAGTTTGGTTTGGTTTATATCTGCTGAATGTTGTTGCATTGCTAATTTGCTCAGCTTTGCTTTGGCTTGCCTTCAACAAAGTGCGTCTATTGGGCTATTGTATCATGGATCCCATTCATCAGTGAATAATGGTGGCATATGCAGGAGTCGTGATCTTGTCTGAAAGGGAGAGGGCTGAGAAGAGGAGAAGGCCTCATTGCCATTGGACAAAGAAGTGGCTGCTGCGGAGGGATACCATGTCTCAAATGCCTCTGTTGATAGAGATTCATGAGAATAATCCAGGTGACTACCAGAATTTCTTGCGGATGGACAAGGTGATGTTTCAAGAGTTGCTGCGGCTTGTGACCTCTTTCATCCAGAGACAGGATACGAACATGAGGAGGGCGATATTGTCTGAGGATAGACTGGTGGGTATCCTGCTCTTTTTAGCTACTGGAAGATCCTTGGCTGATTTGAAATTCGGGAACTTGATTTCACCACAGGCTTTGGGCATCATCATCCCCAAGATGTGTCATATACAAGGCCCTCAAGTCTGAGTATTTAAAGGTAAGAGATTTTTGCACATTATGCATTATGATATATGCATGCAATGAGACACTGTATGTGACCTTGGGGCAGATGTATGAACCGCCGAACTGGTATCAGCGCACATTATGTGTGGTGATACCGCTTGTCCCCCATGTATTAATGGGTTTCTGGGCGGTAAATGACAGGGGTGCTATGTGCCAGGGCTATGTACGAATGGCCAGTTCGCCTGACCACTATCAACAGCTACAGCCTGGTGATGCCCTATCCCCACAGCAGGGACAGCGCTGTCCCTACTATGGTGGCTGCCAGCTGCAGGGCTGCACGTGGGGATCTTGCGATACTTGCGAGATTCCGTGCATGCTCAGTGGAGCCGTCCGGGACTAGGACAATGCGGATGTTCTGTGGTCTCTAGTGGGGAGCGCCGGAGGGGGGATTTATCGCTCCCCAGCTCCGGCCGATTAGATGTTAATACCGTTCATCTTTAGTGCTTCCTGCTTCACCTCGGTAAAGAGGTGAAGCAGGTAGCATTAGAGTGGCACATTAAGTGCCGCTATAATACATATTATTCGCACATGTATGTATTATAGCGGCACATTAAGTGCCGCTATAACACATATTATTCACACACGTATGTATGTATATGTGTGTGTATGTATTTATATATATATATATATATTATATATATATACATATATATATATATATATATATACACGAGATTTGCAGGGGCAGCACTCCTCCAAGTATTGTTATATATGCAACAATGCAGGTGCCCACCAGTGCAGCCAGGTAAAGATCAGGCAGACTGAAACAAAAATGATCAAATCAGCGGCACTCGGTGCATAAATGAAGACTCTGCAAGCAAGGTTAGTGTTACAAGTCGCGTTCACAACTTGACACTTTCTGACAGTATGCCCAGACAGGACGGGGTTACTCCAGTTCTTCCTGTTGCTAGGTGATCGGCACGCCTCAGTATGTGATGTATCATCCACAGTGCAAACCTGTTTGGAGCTTCAGCCTATTTGTACTCACTGGACTATTGCAGCTGTGCTGATTATAGAGTGTCTGTGAGTTCCCTTGACCTGGCAGGTTGTTCCTGTTCTCCTGTGGATATGAACACCTATTCGGCTTCCTAGCTGCATCAAGCAGCCGCTGCGCTGCCATCTGCTCAGCTATCTCCATACGGCTTCTGGCCACACCAAGCAGCCCCCATGCTGCCATCTGTTCTTCAAAACTAAACAGTACCTTCGGCACAGTTGCCACACCATTGGCTCCCAAGCCATTGTCCAAAAACCAAACTATACTCTCACGGCTATAGCCACACCATCAGCACCATTGCCACACCATCGGCACAACTGCTGCACCATCGTCTCTCAAGCCATTGTCCAAAAACCAAACTGTACTCTCACGGCTATAGCCGTACCATCGGCTTTCTTGTCACACAATCAGCTCCCAAGCAATTGTAAAATCAAACAGTACTCTCACGACAATTGCCGCACTATCGGCACTATAGCTGCATCATTGATAGATTTCTTATCACCATCAACTGTGTCAGTCCTAACTGTACATTTTTACCTATTGAAATCCCTTGTATCTCCATGTGAGCCGCTACTATCCCGAGCATAAGTCCAGGCGGCTGCCTAAGTACTGGTGAACGTATCCTAGTTCTAAGGGAACAAATGGCGGTTGTTATTGGTGGAAGATCTCGCTAGCTGGGTTTTTGTGGTCTCACATGGAGTAGGCATCGGAATTCATAACATTATAGTCAGCCCAAAATATAAATAGTTGGTACAGTAGGATATAGATACAGAAAGAGTTGTGTCAGACTTATAACTTCTGCTGTCATAGAGCAGGGACAGAATCTTGCTCAGCCCTGATCCAAACTCTTACCCAGAAAGTTCAGTAACTCACCAAACGAGTTGAAGAGAACCATTCTCCTGTGCGTGCAGCTTCTCATCTAGAACCTAAGATGAATTTACCAGATCGGTTTTCTGAGGATCACGGACAATTTTGAAACTTTCGTGAAAGTTGCAAGTTCTATTTCCGACTTCGTCTGGCCTCTTCAGGGACACCATTGCAACAAGTTGGACTCTCCTTCAGGGGGACCCACAGACTTGGGCCTTCGGACTGCCTTCTACTCATGCGGCATTACAGTCAGTGGAGGCTTTCTTTACGGCCTTGGGCCTATTGTATGATGACCCGGACCATGCTGCTTTGGCCAAGTCCAAATTGCATGCTCTCAAACAGGGCCAGAAGGCAGCAGAGGATTACTCATCAGACTTCTGCTGATGGGCAACTGACTCCGTTTGGAACGACCCGGCTTTACGTAGCCAATATTGTCTTGGTCCTTCTGAGGCTATCAAGGACATCCTTGTTCAACATTCATCTTCTGAGTCCTTGGATGACCTCATGCAACAAACCATTAGGATTGACCGGCGGTTACGGGAACACAAACATAAACAAGATCTTCCCATCAGATCGCATCATTCTCCCGCTTGGGTTCCATCGTCGGTCAAAGAAGAACCTATGCAGATTGGCACCTCTTGCTATCATAAGTAGAGAGATGCAGAAGGCGGTCTCTTGGCCTCTGTATGTACTGCGGTGACAAGGGGCACACGGTAAATAACTGTCCACTTAAACCGGTAAAAGACAAGGCCTAAGGAGGATTTACACTTAGGCCTGGTGTTCATTTCCTTCTAAATTCTATTTTAGTACCAGCAGTCATCCAGCTCACTAATTCCACTTTGTCTACTTCAGCCTTCCTGGATAGTGGGGCAGCAGGAAATTTTATGGATTTTTTTTTCTTTCGCACTCTGGGAGTACCAGCTGGCCCCTTGTAACAAGAAATTTCTATCTGTGGTCTAGATGGAGGTTTGATTTCATCAGGTCATGTGAAGTTGAAGACACCTCCTCTCTGTTTATCGGTGGGTTCATTACACTCGGAGACTTTGTCTTTTTATCTCCTCCATTGTCCCTCATTGGCTCCAGTCATTCTTGGTGTTCCATGGTTTAGGGATCATAATCCTGTGATTGATTGGCAATATGGTGAGATAATCTGATGGTGTCAGACCTGTCAGAATTGTTGTTTGACCATGCCTATTCGGTCCGTACTTGCTACGGTTGCTGAGACATCTCTAGCCATTCCGCTTCAGTACTGGGATTACGCTGATGTTTTCTCCAAAAAAATTGGGGTATGTTCTTCCTTCCGCATAGATCTTAAGATTGTGCCATCAATTTGATTCCAGACGCCAAATTATCTAAAGGCCGGTTATATTCCCTATACCGGAGGACAAAGCTATGAGAGAGTACATTGAGGATACCTTGGCTAAAGGATTCGTCCATCCCTCAAAATCACCATTGGGAGCTGTTATTTTCTTCATGGGTAAGAAGGATGGATCTCTTCATCCCTGTATTGACTACAGAGGACTCAAAAACATTACAGTAAAAAATTGATATCCGTTACCTCTCATTCTAATACTGTTTGATCAACTGCGTCAAGCTAATGTTTTCTCCAAGATTGACCTCCAAGGGGCATACAACCTGATTCAAATCAAGAGTGGAGATGAGTGGAAAACGGCCTTCAGTACTCACTCCGGACACTACGAGTATCTAGTCATGCCATTTGGCTTATCCAATGCCCCAGCTGTTTTTCAGGACCTGATTAATGACATTCTTCTGGAGTTTTTGGGGGTGTTCGTGGTCGTATAACTGAACGAAATCCTCATTTTTTCTCATTCACTGGATCAACATCATCACCACGTACATCAGGTTCTTCAAAAATTGCGGGAGAAACATCTGTACGCCAAGTTGGAAAAATGTGAATTTGACGTCACTCAGGTTTCTTTTCTGGGGTATACCATCTCGTCCCAGGGATTTTCAATGGATCATGGAAAAGTCAAGGCTATACTTAAGTGGGACCAACCAACTTCCCTTAAAGCCATCCAGCGGTTCCTCAGCTTTTCTAATTATTATCACCGATTCATTAAATCTTTTTCCAGCATTGTGGCACCCATTGTTAATCTGACCAAAAAAGGAGCAGATACTTTAAACTGGCCAATTGAGGCGATCCAGTCTTTCAAAACTCTCAAGGTCGCTTGCACTCAGGCACCTGTTCTGCGACATCCTGATCCTGACCTTCCTTTTAACTTAGAGGTAGATGCCTCTGAAGTAGGAGCTGGAGCCGTTTTGTCACAGAAAGACCCTGCAGATAGTAAGTTGCACCCATGTGCATTCTTTTCTCGCAAATTTTCCTCTGCTTAATGCAATTATGATGTAGGAAATCGAGAATTACTAGCTATTAAATGGTCTTTAGAGGACTGGAGACACTGGCTGGAGGGGGTCGAACACCAAATTTAGGTTCTTACTGACCACAAGAACCTGTCCTACATTCAGTCCACTGAAAGGTTGAATTCCCAACAAGCACGTTGGGCTTTATTTTTTATGCAGTTCAACTTCCTCATCTCCTTCCATCCTGGTTCCAAGAATATCAAGGCTGATGCCCTTTCCAGGAGTTTTGGACTTATTCAACAGATATCCAGGTCAGATGAAGCTATCATTCCTAACTCTTTCTTCCACTGTGCACTCACCCGAAATCTGGCAGATCTCATTTGGGCATGTCAATCTGAATCACCTCCGGAGAAGCCTTCTGGTCAATTGTTTGTCCCAGAGAAGTTTAGAAGAGCAGTTCTTCTGGATTTTCACGTTTCTCGAGTTTCTGGTCATCCAGGCATCAGTAAGAATTTAGAATTACTCTCCCACTCTGTTTAGTGGCAATCTTTGAACAAAGATGTGCGTGAATTTGTCTTGGCATATGAGGTATGTGCCCGTAATAAAACACCTCGGACGGCTCCTTCTGGTCTGTTACTTCCACTTTCCATACCTAGGAGACCCTGGACTCACATCGCCATGGATTTCATCATTAACCTCCCAATAGCTGCTCGATGTTCCGTTATCTGGATGGTGGTGGACCGGTTTAGCAAAATGGCACACTTCATACCATGGCAAAAACTTCCTTCTGCTAAGGAACTCTCTGGCCTGTTTCTTCAAAACATTTTTCGGGTACATGGCTTACCGATAGATATCATGTCAGATTGAGGATCACAATTTGTGGCACAGTTCTGGAGAGTGTTCTGTTCCTCTCTAGGCATTGATCTTAGTCTAATGGACAGACTGAACATGTTAATCAGTGTCTGGAGCAATATCTACGCTGCTATGTTTCCAAGTGTCATAATGACTGGGTATCTCATCTGCCGCTTGTTGAGTTTGCTTTTAATAATTCATGCCATTCTGCATCTTCAGTATCCATATTCTTCTGTGTTACAGGGCAACATCCGAGGGCAAACGCTTTCAATGCCGGTTCACCAGCCTCATCTTCTGTCTCTCGGCTCCGTCATATTTGGAATAAGGTTCATCAAAGCCTTCGGAAGGTATCTCTCAGTTCCAAAGATTCTGCTGATAAACATCAAAGGTCATGTGGATTTAAAAAGGGTGATTTGGTTTGGCTCTCCACCAAAAACATCAAGCTCTGCCAACCTGCGCAGAAGTTGGGTCCAAGGTTTATTGGTCCGTTTCAAATTATTTCACAGGTGAACCCGGTAGCCTTCAAACTTCAATTACCCAACTCTCTCCATATCCATAATACTTTCCATTGTTCTTTGCTCAAACTGGTCTTCTCTTCAGCCAAATTCAAACTCAGGTCCTCTTCAAGGCCTGCTTCAGTCATGGTCCATAGTCAACACGAGTTCATAGTGGAGAAACTCTTGGACTCTGCATTTGCAGGGGTCGTCTACAATTTTTAGTCCGCTGGAAGGGTTTATGGTCCGGAGGAACGTTCCTGGGTTCCTGATTTTGCATTACATGCTTCCAGGTTGAGAAGATGTTTCTTTCAGGATTTTCCAGACAAACCAGGTTCTGGGGGTTCTTCAACCCCGCTCAAGGGGAGGGTACTGTTACAAGTCACAGTCATGACTTGACACTTTCTGACAGTATGCCCAGACAGGACGGGGTTACTCCAGTTCTTCCTGGTGCTAGGCGATCAGCACGCCTCAGGAAGTGATGTGTCATCCACAGTGCAAACCTGCCTATTTGTACTCACTGGACTATTGCAGCTGTGCCGACTATAGAGTGTCTGTGAGTTCCCTTGGCCTGGCTGCATAGTCAGGTTGTTCCTGTTCTCCTGTGGATATGAACACCTATTCGGCTTCCTAGCCACACCAAGCAGCCTCCAGGCTGCCTTCTGTTCAGCAAATCCTCATTCAGTTTCCTAGCCTCATCAAGCAGCCCCTGTGCTGTCATCTGTTCACTGAACTTCCATACGGCTTCCTAGCCGCACCTGTGCTGCCGTCTGCTCAGCTATCTCCATACGGCTTCCAGTCACACCAACAGCCCCCTTGCTGCCATTTGTTCTTGTAAACTAAACAGTACCTTCGGCACAGTTGCCACACCATCGGCTCGCAAACCATTGTCCAAAAACCAAGCCGTATTCTCACGGCTATAGCCGCACCAATGACTATTGCCGCACCATCGGCACCATTGCCGCGCCATCGGAATAATTGCCGCACCATCGGCTCCCAAGCCATTGTCCAATAACCAATCTGTACTCTCACAGCTATAGCCACACCAATAGTTATTACCGCACCATTGGTACCATTGCCACATTGGTACCATTGCCACACACGGACAATGGCTCTCAAGCCATTGTCCAAAAAACCAAACTGTACTCTCACGACTATAGCCACACCAACAGCTATTGTTGCACCATCTGCACCATTGCCGCACCATCGGCACAGCTGCCACACCATCAGCTCCCAAGCCATTGTCCAAAAACCAAACAGTATGCTCACAGCTAGAGCCGCACCATTGCCACACCATCGGCACAATTGCCGCACCATCGGCTTTCTTGCCATACCATTGACTCCCAAGCCATTGTAAAATCAAACAGTACTCTCACGGCATTTGCCGCACTATCGGCACTATAGCCGCATCATCGATATTCTTATCACCATCAACCGTGTCAGTCCTAACTGTACATTTTTACCTATTGATATCCCTTGTATCTCCATGTGAGCCACTACTACCCCGAGCATTAGTCCAGGCGGCTGCCTAAGTACTGGTGAACGTATCCTAGTTCTAAGGGAACAACGGGCAGTTGTTTGGTGGAAGATCTCGCTAGCTGGGTTCTTGTGGTCTCACATGGAGTAGGCATCAGAATTCGTAACAGTTAGTTACCAACGTTTCAATACATTCCATATTTTCATCAGGGTGCAAGACAGGGTGCACCCTGTTTTGCACCCTGACAAAAATACGTAATGTATTGAAACGTTGGTAACTAACCTTGCCTTCAGAGTCTTCATTATGCACGAGTGCTGCCGATTTGATGAATTATATATATATATATATATATACAAATAAATAAAGCACTGTAATGAACAATGTATCAACTATATAAATAAAAACAGAAAACCCAGTCCTGGGAATGGCGAGTGCAGGTTTGCACCCCAGATCTGGGAATGGCGAGTGCAGTGGATTTCTGACTTTCTTTATTTGGCTAATTTTTAATTAGCCATTTTGTGATCATAGGGCCTGATTCAGACCCACTCGCGAGCGGCTGTCCGCTCGCAAGTGGGTTGATGTTCTGCACTGAGCATGCGCACGATGGAGGGAGCTCCGTCGTGCGCATGCGCCAGACGCGACGAGCGAAGGACTTTCCTTCGCTCGTTGTGTCTGATCAAAGGGGGCGTGCTGTCGATGTTGATTGACAGCACGCCCCCTTTGGTGGGCGTGCCGGGAGCGTGCCTCCCTGATGGGGGCGTTCCTAAGGGAACGCCTACCGTCAGAAGCCGGCCCACTGACATCAGACATCACTAGTGATGTCAGTGGGAGTGATTTTGGCTCTGATAGAGCCAAAATCACTCCGGGCCTTGCGGTTGAAAACCTCAACCGCAGGCTCCGGCTCGCAGTTTCGATGGTCGCGAATGTCAAGACCATCGCGGCCATCAAACTGCATGCACGTATAGGCTGTGGGTGGTGACCCACAGCTATACGAGCGTCCAGGAGGACGCTCCATAGCTATGGAGGACGGCCCTCATTCAGAGCGTGCGCTCTGCTCAGAGCGTACGACTCTGAATGAGGGCCATAGCTTTCTCATGCACCACTGTGCAAGCTCATTTATATTAACCTGTGTCAGCTGCCTTTTTGGTAGTATGATAGAAGCTATGTTTGGTGACTGTCTTGCCTTTAAAAGCCATAAGTTAGTTGGCAGGTAAGCTTTAAACCAGTTAACATTTTTTCAGTTTGAACTCTGTGATAGCAGCTACCAGGTTTCCATAAGTATGACAGATAGTGTAGGAACTGCAGAGAAATTGGGTCCCATTATGTGATTTGCAGGCTTAAATGCATTGATCAATCCATGAACCAAAACCCCATTATTTATGTATTGCTGTGTTGTATCTGGCCCCCACGCCTGGTGCTGGTTCTCTTGTGAGATCGAGTGTAGCTCTCATTGCTGTGTCAAACATCTACCTTATTATCCTCAGTTGATACATTGTCCATTACAGTGCTTTATTTATTTGTATATGTTTGACACAGTTACCATGGTGATGGTTCACGCTAGTTACCCACCCCCTAGTGAGTCACCGAGCGCCAGCATGATGCACGCCTATGACGTCATCAGGACTTCAGAGGGTCAGCGTTGGATGTGCACAGTGGTGTATGGTCACTGGTATGTATTTATGTATGTTTATTGCATTGTATTTTTTTGTATTGTCTTGATAAAAGAGCCCCGAGCTCTGAAACGTTGACTTATATCGGACACAGACTGCCTGTATTTATTCTCAAGTCCAGGAGTGCCATCTACTATTGTTGCACCATATATATATATATATATATATATATATATATATATAGATGGATGGGGGAATGGCGGCACTCACGGCGACTTGTCACAAATACAAAGCGCCTCTCATTTGCAGATCAACATTTCATGAAGTTTACTTCATTTTGTCAGGAGAGAGGCTTGCTTGCTTGGGCTTCCTATCTCAGACCCTCTTCCCATACATGCCCCAGCAACTTACTGTACTTGTTCCTGATAGCAGGTCCGTGGAAAGCAGGCTCAAGTCAAGAAGAAGGGGCATGGCCTAATCACGTTATGTGTGGCCACACCCCCTTAAAAAAAAAACTTTTGCTACATGGTGCAGCATGTCCCCCAGCTCCTCCGATCTGTGTGCACTGCATTAGGTAAGGTAACCTGTCCTGACTCTGAACAGATCACTGAATCCTTAGCTGAAGGAGACTGCCACTACTGTCAACACAGTGGCTGTGTGTTACCGGGGGCGATCGCCCTGGTCACCCCCCCCCTGGATCTGCCACTGCATAGTAGCGGCCATAATGACAGGGGTACATAGCACCCCTGCCATTTACCACCCAACACCCCAATCACACATGGGGGGGTCAAGCGGTATCAGTGCACATAACAATTGCTGATGCTGCTTTGTCAGTTAATACATCTCTACCTTTGTATTAGGCTCACTATCTGACCACATAGTTTAATAAAATAGTCCTTAAATGTAATGATATAATAAAGATTCTAGTGTGTAATCCATTTATTATAACTTTATTTATTTTTCTATTTTCAGTTTCCTTCTACTGTGGAAGATTGGCAGACCATCACTAGTGAATTTGAAAGGAAATGGAACTTTCCTAACTGTGGTAGTGCCATTGACGGCAGGCACATGAGGATTACCCAACCCAGGAAATCTGGCTCGTACTACAATTACAAGGGCTATTTTAGTATAGTCCTTATGGCAATAGTTATGGCCAATTACGAGTTTTTATTTGTGGACGTTGGGAAGAATGGATGAGGAATTGGGGTATCCCTGGCACTTATTGTAAGAAAGAAATTAGATAGATCAAAGGTTGATTAAATTATGTATTTATTATAAAAAGGTGGACATTAATATACACTCCAGATAGATATAAAAACTGTATAAATATATCACAAGCTACTACTTGTAGACAACATTGAAACAAACCACACATAACATATATCATGAGTGCAGTCTCTGTGTGGGGAAGTAAAAGTTGTGAGGAGAGATGGCCTATGTGAGGAGAGATGGCCTATGGCGTTTTACTCTGTCCACTTATGTTTATAGGGTGTGTAAAACCCATCGGGGTGTGTTTGTCCCAATCAGGAAATAGTCAATGTCTGTATAGGGAATCTGGTACCTTTGTTGTGGGCTAATCGCCCAAATAGATGGAAAAGTTCCTAGTTGGTGGGGATGGCTTTGCAGGAGCAGAGGTCGTTTGCCGGCAAAGTTGTAAGGGTGGGGAACATGTGAACCATGTCCCTAGATGTCCCTTGCCTCACTGGATCTACGCGTATTGCCCGTGCCTCGGGCTTCATCAGGATAGTGAGTATGTCCTCTGTATCCTCCTTAAATACTGTGGGGGCCATCCCCCCATATTTCTGCCGGTCTTCCGTGCGGCAACTTCCGGCGGTTCTGGCGTCACTTCCGCCCGGATGGTGTGGTACTCGTTTTAGCAGCTGTAGACATCAAATCCGGCTTGTGGATGGTTGTTTTGCTATGGACGTCATTTCCGCCCAGCGGCAGAGTGCCATTTCCGGCTGGCGGGTTATTGCTTTTAGTCCAGGTGCAATCATTTCCTGTCTGTGTATTCTGGACGTCACTTCCACCCGGTTTCTTGTAGGATTCATTTAGTTGTTGTTTCTGCCCATAAGTGGGATATAATCTTTGGTCCAATATGGTGTAACTTGAATATATCCAGATATCTTTGGAGGTCTATTTTGACCTAGTGATTTTTGGCACCAAATTCATGGACATTTTCCTTTGGCTTTGGGTGTCCATAGAAACATCTACATGGGAGGGCTAAGTGTGTTACATAGACAAACAATTACATATTAGAGAGCATACATAAAACAACAATTTGAGGGTTGAATGGGCCATGTATAGGGGTGGTTATTATAGATATTCGATAGAATGAGTAACATTTAGGTTTTGGTGTCATATGAATTTTGAACTAGTAGATTGAAGGAGATTCTAAGTCTTTATAAAAAGAAAGGAGCGAGCTTGAAATCAATATTGAGACCCTTGGGTTGTAGTGTCTCAAGTTCGAAGATCATCTTGGTTTCTTCTTTGGACAGGTTAGTATTCAAGTCGCCCCCTCTCCATGGTACTTTAATTAGTTTGAGTCCTATGAACAAGAGTTTTGATGGATCCCCATTGTGTGCCTCCTTGAAGTGTCTAGGGCCACTGTGATTGTCCTTCCTATTTTTTATATTGTTCAGATGTTCATTGATGCATACTGTTAGTTTACATATGGTTTTACCTACATACTGATAGCCACAGGGGCAATGGAGCAGGTAAATGATTCCTTTTGAGTGGCATGTGATCTTTTTGCGAATTTGGAACTTTTTACCTGTAGTCAATGTCTGTATAGGGAATCTGGTACCTTTGTTGTGGGCTAATCACCCAAATAGATGGAAAAGTTCCTATTTGGAGGGGATGGCTTTGCAGGAGCAGAGGTCGTTTGCCGGCAAAGTTGTAAGGGTGGGGAACATGTGAACCATGTCCCTAGATGTCCCTTGCCTCACTGGATCTACGCGTATTGCCCGTGCCTCGGGCTTCGTCAGGATAGTGAGTATGTCCTCCATATCCTCCTTAAATACTGTGGGGACCATCCCCCCTCATTTCTGCCGGTCTTCCATGCGGCAACTTCCGGCGGCTCTGGCGTCACTTCCGCCCGGATGGTGTGGTACTCGTTTTAGCAGCTGTAGACATCAAATCCGGCTTGTGGATGGTTGTTTTGCTATGGACGTCATTTCCACCCAGCGGCAGAGTGTCATTTCCGGCTGGCGGGTTATTGCTTTTAGTCCAGGTGCATTCGTTTCCTGTCTGTGTATTCTGGACGTCACTTCCACCCGGTTTCTTGTAGGGTTCATTTAGTTGTTGTTTCTGCCCATAAGTGGGATATAATCTTTGGTCCAATATGGTGTAACTTGAATATATCCAGATATCTTTGGAGGTCTATTTTGACCTAGTGATTTTTGGCACCAAATTCATGGACATTTTCCTTTGGCTGTGGGTGTCCATTGAAACATCTACATGGGAGGGCTAAGTGTGTTACATAGACAAACAATTACATATTAGAGAGCATACATAAAACAACAATTTGAGGGTTGAATGGGCCATGTATAGGGGTGGTTATTATAGATATTCGATAGAATGAGTAACATTTAGGTTTTGGTGTCATATGAATTTTGAACTAGTAAATTGAAGGAGATTCTAAGTCTTTAAAAAAGGAAAGGAGTGAGCTTGAAATCAATATTGAGACCCTTGGGTTGTAGTGTCTCAAGTTCGAAGATCATCTTGGTTTCTTCTTTGGACAGGTTAGTATTCAAGTCGCCCCCTCTCCATGGTACTTTAATTAGTTTGAGTCCTATGAACAAGAGTTTTGATGGATCCCCATTGTGTGCCTCCTTGAAGTGTCTAGGGCCACTGTGATTGTCCTTCCTATTTTTTATATTGTTCAGATGTTCATTGATGCATACTGTTAGTTTACATATGGTTTTACCTACATACTGATAGCCACAGGGGCAATGGAGCAGGTAAATGATTCCTTTTGAGTGGCATGTGATCTTTTCGCGAATTTGGAACTTTTTACCTGTTGAGTAGGATTCAATGGAGGTGATGGGTTTTGTAGAGCAGTTGTTCATCTTCCGGCATGCACTGCATGGACGAGCCTCTGACGGTGGATCTTTTAAAAACACATTTTTTTACAAACGGATGGTAAACAAGACCCCAAAACGCCCAACAGCAGATCAATGTACTCATGGGTTGAGTTTTGTCTTTGTAGCGTATGAGGCATTTGCTTTACATCAACATGTCTTAAAGCCTTATGCCCGAAGGATATTGATGAACAAAAGGCATATATTCAATTACAGGCTGTCCAGAGCACGACGGATAGTTGAAAATGCATTTGGGATCCTCAGTAACCGATATAGGGTCTTTCCTACTGCAATAAACTTGAGGATTGATAAAATGAATTGGGTCGTACTTGCCTTGTGTGTTCTGCACAATTTATTGTTGAGGAACATCCAAAGGCAATTGAGTTTGCCATCTGTGAAGTTTCCTGAACCTGTGGATCAAAACTGGCCTTCTGTGAATCATATGCCAGTTCCACATGCTGACACAGCAGGGGCAAAGTAAATCAAGGAGCAGTACAGTATCTTGCATACTTCAATGGTGAAGGTGCCATTTCCAGGCAGGCAGACTGTATTGTCTAATCATAAAAATAAATTACTAGCTAAACAGTTCTGTTTAAAAATACTAAAGAAATACTAAATAAAAATGTCTTTGTTTAACCAAATTATAATATTTTTTTGCTTTCATAACTATATATAGGTATTTTGATTTAACTGAATACAAAAACTTAAGAAATGTATAACTATTAAAGAGATTAATTCACATTAGATTATAAATTCAATGTGCAAAATTTGCCTATAAATGGTTAAAGTTTTCTTAAGTTTCATTAATGTATAGGTTATTTAACAGTGCTTTTAGGTTTGCAATGCCTCTAGGCAGACAACACAGTGATACAGGTGAGTCTGAACAATGCAGAGCCTGACTTTAGGTGGTAGGTACCTAGAACCTCCCCTCTTCTACCACACAACAACCCTCCTTCATTGTTGTGCAAATACCCATTCCTGGGGTGGTGTTTTATCCTAATCTCCACCTAGGTTTTGTGATAAAGACCCCCCCAATAGACACATACTTTCACAACCCATATACCCCGGTGCGTATCCAATACTAGATAGTGGAACGACAGTATGATTACAGCGTTGTAATCATACAGTTGGTGAACAATAGGTCATTCAGTGAAGGCATCCTCACTCATCCACAAACATGGCCAATCTGTCGTTATCGGCAGATTGACCGGCATGTTCTGGCGATGATTGATGTCGGAAATGACCAGCAGGAGTGTACATCGCTGGTCATTTCCGACATTAAACTACCCGAATTATGCACGGTTACTGAGTGTTTCAATGATAATGATGTTGTTATGGTTCAGTCTTTCATTAATATCGGCAAGTTAATACATGTACCCTGGTCTTACCTCTTTTGGTTCATATCAAAAATAAACATTAAACAATGTAATCTTAAAGATATGTGAAAATATATGCTGCAAATAAAGATAGACAATCATTTTTTTATTTTGATTTTTTTTTTATATAAATTATTAATATGAAAACTGGTGAATTCTGGACAGGATTTCCAGAGTTTAACTAAGCCAATGAGTGCCTTCACATTAAAGAGTACTCAGATCAGGACAAGCAGGCACATCAACTTTTGGTGATATATAGCAGTCACCAAAAAAAAATGCAGACATAACTGGGTAAAGGAGAAGATACATATACTTCCGAACAGTGTCCGCAGAAGTCACAACCAACTATACGAATGCCAAACATCCAGCAGCAGGGGCAATTAAGATGGAGAAACTCAAACTTTATGGTAGGATGAACTACTCAATATCGTCCTAAAGAAAGAACAAGAGAAAATCGGGAAGAACAATTTCTAAAACATGCTAAAAAAAAAAGATATGTAAAAAATTACATATGAAAAAACTCTTAATCGGTAATAGTTGACTGTGCACTCCACCAAGCAGAGTGCATGCCACTTGAGGATGGACCAAGGAGGTTGGTTGGTGGCACAGGGGTTCCTGACGCATATTGGGGATAATACTCGTGAGGAGGATTTTGGGGATATGGCGGTGGGGGATGAGAACTACTCAATTCCGTTGGAGCTGGCTGCTTGGCTTTTTATGCGGTAAGCATTGTGGTTTCATCGATTTCATCGACCATACCATGACTCAACACCTTATACATGACCCTTCTGCAATACAGCTGGGTTTGGGGCTTCGTTTTCCTCAATTCATTACCGATGTTGAGTCCAAAAGTAGTGAAATAATCTGTGTTCTTCTGTAGCTCCTCCGCGGCATGTTTTAAAAATGTGTCTGCCCGACCTGGTCCGGAACTTGAGGATGTGGACGGCTTGCCCACTGACCTCCACTTCTTGGTGGCAAGTTCTGAAGGTGGTGGTGGCGCCTCAACGATCGGGTCCTCAAGTTCCACCAGCTCACTGGCCGGAGCGTCAGGATCCACTTCTGTGAGAAGGAACTAGGAGAGAAACAAATGTGAATTATCAAATAAAATACATGACCAAATTGGTCCAATAATTTGTTTTTACAATATTAATATCATTACATTGGTAAAGGAATCGGTATGTCATACCACCGGACTGAAGCCCGGTGGATAAAATACTGACACCACAAGGCTGGCAGCAGAAGATCCAGACAGAGGTTAGTAAGCCCCCTAAACCTCACCTCTCCCACCTTAACCCTAACCCTCGCTTAGGGGTGCCTAATCCTAACCTCCCACCCTAGTGCCTAACCTACCCCCGGTGGTGCCTGACCCAAACCTCCCCTTCCCCTAGCCTAACCCTAACCCTCCCATGGGAGTGCCTAACCCTAAGTCTCCCCGTGTGTCCCAAAACCTAAGACACAACCCTCCCGCGGCTAACAAGTGCAGTTGCCGGATTTCTTACGTTCGGTATGCCACCGTCGGGATTTTGGCGTGGGGCTGATTATAGGAGTCGGTATTTAGACACCTATCATTAGTCCCATGCTGGGATTTTACAGTCAGTCCTTACTACATCCCATTGGTAAAGTGAGTAAGGGTGAAAACAAGTAATTAATCCCTTTCCACTGTTGTAAAATTTTTAAGTACAGTACTCTTTGCTATAACAACAACAAAAAAATCTATATATTTATGTACTTACGGTATCCTGACTCTCCGGTTCATCCTCAGGACGGACCTCCTCCACATCCTCATCCAGTGAGCTGGTTGACCGCTTTTCTGGCTCTTTCTCCAGGATGAAGGAGAGTAGTTTGTAATACCATAAACTTGGTCTCCGCACCTCATCTGCCCCTGCTCCGGAAAGTTTGGCATTGATATATTTGGTGTGCTCCTGCATGAACACTGTCCGGAAGTTGTTGATCTTCTGCTTTACCCAGGCTATGACTGCATTCTTCTTCAGGCACCTGCTATATGTCAGCAGCTTCTGATATGCCTGGTTTTTAAAGTTCCGATCTGAGTACTCTTTGAGCTTTATGTTCCACAAGCACTCATTGGCTTGATATAAATCCAGGAATCCTGTCCAGAATTCACAGTTTCCAGCCATGTCTGAAATAAGAAGAGATACGGTAATAACTTACCTTTGTTATCACTCTTTCTACGAAGTCCATGGGGTATAGGTGAATAATGGATGTCATCCATGTACCACGCAGTTAATTTTTTCTTCCCAGGATGCACCAGGTCCCTCTCCTATACCCCGCCCCCGGCCAAGGCACCTCAGTTATGTAATAAGCCATAGGCTGGAGAAGGAGAAAAAGAGAGAGAAGAAAGTCTGGAACACACGAGAGTCACCTCTCACAGCAAAGGAGATGGAAAACCGGTGACCAGACCAAAGCCCATCTGAAGCACAGGTGCGACAGGGTGGGTGTCCTGTGGACCCTATGGACTTTGTAGAAAGAGAGATAACAAAGGTAAGTTCTTACCATAGCTATTCTTTTTTGCATCAGGGTCCATAGGGATCGATACCTAGGGGATGTCCCAAAACAGTCCCTTTAAGGGTGGGGACACTCCTGTGCAGAAAGGAGAATCCGCCGCCCCAAAGGAAGCATCCTGAGAGGTGAAGGTATGAAAAGCATAATACCTCACAAAGGTATGGACAGAAGACCATGTGGCTGACTTGCAAAGCTGAACAGCCAAGGCGCCATGGCAAGCTACCCACGAAGGACCCACAGACAGAGTAGAATAAGCAGTAACAGAGGTACTGGAAGGCCCTCATGAGCGTAATCCTCAGAGATTGCCATGCAAATCCACCTAGACAAAGTTTGTTTATTGGGAAGTGGGTATGAAAATGGGTATGAAATAATGTTTATTTAAACCTGTAAAATGCTGTACAGACCCTTACATAAGCCTAACAATTTAGGTAAAACATTTCCAAAATATGAAACCTTGTCACAATAACCATACAGAAATATATATAAACCACAGGATCCTTGTGGGAAAATTTTTTTTTATACAAAGTGCAAGTGCCAAAAAAATTGAAGGTGCTTTATTTTAATTAATTGAGAAAAATGTCCCATAGGGAAGAGTATACTGCAATATTCCTTTATGTTTGCACAATGATAGTCTCGGATGTAGATTCCTTACTGTATTTTACAGGTCAGTATTCTAGTCCTTTATAAAATCCTGCATAGGGTATATTTGGTGCAAATAGGTGTATACAGTGTCTGCTTTTGAGAGTCTTAGAACATCTTTCAGGACTCCTTTTGTATAAACACATACACATGAATAAGTCTGATCTCCAGATGGAGTAGTGGGTAGCGGCATCCCGCTTTAAATTTTGCTTACTTGTAAGCTGTCTGTCTGTCTCGTATCTCTGCCGTCTGGATCTTGTGCGTCTCACCTTCTCCTTCTGCCGGCTTCGTTCCCCAGCTGCGTGCTAGTCCGGGCTGTCCTGAGGTGCTTCTGTCAAGCTTGCGATGTGAGGTGTTCTGAGGTGGCATGGTTGGCGGGAGTTCCTGCTTGCATCAGGGATATCCTCCGAATGATCCACTCTTGTCACTCTGGCCTACCAACTTGTTTCACCCCATGGGGCTTTGTCAGAGAATGAAGAGTGTCCCATAGCAGCATTTAAATCCCCTGCTCGTCTTGCAAAGATCCATCCTTATTGGTTAATTGTTCTTTCAATGTTTTAGTTGCTTAATAATTTAATGCAACTATGTGTCTATTTTTATCTTTTTTTGTTTGTGCAAATCTATGCTCTTCAGATTATATAGATACTTTTTAACTCAAACATATAAGAATAGTATACAAGTTAAACTACATTGGTATCCTTAATTGATAAAATTATGTGGACCCATCACTGCACCCCAACCTCAGTGACTGGCATCCGTTGTCAAGAGAATCCAGTCTGGAATCCAAAAGGGGCACCCCTAGGTGAGGTGACCCTTCTGTAACCACCAAGTCAGAGAAGACGTACCTCCGGAGAGAGCACCATTGTTTGTATCCTTATCTGATGAGGAGATCCATCCCACCTGGCTAGGATCAATTTCTGCACAAGCCGGGAATGAAACTGGGCATATTCCACCACGTCTAAGGTCGACACCATGGGCCCCAGTAATTTCATTGCTGAGTGAATAGACACTCAGCGACAGTGGAGGCGTCTGCAAAGTGGAGATCTTCTCTGTGGTTAGAAAGATCCTTTGCTGGTGAGAATACAACAGAGCTCCCAGGTGGAGCATCCTCTGGGAAGGAGTCAAGGAGGACTTCTTCCAATTTATCAACCACCTGTGAGTCTGCAGCACCAATATTGTCAGCTGTAGATCGTGTTGAAGTACCTCTGGTGACCCTGCTAGTAGCAACAGGTCGTCCAGGTAGGCTAACAGGTGGACCCCTTGTAACCACAGATGGGCTGCCATCACCACCATAATTTTTGTATATGCCTGAGGGGCAGTAGAAAGGCTGAATGGCAGAGCCTGAAACTAGAAATGCTGGTGTTGCAAAGCAAACCAGAGAAAATGTTGGTGAGATGAAGCAATTGGAATATGCAGGTATGCATCCTGGATATCTGCGACGCCATAAAATCCCCAGGTTCCATAGCCAGTAAAATGAAACGTAGGGTTTCCATTCTGAACCGAGGTACCCTGAGGAATTTGTTCAGGGTCTTGAGATTGAGGACAGGTCTGAAAGATCCATTCGGTTTCTGAACTAGAAATAGACTGGAATAGTAACCTATCCCCCTTTGGGGTAATGGGACCGGTACAATGACCCCCGCTTGAAGCTAGGATTGTATTGCCATCTGAATTTGTAAGGCCTTGTCCTTGTTGGACTGAAGACCTGAGCAGAAAAACTGATAGGGAGGTCTTCTGCAGAAGGAGAGGGCGTACCTGTGAGAGACCACTTCACTTACCCAGTTGTCTGTGGTGGTCTGGTACCAGAACTATGTGAACTGAAGAAGTCTGCCTCCCACCCTGGGGTCCCCCAAGAGGCCAGTTTCATCAGGCTGAGGATTTGTCGTCAGACTTAGCAGCCGGAAGTCTAGCACTCCAAGCCTGTTTCTTGGGCTTGGGGGATTTCTTATTGATGGACTGTCTAGGAAAGGACTGAGCTTTAGGCTTACCCTGTGGTGGATAGGACCAAAAGGATGAGGATCTGGCCTCCGAGGGGGCAGGAGCAGAAAGCAGACAAGCAGATTTAACTGCTGCCAATGTGTCCACAATCTTGTCCAAGTCTGGTCCAAACAGGACTTGACCATTATAAGGTAAACCCTCCAAACCTTTCTTGGAATCCGCATCAGCTCTCCAAGAGTGCAGCCACAGAGAGCGCCGAGCAGAAATTGCTGCAGACCAAACCAGTGAGGTGTTGAGACAGACATCCAAAGCTGCTTCATTTATGTATGTACCCGAATCTCAGAGATTACCCACTAGAATAACTTGTTCCTTGGTTGCATCCAAGGCAGATGACTTCTCCAAAGAGTCCGCCCAATGTTCCATAGCTCTAGCCACCCAGCAGATAGCCATGGCCGGTCTGGTAGCTGCCCCTGACAGGAAATATATGGACTTCAAACAAATCTCCACCTTCCTGTCCATAGTGTCTTTCAGAGAAGACATGGATGGCATAGGCAGGGTAGCACTCTTGTCTAAGCGTGTAACATGAGAGTCCACCTAAGGGGGTGTTTCCCATTTGGAGAAATAATCCTCAGCAAAGGGATAGGCATAAGCTAGGTGCCTTTGGGGCTGGAACAATTTACCAGGAGATTTCCATGCCTCCTCCACATTTTCCATTAGTTGGCCTGACAAGGTAAAAATGGCCTTTACATCTTTGAAGTAAGCATTTTTGCCTTTGGACGCTGGAGGCTCCTCGCCTTCTATAACCATGGTCAAACGGACCGCCCATATCAGGCCTGGAATACAGTTTTTGACCTAGACTCCACCTCCCGTGAGGAGGGCTCAGAGTCTGATAATTCATCCAGAATTTCTCCATCATCTGTCATCATCATCATAATGAGTAGATTGAGAACACAACAACAGTCTCTTAGCCGGTCTATGTGAGGATTCTCCCTGTAAAATCTCTGTCACATTTTTCACCGTAGAAGAGCGAATTTACCCACACCGGGTCAGAACTCCCCTGAGCCAGAGTCAGCTGCTGCAGAAGGCATAGTACTACATAGGCTGACTCTTGGGGGAGAGGTATGCAGGGGGACCTGGACTCCGCATTTCCCTGAGTGATCTGCAACGAAGCCCAGAGAAAAAGGTTGCCAGAGACCTCAGAGAGAGTGAGACTGGAGGAGGAAAGCTGCAACAATCAGCCGGACCGCAGTGGAAGGTGTGCTGTGCAGCGGGGAGGAGCTTTCTGTCCAACAGGGAAACCAGCCTCCCCTGGCCAGCATTTAACCCCTGTGACGCTGGAGCTCCTACAGTGCCCTGCACCTGCCAGCTTGTGTCTCCAGTGGGCCTGTGGAAGCGCAAGTCTCAGTGCCTGGCTCCACCGCTGTCATCCCCAGGGAGCCCTGACGGAATCGGACTGTGTTCAGCGGGTTACCGCCGCAGAACACAGGCTGTATACTTATGAGATGCAGGATCCAATCAGAGACAATTCCTGGAGAGTAATTCCTAATCAAGGGCATGTGTGTACCTGCTCTGCAGAGAGACAGCTAGTTAATTAGTGAACACATGAAACAACACACACAGACAGACATGAATGACAGGCTATGAATTGACACAGACAAGACAGGATTTCCAGCTTCCTGCAAAAAGCCAGAACAAGGATAAAACATGATGCAGTATCCCAGTAACAACTATGACTGGGAACTGCCACCAAGATGATTGGCTAACCACAAATCCTAACACTGCGCTGTTTGCTTCTTTCCAGTGTCACATGCTTCTGAAAATGGAGCCTGGGGAGTGTCCAGGGAGTGGCTAACTTGGTAACCGAAACCCGTGAGGTGTTGAGACAGACATCCAAAGCTAACTTGGTAGATATCAATAATCGTTGATCATTCATATCATTCAATGTGAACGATATGAACGATTTTGTCATCGATATCGACCAAGTTGGCCTGTTCAATGCAAAAAAGTTAACGATATGAACGATATAATGATAAACTATATCGTTATAGTTCATATCGTCCTGCAAAGTTGGACCGTGTGTATGCACCATTAGAGTTTAGTACAATACTTGGTTGTTTTGTAGCACATGTCACAAATTGTTATTCTTTAACAAATCCCGTGTACTTCTCTCTTTCTGTAACTACAGCTTCTCTGGCGCTGTCCAACTCCATCTAGTACTGAAATCTTTGTATTTTTTTTATGGTATAATAGGTTTGACATTAAAATTAAGCTGCTACAATCTCATTTTCAGAAAGTGTGAATAACATCAGCTATTGTAAATACTACCATGTTCTATGTTTAATTTTCAGTACAGCATGAGATTTATTTAAATATATTATTATGACAGCAGGTTTAATTTATTATGCAGAACTTTACAGAGAATATCTGGCCATTCACATCAGTCCCTGCCACAGTGGAGCTTACAATCTATATATCACATGAACACACACACTCTAGGGTTCATTTTTTTTGTCAGAACCCAATTAACTTGCTGCGGGACCTGGCGTGAAGTGACGGTGGAGGCGGTACATTGTGGGCCTGGAGGAGGCACAGGGCATGGTGGAGGGACTGGAGCCTTTACTTGCAGAGTTTGGCAGCGAGCATTGTGCACAATGACAGTGGTTTCCATTTTAAAAATGGCACAAGCAGCGACATTTTAAAATACAAGAACCATATCATCGCCCCTTGTGCCAGATAATATTAGCCAGCGCAAGGCAGGGGCGGCCAGTCCGACGGCGGAGAAGGAGCGTGGAAGAGACA
Source organism: Taudactylus pleione (assembly GCA_031769625.1). Classification (NCBI taxonomy): domain Eukaryota; kingdom Metazoa; phylum Chordata; class Amphibia; order Anura; family Myobatrachidae; genus Taudactylus; species Taudactylus pleione. The sequence continues at coordinate 40,585 of JAUIMM010000705.1, read as the reverse complement.
GGGAGAGCACCTGAAGATAGAATACACAGATGAAGTCTTGGATGGATGGTGACATTGAAAAAGCACTTAAAGGGCGCCATCCCGCAGATGAAGATGTCAAAAGCCCTGGGGGTGGTGTCGGCCATGCAAAAGAGCTTAAAGAGCCCCCCTGGTGAAGGTGCTAATAAAAATAATATTTACAGGTGTACTACAGGTGTCAGCGGGCCCTTTATGTCCAAGCATGCTGGCATGCTGCCTATAGGTACCAATAGGCAGCCTGTACAGAACAATATTATGGTTCAATGTACCCCATACCCAACCACCTCCAAGGTTGCAGGGCTGGTTGTTGCTCGCGAGGGGGGGGGGGGGGGCTCCATTTTATTTTTTAGGATCCCCACTTTGAGGAATTCCAGACCAGTTTGAAGCTGGTTAATGTGATGGCAGTGGGACCCCACGTTGTGTGTCCCCCTGCTACGGCATTTCCCCCCCGGCTGGTTCTGGTTATTGGAAAATAGTGGGAGCCCTATTTTCCAATACCAGATCAGGCTCAGAGGTCCAGGGCTGGTTACTGATTTTGGAGGAAAACCTATGCATTTTTTTTCTTTAAAATTAACCTTTTCTTTAGCCTGCACAGTTCATACTGTGCAGTGTAGCTCTGCCCCTTATTATGTAAATTTCTGTGTGAGTGATAGCTGCTTTCAGTAGACTGTTTAAGCAAATGCAGATTGGAGGTCTGCTGAAAAGTGTGTATGCAGAGAGTGGATGTAGAATCTGCGAGCAGGTCTGCAGTAGCATTGTATAAACAGTCTGATCTGCCGAGGATTGGACAAGTGTGTACCCAGCTTTAGTCTCGAAACTGATGACTGATGGAGACATAAGAGCAGTGTGCGGGAACAGCTCCTACATGCTAGTACAGGGATTTTTAGCGTACAAAGGCGGATTCTCGCATTAGCATAACTAGTAAGCAGGCTGCTACAGCCATACGGAAAAGCCACTGCAGGTAACTCTGACTCAGAATCAAGCCCGCTGTATTTTATAATTTGCCCTAACATATTAGTATATTATTAGAATAGTATGCAAATAGTGATGGCAGGTAAAGAGGATTAAATAACAACATTCAAAGATGAAAAGGAGGAGTAAAGCAAGACGATTTCTCAGACAAAATGCCTGATTCTGACGAATTAGAACGACAAATCGTTCATATCGTCAAGTGTGTACACACTGTGCTCGCTCCCGTGGTGTTGTCCATTGCGTTGTATCTTCAGGTCGCCCCTACCTGCAGCTCAATCTGTCAATCTCGTTCAAGATTTCTGGCAAACCGTGCAGTGTGTATGCACTACCAGACGACCAGGCGATATGTTAACATTATATAGTTAACGTTCTAACCACCAAATGATGCACGATATATTGGTCAGTCATTTGAAAGATTGCACAGTGTGTATGCACTATATAGTTGATCATTGAGTTCAAGGGAAATCCGGATGACCATCACATTGTTTGCTGATCTTCTAATGTGTACCCAGCTTTAGTGAAATAAGGTAAACTCATCCTTCTACAACATGGCGCTAAGTAGAGTCTGAGTCCTGTAGTGAGTTTCAGATTGCCATGAAGCAGTATTAGCAGCAGCTAGTGTAATGGTGACGAGTAGCCAGGTTGTAGAGCGCAGTGTAGACTGTGGAGGGCTATACTTATAGGTGTTACTAACTGTGGGGGTCATTCAGTACTGGGCAGACATGCAAAGCTGCATGCAGGCAGCTTTGCAATTCCTTCCTTGCAAACATGCAAATACAGCAGGAGGTGTATGACACCTGCTGCTGCATTTGCGGTCCCAGCACTTCAACCTAGGTCACAGAATCACCATCACGACCATTAGTTGCAATAGTGCACTGCGCCTCAGCTTACTCAGGCTGGCTGGCTTGCGAGGCCAGGAAACTGCATCCGTGGTCCCTGGCTTTACCACTCCCGGAAAACGGACAGACACCCCCGTTTCCGGGAATGCTGGCTGTCCCCGCCCCTGCTCCAATCAGGCAGAGGCATAGAAGGGGATGCGTGCAATCACGCAGGACCCGTTCTGCACATTTGCAGAATGGGTCATGCGCACACGCAGATTCCCGATAATCGGGGATCTGCATTCAGCATTGCACTTGCGTAATGCTGAATTAGCCCCGTGACAAGCGACCAGGTTGTAGAGTGCAGTGTAGACTGTGGAGGACTATAAGTATAGGTGTTACTAACTGTGACAAATAGCCAGGTTGCAGAGTGCAGTGTAGACTGTGGAGGACTATAAGTATAGGTGTTACTAACTGTGACAAATAGCCAGGTTGCAGAGTGCAGTGTAGACTGTGGAGGACTATAAGTATAGGTGTTACTAACTGTGACAAGTAGCCAGGTTGTAGAGTGCAGTGTAGACTGTGGAGGACTATAAGTATAGGTGTTACTAACTGTGACAAGTAGCCAGGTTGTAGAGTGCAGTGTAGACTGTGGAGGACTATAAGTATAGGTGTTACTAACTGTGACAAGTAGCCAGGTTGTAGAGTGCAGTGTAGACTGTGGAGGACTATAAGTATAGGTGTTACTAACTGTGACAAGTAGCCAGGTTGTAGAGTGCAGTGTAGACTGTGGAGGACTATAAGTATAGGTGTTACTAACTGTGACAAGTAGCCAGGTTGTAGAGTGCAGTGTAGACTGTGGAGGACTATAAGCATAGGTGTTACTAACTGTGACAAATAGCCAGGTTGCAGAGTGCAGTGTAGACTGTGGAGGACTATAAGTATAGGTGTTACTAACTGTGACAAGTAGCCAGGTTGCAGAGTGCAGTGTAGACTGTGGAGGACTATAAGTATAGGTGTTATTAACTGTGACAAGTAGCCAGGTTGTAGAGTGCAGTGTAGACTGTGGAGGACTATAAGTATATGTGTTACTAACTGTGACAAGTAGCCAGGTTGTAGAGTGCAGTGTAGACTGTGGAGGGCTATACAGTGCGTATATGTGTTGTGACAAGTTGCCAGGTTGTAGAGTGCAGTGTAGACTGTGGAGGGCCATCCATATAGGTGTTACTACACTTTCAGAACTAATTTCAAATAATTTATTAATTTATTTAATGTCTTGATTAGAAGCAATATACAGCACATGCATACGTCATCCCTGAGGCACACGGGATAGGTGAGGCAAAAGGAATAGTGTGAAGACCGAAGTAATAAATACAATTAGAAGAAGTGAGCACCGGTAAAGAGAATCATTGAAGGGAATAAATGATTCAATGACAAAACTGAAAGGTTAGAGGAAGCAGTAATGGGAACATGTGGAGGGACTGAGATAAAGTACAAAAAAGGAATGTGAAAAAAATGACATCTTCTGACATTTACTGCAGATCTAAGCCAAGTATTAATCAAGACGCAACAAAGCAAATCCAGACTAACAAGGGCAATGAGTCACTGAACATCAAACAGGACGAGTTCACAGCACAACCTCCCTCCTTCACTGCTGCTTTTGTTTTGTTCCCTTCTTTTCCCTCCCCTATCATCTATTCCCCCTTTGTCTCCCTCCCCCTTTAGTCTTCCTCTCCCCCTTTCTCCATCCTCTTCCCTCTCTCTTTTTTGTCCTTATCTCGCTCTCCCTTTCTCTCCTCCCCCAGCTCCCTGGCACCAATAACAAGAGGGAGATCAGCAGTGGCTGCAGCGGACGAAGCTTTCTGCATGCGGAGGACAGAGGAGACCTGCACCTAGCCTGCAACAGAGAGAGAGAGAGAGAGAGAGAGATGATAAAACAAGGAACTCAGAGGGATCAAAGGCGGAAAAAAATACAGGTACAGTGAAATATGTTACATGTATATAATTACAGACAAGCGCAGAGATAGTGGAAAATACCAAAAGTGGTGCAAATGGGATGGACCAGAAGAACAAGAACAGCAGTATAGACAGACAGAATATATATATATATATATATATATATATATATAGATATATCTGTCTAGCTGTATATATATATACAGCTAGACAGTGATTCGCATGATGAAAGAGAAGTCAACTAATTAAAGATTAGATGTATATAGAGGAGCAAAGAAAAAACATTAAAGAATAAAGATATACAGGCATAGGTAGAAATATAGACACTGATGTGTTGGGAAAGAGCTGATTTTATAAAGACAGATAATTCTGGTCATACACAGAGAGGTCATAATGATAAGAGACAGCTGCAAAGGTCAGACTGACAGCACACTCTCATACAGACACACACCTGCATCTCTCATCAGCAGTATGAGAACAGCCATCCTGAGGACCTGCAGTTTATCTGCATCATCCTTGTAAACATTCAACCCCCTCCCATCCAGAGCCAGGACTGGGAGCTGCACTTACTGTACACACTTACAGAATATAACAAGGGCACAAGTACATGCCTCCAGGTATAATCTATATGTGGGCCGCTGTTGTAATGTATGTATACATAGAAGAGGAGTGTGTATGGAAAGAATGTGGAAGCCAGGGTATGCAAATGTATTGAAGGGATGTTTGGAAATGAATCAGAATCAAAGCAGACAGTATTCCCATTATATATCGGAAAATTGCTGGTGCTTGCTGATAGGTACTGAACCACCAATTGTCATTTGTCTGCAGCTACAATTTAACCCTGCACAGTATGCAGCGATAGACATGATATGAAATGTGTAATTACCTGGTTGTTATCTGTTTCTAGAGGCATATGTGAGAATATTTTACATGTTTATTGGGGCAGAAATGAAGGGTGGCATAGACTAGAGGCCTGTTAACAAAACAGATATTTGTATATAAACAGCAGTAATGAGGATTTACCAAATAAATGGCTACTTTTTATTTATCTGTAGCAGTCTATTACAGCTGTGCAAATAAATGAATGGCTGGTTTTAAGGTAATTTAAGCAGATTTATTGGAAATACTGTATATTACCTTTATGCAATTGTATAAACAATTATGCTGCAGCCTTGCACAAGATTAAAGCTCAAATGTAAGCAAATGATCTGTAACCAATCAATGAGGAGCATTTATAAGAAAAGTGTTTTATTTTGGGATGCATTTGTTTTACTAATGTGATACGATGGAATTATTGTGAGTACATATTTATCTTGTCAACCTGATCACTCTGCATTTTGTAAATATATTAAAATGCAAAACCCATCAGTTTCTACAGATGTTCCACAACTGTTTCTTATTTGTTATTGAACAGTACCGGGCCATAAATGCTAATCCTCCAAACAATTAGCTCCAGTTGTTTTCCTGCTCCATTTTAATATACTGTATAGTCCCCTAATGTATCAAAAAGTACTGTAAGTGCTGAACACCAATGTACTTGTTTTATGACCACAATGAAACAAATATAGAGAATTCTGAGCTGTTTGCCACCAAAAAAAGTGAGTCACTCACTGTTAACAACAATACACCCTTTTTAAAATGTAGAAGTGGGATTGTTTTGCATCAGCTGTCGCTGTTGTCCTTTCTGGAATTAAAGGGGAATGATAAAATTCATTTTTATTTGTTAAAGAGTGGATTTAATGCTAAAAGGACAATGCTTCTCCATTGTGTCTTCTGTACACAGTGCAGTGTACCTACTTTGTGACATGGCTTCAGTTTAAAATTGATTCCTTTGGTTACCAGAAAAAAACGCCCAGACTTGAACCAAACAATGGTGGTGAAAATGCACAGCCCTAATCCTACATTAAATCACCCTCATCACAGTGATTGACAGACCTAGTGTTAATGCAAATAATAGTACTGGACCAAGCTAACCACCTAAGTCTTTAACTGCAGCTATGTCTATGGGGACGGGTTGAGTTGGTATACAGTATAAAACTGAACCCCCAACCAAGCAGATTTTCAACTGCAGTTTCTACATGACAATGTAAAAACAGCTAGGGGGCTTTATAAAGAAAAATGTTTAAGCTACACATATATAACACATTCAGTATAAAATGAAGTTCAACGTCTCCTTTGGGGGCGCAGTTCAGTTATAAAATAGGATGTTTTTATGCTGCAAGCATCATGCAGATATTTACAAGTGCTTGAATACACGGAGTGGATACAGCAATCTAGTCTGCAAAGCAATCAGATATTTATGATTTGAACTGAACAAAAAATGTATCTGAGGGAAGAGAAGAATGTCTCTTGGGGATAATATGGAGAATTACCATAACTATCTTCTAACTGTGGTCACATCTTAAGTGCAGAAACAAGCAAGGTTTTTCCATTTCCTGGTGTTATTCTAAAAAGTTAATTTGTTCTTATTAGTGCAAATTTAATGCAAGGACATAAGGGAGTACGAAAGCAAGTTTATCTTTAATTTGTTATATTTATGGTATATTTCTGTAAAACATTGTGATTTGATTTTGGATTCAGATTTTTTTTCATTTACTCTGAATTTGAGTGGTAGATTCAAGCAGGATGTTGTTCTGAGACCTGCGGTATTCCGATTCAAGCAGTCTAGTAGTACTCTTAGAGCAAGCATACTCATATCATTTAAGTAAGTTGAATTCAGTATAGGTTCCATGATTGGTAATGATGATGTGCATAAAAATAAAGTGGCAAAAAAATATACAATGTATGGCAATACATTGTATAGTGTAAAAATATACAATGTATGGCAAGGTAAAGATATTAATAGTGTATATTGTGCAGACAAATGTATGTAATTGTAATGGAGGGAAAGCTTTCTAGAACTAATGATGTTGCGAGAAAATAGGGGCATATTCATCAACACTTACAAGTCCGTTACATGTTTTAAGTAATGGGCCCATTCATCATTAGTGACCAAATGTTGGTGTCACGTATTCAACAACCTCGGAAAACTGAAAGTTTTCTGAGTTTGCTTGCCGGAATTGATGCCATCTTGATATGGTGTTAGTTACCGGTGGCACACGCCTTCCCATTGGAAGGAGTTCCAGAGTGTGAATAGAGATGCTTTCAGATCTCCCGGCCTCAAGCAGTACTTTTGGTGTGCGTATGGGAACTCCATTCACGCATGCGCCCTTGCAGTGCCCGGCAGTGTAAATTTTTACCACTAGTAGTAGTAACTAGCAGTGAAAGTGTTAGTGATAGGGCTTGAGGGACAGCTGCTTTTCCACCTTGCAACTCGTGGCAAATTGGATACTTAATTTTTGGGCCCTCCAATAAGGAACAGAACCCATAGCGACTATATGTGAAACATGGATGGATGAAATCATGACTAGTATTTGCATTTGGAAGGATCTTCAGGAAGGACATGAATCGGGAATCGGTTCCTGTGTATAATTTGGTGTAGGTTATGGGATTATGGCCCTCATTCAGAGCCGTTCGCTATTTGCGTTCGTTCGTTCAAAAACAAGGGGTGGCTATGCAAATGATCCGTTCGCACATTGCAGTCTGTTCACACCTCTAAGTCTGAACGAGCGAGCAAAACATACGCTCTTTTATTTCTTAAAAACGCCCCCTGGCCGCTCGCACCATACGTCATGTCCGCTATTTATTAGATTAATCGAGTATATCGAACAGGATATGAACTGCTCACTATTCTTGTGGTTGGTTTTTTCAACCGCTATTTTGCGAGCAGTTCTGAGTTAAAAAAAACCAAGTGACGTGGTCATTGACGCTGCTATATTAATTATGCACACCCATAAAATGCCCGTTTTGACCTTTAAGCACGCCTGCGAACGGATCTCCACTCCCCGTTTTCAAGCACCTTCCCCTGTTACCACCCACATACGCTTCATTCTGTCACTCAAAATAGCAGGCACTCGCTATATTGCGTACAAATGATTTTCGGCCACACTGACTGGTTCGCGCATGCGTACTAAAAACCGTACACATGCGCAGATGTGCGAACATCGCTCGGAACGAGCGTACTGCCGCTAGCGAGTGGCTCTGAATGAGGGCCTCTGTCCATACAGCTTGTCAACAATCAAAATATCCACAAGCATTATGGAAACACAGCAACATAGACACCGTGATGTTGGCAAGTGTGAACTGCTAGTTACAGCATTTTATGCACGCCGGCAATACAGCTGTGATTATGGGGTTAATTAATCATGTTGATAGTTGTACTGTCGGCTGGAGTAAAATGCTATAAGCAGTATGTCACACATGCTGACATCACAGTGTCTGTGTTCCAGTTCCTCATAATGCTTTTTGACATTGCGGACAAGCAAATTACTTCCCTCTACACAACATATTCAAACAAATGGAATATTCACATTTATAGAAGTTCCTTTATACCATTTCTTTTAACAAACTTTTTCATTCCTTTTATCACATGCAGTAGATGCCATACACATATTTTCCCAAGTGCACTGAATTATTGCAAAAGTACATGGTCTATTGGTTTATGGAACAAAATGGAGATTGCAAAGAAGCAGAAATTTCCATTAACTAGATGGAGATTGATGAAAGGTGTGAAGACATCCCTTACACGCCAAATACTACCCCTATTGCAGGTTTCTGGTGAAAAACTAATTGTGCAGAACAAGATTATTGAAATAATATAAAGGGTGTAGACATTGGCATATGTATAGTGGTGTAAGGTGTGCAGTGCACATGGGCATTAGGTCCAGGGTGGCCTACACACCCTGTACCCATGTTTAATACTTACCTCTATCCGGAGTCGCAAGTCAGCTCCAAATTAAGGATCACATGGGCCTGGGCTGAAAAACATCAAAGTCTTGTTGCGGGAAGCGGAGGAGGTGTGACCATTGATGTGTGAACATAATCAGTGCAATGTGGACATGTACCACTTCCTTAACTATGAGCTGAAATGTCTTGCTAAATATGTAAAAATAAAAGAATTGCATAATTCTGAGAGGAAAATAGAAATACTATTTTAATATTCACAATATATTGATGTTTGGACATTAATATTGCTACCCTGGTAGCTGGAGACCGTCTGTCTTCTCTCGTCAAATAAAGGCAGTCTGCAGTGCCAGTTACATCCCTTATTTTTATCCTCTAATAGTCGAATTGAGTGTCCATAAATCTCACATGCCCTTTAAAAGCAGCTTGGACCTCTCCATATGCCATGAGACCATCCTACATGCACTTTAAATGTCTATCAGATCTCCCACATGCTCTCAGACCCACCACATTCCATTAGACCTCCCCACTTGCCATCAGACCACCTCACATGTACTTTAAATACCCATCAGATCTCCCTATATGTGATCAGACCTCCCTACATACCTTATACACCCATCAAATCCTCTCCACATGCCCCTTATATACCATCAGATCCCCCCACATGCTTCTTATATGCCTTTAAGACCACTAACCATGCACTTTAAGTGACCATAAGAGCCCCCAACATGCCCTCAAACTTCGTCACATGCATTATATGCCAATCAGACATCCCTCCTGCCCTTAGAACTCTCCACATGCCCTCTGGTCTCTCCAAATTCTACTTAAATGCATCTCAGACCTCCTTACATGTCATCTGACCACCCAACATGCACTTTAAATACCCCTCAGACCCTCTCACATGTACTTTAAATGGCAGAATCTAATACCTCCACTGGCCCTTTAAATGTCCATCAGATCTTGTGTACGCACTTCCAGACCTCACCAAGTGCCAGTTATAATGCTCATGAGACACTCCACATGTCCCTTATATGGCATCAAACCTCCACATGCAATTAGAAATCTTGAACAGTCATCTCTCCTCCTCAGTTTAACAGTTACTCCTGGTTTGGAACCTGCTGGATCTCATGGAGCAGAACGGATGGTTGGAGAATACAGTATCCTGAGTCTACTCCTCCATCATAATTGGCCAGAGTGCTCCTCAAGTTGTCTTGAAAATCTATCTGTATGGCTAAGCTGATGGATGATCAGATGTTGGACAGAGCATCTCAGTACCCCACCACCAACCACTCTTACTATGCACTGCCGGCCCTGTGCAAGATGTTGACATGATGATGGGACAATTTTATTGTGGTGGTCTGAGGCTGTAGTCCCATCCACCCCATTGTTAATCCAGCCATGTGTGCACTTGTCATACAAAGTTTCATAAACACAAAAGTTCTAAATACAATAAAGTAAGTTGTGTAGCCCCCATAATCTCATTATTAATTTAAGTTTTACTTTTGGCTAAAGCAAAGCATTAGTTTAGTATATAAATGTAAAAGTTTATTATAAAGAAATGGGTGGCATTATATGGATCAGATAATGTAATGTATTCTTTACACAAAGTTTTCATATGCACCAGGCATACAACACCACTTTGTTTTCAGCTTTGTATACCGTAAATTAGGTCCACTTATAAATAATTGGAGAAAAGATTTTTGCAATGAGACAGAAATATGCTTATTGTATGGTGATATTATAGTGAATAAAAGAGGAAACTTGGGAAGTAATTACAACTTATGGTCTAACCTTTTTTTATTTTTCGTTCCCAGGACATTGTTTTTGTGGATCCTGTTGTCTTACATCTTTTCTATGACTGTGCCTTTGGGTCTTAATGTGAAATAATGGATTTGGATACAGGAATACTTTAAAAGCGCAGAAGAGAAGGAGCATGGGCTAATTCAGGCATCTATAAAAACTTACTGTCATCATTTTGCAAAGGTAAAAGGATTCTAAGAATGTTTAAGGTGTCGTTACTGTCCTATGCCAGTGACTATCCATTACCCATGTTCTGGTACAATGCAATAGAAGTAACTGTCTGCTACGTGTGACCCGGCGCTCACTATGAGGCTGTCTTGTGTCTTCTGGCCACATTTGTTTTGGGCCTTCAGTTTCTTTTTTTGGGGATCAGGTATTACAATGGTAGAAGCATCTCCACTGAACTGCCAGGGTACCTGCGTTTGTGCCAGCGATGTCATCACTTGTTCCAAGAGGAACCTGACCGTTGTTCCAAGTGGTCTACCGAAGTACTTAGCAATGCTGGACCTCAGTCACAACAACTTGACACGTCTGCGGGCTGAATGGACCACAAGTCCTCTAAAGAGACTGCACACATTATTGCTCTCACACAATTATATCACCTTCGTATCCTCTGAGGCTTTCATTTTGACCCCAAACCTACGCCACTTGGACCTGTCCTGTAATAAACTGCGAACACTGGAGGAGAATGCATTTAGTTATTTGGAAAACCTGGAGGTCCTCCTTCTCTTCAAAAATGCAATTGTAGATATTGATCGCAGTGCTTTTGATGAAATGAAGCATTTACAAAAACTATACTTAAGCCATAATTCAATGCAACGCTTTCCTCTTGAGCTGGTCAAGGATGGAGAGAAATTGCCAGAGTTGTCATTCCTTGATTTGTCCTTTAATCATATAAGAAATCTCCCAGTACCACAGCTCAGGACACTGCCTGCCTGGCTGAGCAACAGACTTTATTTACATGGAAACCAACTGACCTGCAACTGTGAATTGTACGGACTTTTCTGGAATTGGCATGTCCGAGAGTTGGCATCCACTGTAGATTTCAGAGAAGAACTTCGCTGTCATCCTCCTTCCCAGCAAAGGAGTCTATTAGTAAGTGTTTTTTCCCTTAATAGTAGTGAGGGGATGAACTGCAGCATTGTACGAAAAACTGGATTGGAGGCATATTTGGAGGAAACAGTCACTTTAAACTGTGACACTAAACAAAGACATGTGAGGCAGGTTTGGATTACTCCTGGCAATGAGTGGATACACAAACACTCTGATGGGCCTGGGAGTGAGTGGATTCACAAACACTCTGATGGGACTGAGAAAAATCATAGCATATCTGTGCTGAGTGATGGCAGTCTGCAAATAAAAAAAATACGTTTGGAGGACAGAGGGACATACACATGCTATGCCCAAGGGGAAGCGCTAAATGAGACTCTGTATGTAACCCTCAGTGTGTATAACTTCACACAGCATGAGCACCCAGACACACTAAATACAGCATATACCACACTTGTGGGCTGCGTGGCTAGTGTCATCCTAGTGCTGATCTATTTATACTTGACACCGTGCCGCTGCTGGTGTCGGCCAGGTGATAAGGGTCAAGGAGAGGACAGGGACAGCATCCGCTCCTCAGTCCTCAGTGCCACCCCAAACCATGAGACCACCAGTGACAAAGCAGTTCTCAGTCGTCATGTGGCATTTCTGGACCCCCCTGGAGATCTGCATGGTCAGAATGGCAAACTAAAACCAAATGGTTCGCAAGAAGCACATGGGGTTAAGAGCAATGCTCTACAGCCATCATCACCACACAGGAGGCTGTCAGATCCAGGTTCTATAAGTTCAGTGTTCTCAGACACCCCCATTGTGGTATAAGTGTGATGTGTTCAGAAGTAAAGAAAGGATCATATCATAAGAAATTTCCACCGCTCCAGTTTTTAAAAGTCTCCTGAACCCGCATGTGCATGTTAGGTTGGTATTCAATGGCCAGGATAGAAAAACAGAAGTGCGATATAGCACATATAAAATGGGCATATCTAAGATGGTGAAGATATTCAGTAGAAAGAGAGAGGAAACTAGGGTTACAGGCTGAGAAGAGTATGATATAGATATGGATGGTAAGAGCCTTAGAAGATAACGATAACATAACTGAATCACACATGCTTGGCTTGGTCCAGCAGAAGTAGATTAGAATTTATTAGGGTATGATTAATGCACAGCCGAATACTGCACTTATATTTTCACCCAAAAATAGCAACAATTGAGCCTATAATTACAATTTTCGTATATATAATATGATGGAAATTGTGTCGCTCATTCTTAACCTGACCTTCCATTGTGGTTTTTAAAAAAAAAAAGCAAAAAACAAACAAACAAATAAACCTAAATCCTATAGCTTTTATTTTATGCTAATATGTCAAAAGGTTGAAAATGTCAGTTAAAAATAATGCAGCCGCTAAAGCAAATTCACCCATGGAATTATTCTTCATGCATTATATCCGTAAATTATACTCTTTAGTTCTTAGGGGCATATTAATGATGTGAGATAAAATTGTGAAATATGTATCTCCAGGTTAGAAGCTGATTGGTTGGTGATATATATCTCACAATTTTATCTCACATCAAGCTTTGATACATATGCCCCTTAATGTTTTAATGCAGGCAGTTATCTCAAACTGACAGTGTTTATATTTGTCTAAAGTAATTCTGCATTATAATGATCTATCCAAAGGATAGGCAATGTACTACTGGCAGGGCTGTAGCAGAGCGGCTGGCACTAGGGAGAAGTTGAGCGTACTAAGGGGCCTATTCATTAAACCTAAAAATTCTCTGGAGATAATTAGCTTTAGAACTCTCATGGAGTTCTAGCTAATTATAGGTGGAATTCATCATTCCACCTCTCCATAAGTATCTATTCCGAAAAGCTGTCATTTTTGCGATGACAGCTTTTCGGGAAATAGATACTTTTCCCTGCCTACACTACCTTATCGCATCTGGAAACAGTGCTGCGCATGCGCTGTTACATCTGTAAAACCAGCGGATGCGCAGCACTGCCTACAGATGCGTTAAGTTTGTGTACCCCCCCTTCCCCCCTTCGCTCACCTCCCCCCCCGACTTACCTGTCCACGCAGCAGCCTCCGGCTCCGTCCTGCTGGTCTGTCATGTGGTTTCCCAGCAGACCACATGACAGATTAGAAAAAAAAACAAAAACTTTTTTTTTTTTGTCTAAACTTTCTTGTGCTCTGCTGGGGAGCACACATGTCCGACCAGCCTCCGGAGCCTGAAGACGGAGCAGAGCGCCGGAGGGACTCGTCGGGGGACCTGCACACGCGGATACAGGTAAGTTTCACCTGCTATTGGCCACCTCACAGTGGCGAATAGTAACTGCATCAAATTCCGAAAATTGATAATTTTCGGAATTTGATGAATATTACAATTTCCACATCCCCATACTAATGTATGGGGAGTGTGGAAATTAACGCAGGGGAACTTAGCAAGGAGATATCTGTGATATCTCCTGTGCTAAGTGGCTACATGAATACCAAAATAATGTTATTTAAGGAAAATGTCCTTAAAAACGTTATTTTAGTGTTGATGAATAGGCCCCTAAGGATGATCTGGTAGGCACTGAGGTGGCTGAGAGCCCTGAGCATACTAAGGAAGCTCCAGGTGGTGACTTTCTAGGCTGCATGATGCCATTCCAGGCGCCCTGCATGCCAAATACAGGTCCCACAGGGCAGTGACGGTGCCTCCCCTAGGCCCTGCACTCTAGGCAGCAGCACCGCTCACCTAACCATAGCTACGGCCCTGCATAATAGGAGTGTAATTCAACAAGTGGATGCAGATGTTGCATACCCTTATTTTACTCAACCATATTTCAATAAAAAATATGCTAAAATTACCAGCACAATGGTTTATAAAGAATCATTTGTGGTTTAGTCTACACAGGACTAAATTTATATGTGTACAATGGATTGCCTCTAGTTGGGTCACCTAGGGGGAAGTGTTAAAATGTGAAGCGCAATAATGTGCAAAGTGTAATTGTCACATTGAAGACTTCCTGCAAATGTTGGAATCATCCATTTCTATAATGCTCAGCTTAGCATCATCATTTCAGTGAGGGGATTGGCACTGTCATTATTACATGCAGGAGCACCAAGAGGATGGAAGAAGGGGTAGAAAGTACCCTGGCCTCTGTAAGGACTCAGTACTACAGGGGAGGTGCAACCACGCCTCCCTCACCACGATGGAGCATAGTTATGCCTACCCTGCATACCGGGGGCCCGTCCGATGTCTCTGCTGCCCCGAGTGCAAGTATCAATGTATGCAAAGTTATTTTTTGTTACATTGGGCAAAGAGCACCTTTAATTCTGAAATGCAACTGGAAGGTGAAAAATACGCTTCATAAAATTATAAGCCCAGTCTCTGCCAGTTTAGAGTCTGTGCCCCTAAAAATGCCCCCTCACCTCATTTAAACAGTCTCACTCTGCACAATGCATCTTGTTTTCACATGGACTTGACAAAATTTATCACATGTTCTCTTAGTCAATAGTTGGCAAATACCCCACTTCCTCCTACTAGTCACTGCAAACTTTTGCACCTTCCCAAACCATGCCCTTTGGTGTCAGACATATTGCAGCTGCACAGATACGGCCTGTGATGTCACCAAGGAGGGATAGGCACTGCTTCTTTGCTCTCATTCATGTCACAAATTGCATCCGTGGAGTGCAGGTTTTGTGTATTTTACTTGATTATATTTTTCATTATGGGATAAGGTAGAATGTCCCTATCTTAGCAAAAAGTAAAAGAGGTTTTCCTCATTGTACAACCTATTCATAATCAAACCTCCCCCTCCCCTAGGTATAGCAAAGTATCTAAATAGGAGAATAGACTCATACCCTATTTTTTCTATTGGTTTAAGGTTTAGCTTTAAGGAGTCTATGCTGAGCTTGTAATGTATGGGGATCATGCTCATGTACGATAGATGTGAAACAGGTAGCGTTAGACATTTATCCAGGAGATGGCTATGACAACTGCAATCAGGAATCTGTTTTTTTCCTGGTATGATTGCATGTAAGTCACACATTGCCAGCATGGTGTTAATGTATACTTATCCTTAGAGGAGATTGTTCAGTTTTTCAATAAGCCTCTTACTGACCAACCTCACATATAGTAAATGGGAAGAATTGTTCCATATTACCTGAAGCCATGAGATGCTGAGAGATGTAACAAGCTACAGTCACAGCACAGGAAGACTCAACCAATCTATTCAGGTCTACACGAGGGCTCAGGACCAGCTGAATAGGGATCCTCTTGCTCTGGAAATACTGTCTGGCAGGGGTAAGAAGAGTCTGGTCATTTCACAGCCAGTCCTGCATGCATTTTAGAATGTGTGAAATGGATTCACACAAATGTGCACTGGACTGCTGACCCGTACTTGGGCTTACAGCTCCACTTCCAAAATCACCCGTATTTGTTTGTCTTTAATAAACAGACCCTTATGTCTTTCTGTGCCATGATCTGCACTGCTGCTACAGCTATCAATGTATCTGATTGGTTTCAAGCTTTAGGTAAGAGTAGCGGTACAAAGCAGGATATAAAGTTTTTTTTAAAAAAAAAACTGGGCAGCCCCTTTAAGGATTAGAGCAAGAATAATGAGAGTACTATCTTAGCTAAAGCTTCTTAGAACATGCAAAGTAACATCTTCACCTCTAGCTCCAGCATCTGTAAAAGCACAGTCATTGTCTGTCAATGACAGTCTTGAAATTCAATAAGGGTGATCAGAATAGGTTTTATTCAGTTACTGAACCTTTTTTTTTATCATACTGAACATTTCCACTGAATGCTGTGCACTTCTCCATTATTGACGGTAAAACCAATTACTTTAGCATGGACATCGCTTGCTGAAGAAAGGTAGAAGGAGGGTTAGAAGAGATAAAGTACATGCATTGTAAACAAGATCATAATGTTACTATTACTAGTAGGGAAAGTCCATTGACCTACCAGCTAACTAAATGGGCTCTTTCTTGGTTAAAATAGATTTGCTTCAATGCCCTATTCAGTATTTGTGCTATACCATGGGTAACGTGTACATATTTGGTATAACTAAATGTAGAACATCTAAACAATTAGAAGCAGATTCATTTATTGGTATTGTGCTGTTGAACATCACTGCAATGTTTGGCTGTGAACATTAGCATCTATTATGGTAGCAATCCTTGGCTGATTTTCCTGCACACCTCTATGGGGCATCAGATGGATGGCAGCGCTGAGAATTAAATCATCACCTTAGAAATAAGCTGTTTGAGTCAGCAAAAAAATTAATTAACCTGACCAAACTAAAAAATTAAAAGAGTTAAATCCTTGTGAACTGGAACCATACTCTAGAAACAGCACTGGAACCATACTCTAGAAACAGCACTGGAACCATACTCTAGAAACAGCACTGGAACCATACTCTAGAAACAGCACTGGAACCATACTTCTAGAAACAGCGCTGGTCATCAAGGTGTAAATTGAGACCAGATATGAAGAGGTTAAATATAGCACAATAATAGGCTTATTTTTTCTTGTATGAATTTACAAAATAGCATTTCCAAAATACTGGCCAATAAAATGGCTGTATCCCAGTTTCTTACATATTTTAAAAGGACAGACGAAGCCATCATTTTATTAATACCCTGTATCAAAATTCTGTGTTAATTTGTAATTAATAAGAGGTAAGTTTTTTAATTATTTTACTTTCATTTTAAAAACATGGGTCTTAGAGGTTTCCCATTAATTATGTGTTCTAGACTCACTTATGAAATAGATTTTCAAACCAAAAAGTAATGAGGTTCTTTCATTTGTCTGTGTGCATGCATGTATAACTGTGAGGCACTTTCCACTTAAAAAGGATTAGGGAAAGCAAAAAAATGCACAAGGTCAGGGATGAAGGAAAAAAACATTTAGAATTGAATTTAGTATCATAATTGTGTTTGTAATCTGTGAGAAAAAAAATAGGAACACTGCAGGAAAATTCAGTGTATTTCAATGACTTACCATTTTACTGTTGGAGATTTGCCATATACCTTCATTAGTTTCTTCAACATGCTTTAATCTGTTTTCCTTTATTATACATTGTCTTACCGTATGTCTTTCCCATAAGCAGCTTAGATCTGCTCCCTGTATGAAATATACATAAAGATTATATATATATATAAGTAAATATATAAATATAGATATTACTTTATTTATTTATTTAAGTCAGAAACATGGCTGCATTGTTATGATTTGAATTCTGGAAATAAACATTTCAGTACATGATTTATTTGTCTACAGTATTGTGTTCTGTATCTAGCAACGCACACAAAGATATACAAGATACCTAAATGCGTGATTACCATAAGAATGAATGTGACTCTATTCTCTCATCTGTATAAAATGCAAGAAGAGAAGGACCTGGAAGAGTCAACTTAAAACATTAAGGGAACTATTTATTATTTATCAAGCAGCAATAAGAAATGATGTACCACTGGGCTGTATGACAAAGCACATCCAGGGACAGGGCTCTTATTGGAGCTCATCCCTGCAATGTGCAAAAGAGAAGTAAATGCTAATGCAATCACTTTACTTTTAATTTTGGGGACCGGCCACGCTACTACACATGTATGGTCTGATCACTGTGACGAGGTTATGGGTGCCCAAGGTTGATTGATGTGCATGGAGAACGAAGGCTAGCCCGTCTGATCTAATCTCACAGAAGAGCTACTTTAGCACAAATTGCTGTAGTTAATGCTGGCTATGATAGCTGACCCTTGTCCAGTGCTGAAAGTGCCTACAATGGGCATTAGAGCGTCAGAATGGACCACGGAGCGATGAAAGAAAGTGGCATGGTCTGATGAATCACATTTTCTTTTACATCATGTGGATGGCGGGTGTGTGTGCGTCATTCAGTGTTTTAACTAGGGGTGTGCGAGCAGTGCCAATGCACAAAGTGCAGTGCTCTGTGGGTGGCACCGCCGCTCACCCATGGCCCCTGCATCTGGCTTGGTGGAATGGCATCCTGTAGCCAGAATCTTTGCCTCAGTGCCACCGGAGAGTGCTCTGGACTCTCCAGACAGGCACCGTACAGCATTGGCGTCAAAAGGGGGATGCGGGCCGTACCCAGGTGTCACCCACCGAGAGGTGACACCAAGGTGCAGACTCCCCCTCAGTGACTGGAGCCGGGTGCTGCACTGTATAATTAAGTGCAGCACTTTGCTCCTGATACTGTGAGGGAGCCGCCACTGCAAACAGGGCAGTCACTCCGCACCCCCCTTCCCCACTATGCTTGCACTTCATTACAGTAACCACGGGGGTTTGGACCCCTAAGCCACACCCCTTTCCTGCATTGATCCGCCCCTGCAAGCAAGGTCACGCCCCCTTTTCATCGGCGCACGCGCACAGCGTCCCTCCCCGCACCAGGTGGCACCATGGGGAAGGACGCCACTGCCCTACAGCTCTAACATCCCCCCTCTGATCAGAGCTGTAGATATCAGGGCTGCAGCCCCACCCTCTCCACATGACATCATGCCCTGGGGGGGTGTGGTCGGCAAAGGGAGCAGAAAAGCCCTGTTATGGCTCTGGTGTCATCTACCTAGGGGAAAAGATGGTACCAGGATGCACTATGGCAAGAAGGCAAGCTGGAGGAGGCAGTGTGATGCTCTGGGCAATGTTCTGCTGGGAATCCTTATGTCCTGCCATTCATGTGGATGTTAATTTGAAACGTACTACCTACCTAAACATTGTTACAGACCAAGAACACCCCTTCATGGCAGCGGTGTTCCCTGATGGCAGTGGCCAATGCGAACTGCCACACTGCAAAAAGTGTTTAGGAATGATTTGAGGAACATGAAAGAGTTCAATGTGTTGGTCATGTTGCAACATCTGTGGTGCTGGAAAATCACCTACAAGCTATGGAGGCCCCACCTCACAACTTACAGGACCTAAAAGAATCTGCTGCTATCTTCTTAGTGTCAAACACCAGAGGACACTGTCAGAGTACCCCTACTGTTTTGGTGGCATGAGGGGGACCGACACAATATATTGGGCAGGTGGTTTTAATGCTATGGCTGACGTGTGTGTGTGTTGTAATTTCACACTGATGATTAAGTTCACATTGGGAGCCTCAGACAGAGATGCTATCACAGCTGCTAACATAGTAGCAGCTGCGATAGCACTATTATGGTAATGCAGCAGGAGACATCACGCCTCCTGCATGGATTACTGATCCGAGCTGCATCTATGAACACAGCATTAGATCATCTGCGGGATCCTTGGCCGGCTGAGTGACTATAGGGTCTCTCTAGCCGACTGCTGCAGATGCACAAAAGAGGCTAGGAAATCTCCGTAAGCCGACAGAGACCCTGGCCTCTTCCCTCCCCCCCAACGGCGGTGACACGTCTCTGTTTGGGGAAACGGAGGCCGTCCCGGCCCCCTCCCAGAAACGGCAGCAGACTGTCAATCATTGACAGTCTGCTGCTGTTCTGTGTGCGGGATTGCAGACCCATACTGCACATGCGCAGTACGGGTCATGTGCCAGCGAAGTGGAGGCACAATTGGAGATGTGCGCTAACCATCTTTATCTGCCCCATAGTGCAATCGCTCATTAATGACTGACCATCCAAAAAACAGAAATGACTTGAATGTGGAAAAATACCATATGGCGTAATATTTACTATTTTTGCAAATAATCCTCTAATATACAAACTTTAGGTGGTTCCCTTATTTCAGCACTAATCTCCCAGTTTATATGTTCTCTTTTTTCTGAGATGAGCAAAAAGTTGAACATTGGACAAAGAATTCCTCCCTTGTGGTACCTGACCTGCAGTTCCACCAAGTAAGGAGTGACAATTTACATCTGACCACATTCTCAGGGCCTGATTCAGAGATGGCCGGTAATGCGACTTCAACTGCGAATTTTGTACACAATGCAGTTGCAAACATATGCTAATAGTTGCAAAGATCACAGAGCATATGGATGTCCACTGCTGCCTTCTTATCTGCGTACAACGTCGCTTACCTGCGTAAATATCTAACATCGACGCACATTGAGTGGCCATCTTGCCCTTGCGGCAGGTCTGATCAGCCGCAGACTCAGCAGCTCTCCAGCCACACAGAGAGCTCTATTGCTGAGTATGAGATCGCAAGGGCTAATTTATGCACACCCATGTAAAGGCGTTTAAACGGTCAGACACGTCTGTGTTTTCCTGAACACTCCTGTTGCCACCCCCAAACGCTGACTACCTGTCACTCAGTTTGCAATGGATTCCCTGTGCGTCCGGAATCACAATGCGATTGCTGTGCACGCACAGTGCGGCTTCTATGTATGCGTGATGGCAAACAATTGTCTCGATCTGTGTACGGAATTGCCATTGCGTCTGTTTCTGAATAAGGCCTCAGTCTGTGAGCATGGACACAAAAGCAGTATGATGCTGTTTTCAGGAGCTTAGAAAGAAAATAAAATCACCTCATTTCAGAGAGAAAATAGAATAAATGAACCTGCTCTGTCTTCTTCATACAGATGTCTCGTATACACTTCTAGGGGTATTGCTTTATATATGTAGTTCATTGTTTTTTTTTTTCTTTCAGGTTCCTTAAGTGTTCCTTCTTGCCAGCAATTCCTAATTATATATGGTCAGAGAAGCTGTAAGTTGAAAGGTCATATAGTTATGCAAGCTGCTACAGTAGTTTCATTTCCTGAGCATCAGATCTCTGGGCCTGATTCAGAGACGGTCGCAAGCGCTGAGCGCTCGCAACCGGGTCGATGGTGGCCCAGAGCGCATGAGCACGACAGAGCCGGCTCCGTCATGCGCATGCGCGAGACCCGGATAGCGACGGGCAATCCGTCGCTCCGGGTCTCGTACCAAAGGGGGCGTGCTGTTGATGTTGAGTGACAGCACGCCCCCTTTGGTGGGCGGGCCGGGGGGATGGCTGCCCAAACGGAGGCGTTCCCATGTGAACGCCTCCGTTTGGGGCCGGCCCCACTGACATCACAAAGCACTCTGGGGCTTGCGGCAGTTTAAAGATACTGTATGTGCACATAGGTCAGTGCTGCAGGGTCACATTAGTTACAAGGTAGTATATTTTTGCTCCTTATCATGAGTTCTGTAGAGAATGTGGGCTAGCCACACTATTGCACTGTCACTGCACACAGAAGTAAACGGTTGTATAAGGCACATTTTTGAGGTGTCCTTATTTCAACCCATATCAGTGGTGTTTCTGCAACTATCCAACCTATGGTAGAATTCCTATTAGCTTCATGAATAACTGCTGATTCCTCCAGCTTACTACATTTCCAAGCTGCTTTCAGCCATGGAGAAGTGACAATTCCAGGGGCTGACAGGCCGATGATCTGCTGAGTCTCATTGTTTCCCTGGAGAGAGTGTTAATCACATATATTGCTTTTATTTTAAATGATCCTTTAAATATCATGGACTTGGCTGTGAATGTTGAAAATATTTTAATTTGCTCTCTTGTACTTATAAATAGGATAACTACATTCATTACCCAAACTATACAAATAGTGAAGTCATCTACAAGAACAGTGACTTCACATGCACATCATTCAGGATTTGAACTGGAATATTGGCAGGGCTGGCAGGGAGTTCATGCCCACCTTAACTGAGATCTCCAGCAAACATCCTCTGATATAATTACTATGAGGCTACTGATCTCCAGGAGTCAGAGAAGCATGTGCTGAGCTTCTCTAGCATATACTCCCCTGCTGACCCTTTGTGTTGATTCTCATTGGATTTCCTCAGCATATCTGAGCTGCATGGACCTCCCCTTCTGCTCCCTACATTGACCTTGGTAGCACCCCAATGTCCAACTCCCCACCCCATGCTGATGGTAGCTGGTGGACCCCTTGGGCACCCAATGGGTAATCCTACCCTGGAAATCTAAAAGTATTAATTATGCTGGCATTTCTATATATATACTGTGTATATATATATATATATATATATATATATATTATAGCTTCAGCTGGCACTACACAATAACACATATATTATTTGCCCAGGTACCCTCCACATCCAACATCCTCACATAACCTCACCGCCGGAGGGGCTAATATATATATATATATATGTATATATATAATACAGTGATCGCGTGAGACAAAAAAATTGTGGGTCCCTGGGACCCCTCACTTTACTAAATTGGGGTCCTACCTGAACTTTTCTGTGTCCCATCGGAATGAAAGTTTTATGAAAATCTAACAACAAACAGAAATAAATAATGAATGCTAAACAGTTTTGTAAAGCATTATTTAACTTTAATATAGTATAGTAAGTACAACATTTTGTTAATCTTTAGTGCACAATGAGACATTTTTCCATAATAGACTCATGTGCTGGTAATCAACATTACAGCTGCCAGTGTTAGCCAACTAAAGTTTTAGGGGCCCATTTATCATTGAATATTTGAGATAAAATCCCGAAAACACCCGTTTTCAGAGGTTTACCTCAAATATTAAGTTTCTCCTGGATGCATCAAGGAGGGACCGCAGCAGGTATCGGAGATACCTGCTGCGTTCTCTCCACTCGCGCTGGCAGCCACATCCCCTATAGGTCTATGGGGGATGCGATGCTGCCAGATTTACCAATATCCGGAATGCAATGAATTCCATATATTGGCCCCCGCAGCTAACGTAATTAATAATATTGAATTCACCAGGCTTACCATGCAGGCCCATGATATACAAAGAGCCCATCTATAGGAAGCAACGATGGGGACAACTCCTGGGTCTTCCCCCACTACTGCCAGCACCAGTAACAATCCCCCCTTCTCCACTACTCCCAGCATCACTAACAACCTCCCCACTACTCCCAGCATCACTAACAACCCCCCACTACTCCCTGCATCACTAACAACCCACCTCTACTATTCCCTGCATCACTAACAACCCCTCACTACACCCAGTATCATTAACAACCCCCACTACTCCCAGTATCACTAACAACCCCCCACTACTACCAGTATCACTAACAACCCCCCATTACTCCCTGCATCACTAACAACCCCCCACTACTCCCTGCATCACTAACAACCCCCCACTACTAACAGTATCACTACCAACCCACCCCACTACTCCTAGTATCATTAACAACCCCCTACTACTCCCAGCATCACTAACAACCCCCTGCTACTCCTTGCATCACTAACAACCCCCCACTAATCCCTGCATCAATAACAACCCCCCTCCACTACTCCCTGCATCACTAACAACCCCCCACTACTCCCAGTATCACTAACAACCCCCATTACACCCAGTATCACTAACAACCCCCCCACTACTCCCAGTACCACTAACAACCCCCCCCACTACTCCCAGCATCACTAACAACCCCCCACTACTCCTTGCATCACAAACAACCCCCACTACTCCTTGCATCAACAACCCCCCTCCACTACTCCTTGCATCACAAACAACCCCCACTACTCCTTGCATCAATAACAACCCCCCTCCACTACTCCCTGCATTACTAACAACCCCCCACTACTAACAGTATCACTACCAACCCATCCCACTACTCCTAGTATCATTAACAACCCTCCACTATTCCCAGCATCACTAACAACCCCCCACTACACCCAGCATCAATAACAACCTCCCCACTACTCCCTGCATCAATAACAACCCTCCTCCACTACTCCCAGTATCAATAACAACCCCCCACTACTCCCAGTATCAATATTAACACCCCCCACTACTCTCAGCATCAATAACAACCCCCCCACTACTCCCTGCATTAATAACAACCCCCCTCCACTACTTCCTACATCAATAACAACCCCCTCCACTACTTCCTGCATCAACAACCCCCCACTATTCCCAACTTCACTAACAACACCCCCCACTACTCCCAGCATCACTAACAACCTCCCCACTACTCCCAGCATCACTAACAACCCCCCACTACTCCCTGCATCACTAACAACCCACCTCTACTATTCCCTGCATCACTAACAACCCCTCACTACACCCAGTATCATTAACAACCCCCACTACTCCCAGTATCACTAACAACCCCCCACTACTCCCAGTATCACTAACAACCCCCCACTACTCCCTGCATCACTAACAACCCCCCACTACTCCCAGTATCACTAACAACCCCCCACTACTCCCTGCATCACTAACAACCCCCCACTAATCCCTGCATCAATAACAACCCCCCTCCACTACTCCCTGCATCACTAACAACCCCCCACTACTCCCAGTATCACTAACAACCCCCATTACACCCAGTATCACTAACAACCCCCCCACTACTCCCAGTACCACTAACAACCCCCCCACTACTCCCAGCATCACTAACAACCCCCCACTACTCCTTGCATCACAAACAACCCCCACTACTCCTTGCATCAATAACAACCCCCCTCCACTACTCCTTGCATCACAAACAACCCCCACTACTCCTTGCATCAATAACAACCCCCCTCCACTACTCCCTGCATTACTACCAACCCACCCCACTATGCCTAGTATCATTAACAACCCCCCACTATTCCCAGCATCACTAACAACCCCCAACTACACCCAGCATCAATAACAACCTCCCCACTACTCCCTGCATCAATAACAACCCTCCTCCACTACTCCCAGTATCAATAACAACCCCCCACTACTCCCAGTATCAATATTAACACCCCCCACTACTCTCAGCATCAATAACAACCCCCCCACTACTCCCTGCATTAATAACAACCCCCCTCCACTACTTCCTACATCAATAACAACCCACTCCACTACTTCCTGCATCAACAACCCCCCACTATTCCCAACTTCACTAACACCCCCCACTACTCCCTGCATCAATAACAACCCTCCCCACTACTCCCTGCAACAATAACAACCCCCCCACTACTACCAACATCACTAGCAATCCCACCCACTACTCCCAGTACCACTAACGACCCCCCTATCCACTACTTCCAGCACTACTAACAGCCCTTCCACCCACTACTCCCTGCATCAATAACCCCTCCTCCACTACTCCATGCTTCAATAACAACTACCCTCCTTCGCTCTGTTTTTTCGAAGGAGAAGGCAGGAGTGGTGAATCCAGCTGGGGAGGGACATGAGAAGTGCACCTGGCCCCAGCACCCCATGCTCCCCTACATACCTGCTGTCGGAGCATGATGTTAATGCTCTTAGCAGGTTCCTGGAACAGTAGGAGCGGAGGTGCTGCTACGCCACCGCATGCCGCCGAGCAAGACCAGTGGCATGACAGCACCTCTGCTCCTACTGTTCCGGGGACCTGCTAGGAGCATGAACATTGACATGATTCAATCTGTGTTGGGCAGTAATTCCCACGGCTGCACCATCCCCCACCCACTGCACTACCCCTCTTTACAAGTACCTTCAAACCAGGGGACCTGGAGTGTTCACGCCAGGGTGGGGCGCAGTCTTCGGGCCAGGTGGGCCTCCAGGACCAGGCTCAGTCTTCTGGCCGGGGGACTGCCGGGACCAGTCTTTGGGCCGGGGGATCCGGCGGGACCAGTCTTCGGGCCGGGGGGCCATCGGGACTAGTCTTTGGGCTGGGGGGCCATCGGGACTAGTCTTTGGGCTGGGGGGCCAGCAACACTACTACTCACGCTGCAAGCTGCTGCAGGGGAATGGCGCATAATGGCTCCTTTACTAGTTCTCCCTGTTGCCGGAGATCAATCATATACCAGGAGCCAGGGGATTGGCCAGCAGCAGAGCGCATACACGGGGACCCACCCACTCTGAAAAAGTAAGTCCCTGGTCTTCATTTGTGTGTATAGTGCATATTTGCAAACACTGTACATACATACACATACAGTACTGTGCAAAAGTTTCAGGCAGTTGTGGAAAGAGTGCTGCAAAGTAAGAATTAGAGATGAGCGGGTTAGAAACCCAGAGATCTGAATCCACCCGAACTTAGGGGGTCAGAGTCAGATCCAAGCCGGCTTGGGTTTTCCTGCCTACCTTGGATCTCAAAACGAAGCAAAACGTCATCATCCCGCTGTCAGATTCTCATAGGTTTTGGATTGTATAAAAGGTCCCGCGATCGCTGCCATTTTTCATTCCGGCTGTGGAGAGTAAAGAGAGAGGGGGCTGTGAAATTGTGAATGTGCTGTTGCTGACGCTGTGCATAGGGGCTGGCTACTGTTGTCATTGTCACTCAGGGGCTGGCTGCTTATGTCCATAGCTGGCTGTTGTCCATATATAGGGGCTGTCCACTCCATAGGGGCTGGCTGTTGTCCTGTCCATAGGGGATGGCTGTACTGCTGTTTTGTCCAGGGGGTGCTCTGTCCATCAGGGGTGCTCTTCACCCCCAGTGTGAAAACATTTATTTTATTTTTTTCTGTGTGTGCACGCGTTAGCCATACTTATCAGCAACATAGGTGCGCAGGGGTACTGTGCTGCCTGTGTCATTTATCAAGGGGCTGCTGCCTCTTTCAGAGGTGCTCTTCACCCCCAGTGTAAAAAAAATAAAAACTATTTTTTGTGTGTGCATTAGCCACACTTATCAGCAACATAGGTGTGCAGGGGTGCTGTGCTGCCTGTGTCTCATTTATCACGGGGCTGCTGCCTCGTTAAGGAGTGCTTCCTCCCCCCCAGTGTGAAAAAAATAAAAAAAAAATTTGTGTGTGCATGTTAGCCACACCCCCAGTGAGAAAAAAATAAAATTTGTGTGTGCATGTTAGCCACACTTATCAGCAATGTAGGTGCGCAGTGGTACTGTGCTGCCTGTGTCTCATTTATCAAGAGGCTGCTGCCTCATTCGGGTGCTCTCCCTCCCAAGTGCCCCCCAAAAATTAATTCAATCAGTCTTTTTTTTGTGTGTGTGTGTGCGTGTTAGCCACATTTATCAGCAACGTAGCTGCGCAGGGGTGCTGTCTGTATAGTTTATCAAGAGGCTGCTGCCTCGTTCGGGTGCTCTTCCCCCAAGTGCCCAAAAACAATAAAATGAATCAATCAATCAATGTGGGTTTTTGTGTATGTGTGTGCGCGTTAGTCACACTTGCTGGTGCCTCGTTCGGGTGCTCATCATCTTCGTCACACAATATTAATTTGTCCCCACTGGAATCCACCACTACTTGTGCCTCTGTAATTTTTGCACGCAATTGAAGGTAAAGGTCTTTCTCGTAGAATTTGTAGTCCATTTTGATGGGCATCATCGTTTCCACATTTTGGGGAAGTAGTCTCCGGCCAATCACTGACAAGGTTCCCAGCTGTGCTGAAAACTCTTTCTGAGTACACACTGGAAGGTTGGCAGCTCAAGTAAAGCAAAGGCAGTTTTGTGTAAGGGCCTCCAAGGGGTATATTTTCTAAAGTTTTGAAATATGAAAAGTGCTCATGTTGCCCACAGCAACCAATCAGATCCCATCCATCATTTTCTAGAATGCAATAGAGAAATTATATTGATAACTACAATCTTATTGGTTGCTATGGGCAACATGAACACTTTTCATTTTTAGAAACTTTAGTAAATATAGCCCCAAATGCCTCTTTTTCCTGCCAGTAGTTATTTAAATGTATCTCTTTCTCTTCAGATCTGTGTCCATTTGGAAGAAAAAACAATGTCTTTATCCCTTCTGGGATGAAAATCCACTCCCAGCAAGCAGGCATGATGCTCAAGAAAGACACAATGCAAGACTTAAACCTTAAAACTGAAATGTTGCATTTCATGCTCTGTTCCTCTTGTTCACATATCTGATGTGGTTAAGTGGACAGTGGGAACAACGGCAGTTTGAAGGCCACTAACTAAGTATGTTTTTTTTAATGTCCCTGTACAGGTTGGGAAATGCCTTTATGGAAGGTTTGCAAATAATTATTTAAGTCAATTGTTTTTGGAAAGCACTTTTCCTGGTCCCCTTCAGGGATGATAATCCACTCTTAGCCGCAGAAGCAGGCACAGGATTCTCAAGAAATACACAACGTAAGGCCTTAAATCAGGGGTAGACAACCTTGGTCCTCGAGAGCTACTAACAGTTCACGTTTTTCAGACCACCTAGCTGGTGCACAGGTGTATTCATTACTCACCAACACATTTGGAACGATCCACAGGTGAAGTTAATTATTACACTTGTGATTCTGTGAGGAGACCTGGAAAACATGCACTATTGGTAGCTCTCGAGGACTAGGGTTGGCTACCCCTGTCTTAAATCATAGATCTTAAGCTTGTCTACATATCTGTGCTGGTTAAGTAGCACTTTGAGGCCACTAACTATGTTTTTATTAATGTCCCTGTACAGGTTGGAAAATGCTTTTTCATGTGGAAAGCACTATTAGAAGTCTTCCTGGTCCCCTCCTAGGAAGAGAAAATCCACTCCCAGCAGCAGCAGGCATGGCCCTCAGGGATTCTTCTGGGTCAAGGACTGATGTGAATGTGTCAAATATACGTTCTTGTAAATGCCTCCTCCCCTCCCCTTCTCCCAAATAAATTTTCTTCGGAATCAAAAAATAAAATTAAATATACTACCAATCAACCCTTCCTGTCCCTGCCCTGCCTTCAACTACATACATCCTCCAACTCCCTCAAGCCTCTCTTGAATAATAAAAACATTTGTTTCCTGATGTGCCATGTTAGAAGTTAAACTGCCACGGGTTTTTGTCGCCCACTGATGCCGCTTATATTAGTCAGCCAGCTAGCTTGGTGCAAATTTTGGGCTAAACTTAATGAAATCAATATAGTGAGCTTTGAGGTGGTCAAAATTCATTGGAAACAAGTGGAAATAAATGTTATTGAGGTTAATAATACTGTAGGAACAAAAAGAGGCCCAGTTTATGTGATTTTAGCTGTTTTTATGATTTTTTTTTTTTAAAGAAAATATCCAGATCCAAAACCAAAAAAACAAAACACGGAGGTGAGGTTTTGGCAAAACCAATCCAGATCCAAAACCAGGGGAGATCCAGATCCAAAACCAAAACACGGGGGTCGGTGCACATCTCTTATAAGAATGCATTCAAAAATAGAAGTGTTAAAAAATAAACTATTATCAATTAGCAAAATGCAAAGTGAACAGAGCGAACATAGGGCCTGATTCAGACCCGGACGCAAGCGCTGTGCGCTCGCAACCGGGTCGATGGTGGCCCAGAGCGCATGCACACGACGGAGCAGGCTCCGTCACGCGCATGCGTGAGACCCGGATAGCGTCGGGCAATCCGTGGCTCCGGGTCTCGCACCAAAGGGGGCATGCTGTCGATGCGGAGTGACAGCACGCCCCTTTTGGTGGGCGGGTTGGGGGGGTGGCTGCCCAGACGAAGGCGTTCCCATGAGAACGCCTACCGTTTGGGGTCGGCCCCACTGACATCACAAGTGATGTCAGTGGGAGAGCTTTCGGCTCTGTTTGAGCCAAAAGCTCTCTAGGGCTTGCGGCCACGAGACCCTACCACAAGGGTCTCGTTGCAAGCACGATGGTCTTGACCATTGTGACCATCATCCTGGCCGCTCGCATTAGCTGTGGGTGGCAACCCACAGCAATGCGAGCGGCCTGGAGGCCGCTCCATAAAAAAAAAAAAAAGACGCCCTGATTCAGAGCATCCGGCTCTGAATCAAGACCATAGTCCCATTGCACAAAAGTGGAAGCAAGGAAGAGGCAAGCAACAGGGTTGGACTGGGAGCTCCTCTCTCTTCTTGCTACTGGCTGGTCAGGCAAGTCTATTATGGGAGGCTGGATCAATATTTAATGTGAGTTTGTTTTTCTGTGGGGGACCAAAGTGTGTGTTTTTCCCTGTGGGGGACTGATGGTATGCAATATTAAAATTGTGTTCAGTGTGCCGCAAGTTGAAAAAGGTTGAAAATCACTGGGGTGTACAAAAACTAGAGATGTGAACTTCCTGTATCCAAGTGAATTTGAACGGCGGCTCGGGTTTTCCTGCCTTGCTCGGATTCCAAATTGAGGAAAAATTTCATCATCTCGGCATCAGTTTCTCACGGGTTTTAAATTTTATACAAATCCCTCCAATGGTGACTTGGGTGCCATATCACACTTACTCCAGTCTGTGCTGTGCGCTAACCTCCAGTGGCTGCTTCTGCACTGTGGGCCTGATTCAGACACGGATGCTCTGAAAGAGCGCACGCAAGAATCAGGGCGTTTTTTTTTTTTTTTTGTGCTATTGCGAGTGGCCAGGATGATGGTCGCGATGGTGAAGACCATCTCGACCATCGGGGCTTGCGACGAGACCCTTGTGGTAGGGTCTCGTGGCCGCAAGCCCCAGAGAGCTTCCGGCTCTCATAGAGCCGGAAGCTCTCCCACTGACATCACTGGTGATGTCAGTGGGACCACCCACAAATGGCAGGCCTTCACTTGGGAACGCCTCAGTTTGTGAAGCCACCCCCCACCATGTCTCCAAAACTGTGTGAGCTGTCGATCAAAATCAACAGCCGCCCCCTTTTGGTGTGGGACCCGGAGCGACGGAACGCACGTCGCTAGCCGGGTCTCGCACATGTCGCATAGCGCTTGCGAGCGGGTGTGAATCAGGCCCTGTGTCCAGTGGCTGCTGTGCTGTGTCCATCCTCTCCACCTTCAGTGGCTGCTGCTGTGCTGTGTCCATTCCATTCCCCTTTGGCAGATCTAGATCTACAGTACAGGCAGATAGCAAAATCATTGGTTATTATTTTTTATAGTGCAGGAATTAATATTACTGTGACTCCACAGGCCATAGTCCACTGCGATTTAAGTAGTGTGACTTCACAGTTCTCATTTGCGGAAAAAAAAAAGTTAAGACAATGCTAAAAAATGCTTTGTTTTGTTTTGTTTATACAACCTGTGTTCCCCAGTGCGTTTGTTCACATACAAATAAGCGTCTTGACTGCATGCAGTGTTAGCATGCACACACACACATAGTGTATCCGGAAAGTATTCACAGCGCTTCACTTTTTACACATTGTTATGCTACAGCCTTATTCCAAAATGGAATAAATTCATTTTTGTCCTCACAATTCTACACACAATACCCCATAATGACAACGTGTAAAAGTTTTTTTTGACATTTTTGCAAATTTAATTTAAAAAAAACAAAAAACGAAGAAATCACATGTACATAAGTATTCAAAGCCTTTGCTCAATACTTTGTTGATGCACCTTTGGCAGCAATTACAACCTCAAGTCTTTTTGAATATGATGCCACAAGCTTAGCACACCTATATTTGGGCAGTTTCACCCATTCCTCTTTGCAGCACCTCTCAAGCTCCATCAGGTTGGATGGGAAGCGTCGGTGCACAGCCATTTTCAGATCTTGTCTTGTCCTGAAGCCACTCCTTTGATATCTTGGCTGTGTGCTTAGGGTCGTTGTCCTGCTGAAAGATGAACCGTTGCCCCAGTCTGAGGTCAAGAGCGCTCTGGAGCTGGTTTTCATCCAGGATGTCTCTACATTGCTGTATTCATCTTTCCCTCTATCCTGACTAGTCTCCCAGTTCCTGCCACTGAAAAACATCCCCACAGCATGATGCTGCCACCACCATGCTTCACTGTAGGGATGGTATTGGCCTGGTGATGAGAGGTGCCTGGTTTCCTCCAAACATAACACCTGGCATTCTCGCCAAAGAGTTCAATCTTTGGGGGTCTATTTACTAAGGTGAGAAAAAGGGGAAAAACGCTAAAGGAAGAAAAAATCCCTGCCCATATCGCTTCTCAGTATGTACTAAAGGGATTTTCTCTGCCTGGAGCCTGCCAACGCTAAGTGCAAGCTACAACATCGCACTTCACCTGGGGCACTTAGCACTGCCATAGGTGTCTATGGCAGCATTAAGTGTCCCAGGTAGTACTAAGAGGAGATGTCACTTACCGTCTGCTGACTTCTCCAGCGCTGATATCGCCTCCTGTAGCTGCTGGTATGGACTTGAGCTGTGTCAGGTTGGCTGTTTTTAAACAAAGTTTGTTGGAAAAAAAAACCTCTCCTCTGTGCTTCCTGCTGCACGGGACTTCGGAGACCTGGTGATGGTGAGTACACTGTCTGTTTACTGTGCTGCTTACACCGCTGAGGGGGAGACTTAACGATCACCCTCCTCGGCGGGTCTATTTTTAGTAGGGGTGTGCACCGGCCACTTTTCGTGTTTTGTGTTTTGGTTTTGGATCTGGATCTTTCTTCGTGTTTTGGATCTGGATTGGTTTTGCCAAAACCACCCTTGCGTGTTTTGGGTTCTGGGTTTTGTGTTTTGGATCTGTATTTTTTTGAAAAAAAGCATAAAAACAGCTAAAATCACAGAATTTGTAGGTTTTTCTGCTCCTATGCTATTATTAACCTCAATAACCTTAATTTCCACTCATTTCCAGTCTATTCTGAATACCTCACACCTCACAATAGTGTTTTTATGTCCAAAAGGTTGCACCGAGGTAGCTGGATGACTATGCTAAGCGACACAAGTGGGCGGCACAAACACGTGACCCATCTAGGCGTGAAACTGCAGTGGCAGACAGGATGGCATTGAAAAACTAGGCCCCAAACTGTACATAATGCAAAGAAAAAAAAGAGGTGCAAGATGGAATTGTCCTTGGGCCCTCCCACCCACCCTTATGTTGTATAAACAGGACATGCACACTTTAACAAACCAATCATTTCAGCGCCAGGGTCTGCCACACAACTGTGGCTGAAATGATTGGTTCGTTTGGGCCCCCACAAAACAAGCTGGCAATTTATCTGTCCCTGCACAAACTGGCTCTACGGAGGCAAGATGTCATCCTCATCCTCCTCATCCACCGATTCCTCACCCTCTTCAGTGTGTACATCCTCATCCTCACAGAGT